>JAWQUT010000027.1:448875-463688 GCA_033807755.1 Ellobium chinense | reverse complement strand
TAGGATATGATATGGATTGATCTATAGGGGTGGACCGATTGCGATTCCAGTACTTCATCATCGACTTCAGACTATGACTCTATTGGAATCGATTTTAAGCTCTGGACTCAGCTCGATTCCAAGTACGTTTGTAATACCTCTTTTTCTATTACGAAGAAATCTATAAAGTTTTGACGGATGTTTCTTTAATATAAGTTGTATTCTTACCTCATTTATACAAGACCACTTAAAGAAATAACATCTCGTTCATGATATGTCCACACTGGAGTTATCTGGCAATACAGGCTGCAGTTTTGTGCAACCCGATTAGCAAAGTTCCATTTCTTGTACAGATTCATTAGAGCATTAGGAATTTCACATACCCTCTTACTCCTACCAAGTACTGACTGTCCCATTTAAGAGATTGGCGTAGATATTTGCTTCATAGCCTAAACAACAACAACAAAAAAACTCATTACTTTCTCAAAAAATTTAAATTGCGTAACTTTTTCTTCCGCCTGACCGTTTGTGAGAAGACCCCCGCTGGAATGTCGGCATTTTTACCCTCTCTATGCCGCCATTACTCGTCCTGCGTGACGCGAGAAACATGCATACGCAAACCCGTCTGGACCAATCATCGGCTAACCTAGCTCGCTTTTTGACGTCATGCAGCACGAGTCATGGCGGCGAGCGCCGGATGAAAATCCTGATATTCGGGAGGTTGTTTTTTTTTTTTTAAGAAAGTGTCGAGAGAAAGGAGAAATATACCGGGTTTAAATTTTGTGAATAAATAATTTGGACTTATTAGGATGTGAAGCAAATTACTACCCCTCTTCCTTTAATCCTTCCTATCCCACTAGAGTCTATGAAAACCACTGTTTTAACTATACAGAGAAATTATGAAGTGAAATTCCCTTGTTTTCTTAGCCTGTAAGACTCGGAATAATAACCTCATATCGTTACTTGTAAGTCGCTAAATCTAGCAAGTACTTAAAAACTGTACCCAATTTCTCCAATTCCAGGTTTCAAAGTTCTTGGAATCGAACCACTTTGATAATATGTGGAATCGCCCATCCCTAGTGTTCTGGAAAGAGAGCGGAGGGATATGGTGGTGTGATGGTTTGAGATTGTATGGAGAGTGGGTGGAGGCAGGGTGGAGGCAGGGTGGAGGGGGGGGGTGTTGTTCCGGATAGTCACAGAGGGCGGTACAGGAGTTGTCCTGCATAAATGACGCGGAAAATTGCTGTTTAGTGTCGAAACTTAAACGAAACACGGCAACGCCGCGGGGCGTTGAAAGCTTTTTCTTTCCCCCAAAAGGACTGTAAAAGCGAGGCAGCGCGGGGCAGGAGGAGAGGGAAGAAGTAGAAGATTATATGTTCTGAGTTTGGCTAAAGCAAGTAGGTGGCAGACGTTCATGAGGTCCCTGGTGAATGAAACAAGACAATGGAAGTGAATTTTAACGTTTTCCTTAAGTAATTGTTCGTGTCATGTCGAGACCGCTTCGTAAATTTAGTATGATGTAATATCAGGAAGAGTAGAAACTAGCGAGAACCCACAACATTGCCAAAATCAGACAGTTAGATGTAAAGAGCTGGAAATGGAAGCAGTTACACACCGTCAATCAACTTCAAAAATGAACTAAGTGAGTGAGAAGAAGGAATTTCCTACTTCCTATCCACATCAGGACCTTTATCGCCAGTCAAAACGCACGTCTTATAAACTAATATACTTTCAAAGCCCATAAGGAATATTTGGCTGAATGAGATTCGTAGAGAAAAATGTATGTCCAAAGCCTCATCTCCAGCTCGCTGCGTCGTACCCAAAATGTGCTAAAAAAGATTGAAGGCATAAACTATGATAAAGAATAATGTGTTTAAGAGTCCTTCAGACATTTCTTTGGAAAAATATAATGTATCAAAATCACATTCTCTTCATCTGTATGGGAAATACAGTAAACCGGTTAAGAACTTCGCCACAGAAAAGTAAACAATTGTTTTCCTTCTTTCTGTTTTAAACCACATATTGAAATTCTTTCGTGGCCTTAAACTTTCCCAAATGACTCTGGTTCTTAAAATAAACCTGAAGCCGTTCTTTCTCGTAATTGTCCCACCTGCCATAAGTGCACTAATGCGGAAGACATCCAAAGTGGCGCTTTCCTGCAATACTCACGTAACTGCATTTACGGGATATTACGATTCCTCAGTATCAAACCCTGGCCATGCGCTTAGTCGGCAAAGTAAGGCGAAGACTAAGCATGACGTTTAATGGCCTAGCATTTCCCAAATGAAATCATATCATCTGTTCCAAAAGTGCAAAGTCAAAACAGCCTATTCAGTTAGTTACACGGTTTTCAAAACCAGGCCTTTATGCTTTCTTTTGATTCCATCGCCTCACCCTTCCTCTCTTCCTTCCGCAAGAAACGTTCTCAACTCATCAACCATGTAGGTTATATGTAATATTACTGTAGGTGCAAAGTTCGACCCACCTATGAACATGGCTAGTGGACTTCGTTGGTTTCTCGTTTATAAGCAAACAGCCGAGACCTAAGAAGAAGATCACTATTAAAAGGACATGTGGTTTTGAAAGCCAATCAGGTGGATTGCATTTATAGGTCAAAGGAGAGAAAATCAAAATAAGATATCACACACACACACACACACACACACACACACACACACACACACACACACACACATAAACACATAAACACATATACAAGTTTAACAAGTTTATTAGGAATAAGCCCAGACCACTGACGTGGTACACGGGCAAAATACAGTATGCAACGGGAATACACATACACACACATACACATTCATACACATAAAAAATATACATTACCTAATACCATTCATCTATCGTCCATGACAAAAAAAAAAAAACATTTGTGGCAAAATTTAAGTTTGAGATGGCGAGACGGCTGTGTTTGATGTCTTTCAATAAGAGGTCTTATTTACATTATGGAAAAAAATATGAAATGTAAACAGGACTTTTATCTGTCCCGTAAGGAAATAGGCGTAAATAAGCGCACACTGCCATATAAATTTTATACATCTCATTCGTGATACAAACACGTGGAATAGTTTACATCGTACATATAAATACATAATATTACAAACGAGACACATAACAAAGATATTGCTGGTCGCCCGCGATGCAGCGCCCTGGTCCTGCCAGCTTTAAAGGCAGGTACTCATTTACACCCGAGTCTAGCGGGGAAATGGTATGATATGATATGATATGATAATGTTAGTTACTACAGTGTTGCAGCAAGCAGTTCACGGAAAGTAAGTCACATACTTATCTGCATCTCCTAAGAGCTATTTCCCATAAGATCAATTATTATCTGTGACTGGCAAATTACATGTCACCAGCGATAGAACATCTTGATCCAAAATGTCAAGTGGGCGATTACATTCCTGGAAAGGAAAATGGCTGGGAGGGACAGGAGGGAAGAAAACGTTGATTGTTGTGTCTCCTTAAGGTGACAACATATTGATGGAATGTGTCAACACGACAATCGGGTTATGAGTGTGACTACTTATAGACAGTGATGGGCTGGTATCGATATTGAGTATTCAGGTATATGATACGTGAACAGGTATTGCTCTGATAGAGTATCTGATCCAAAATAGCGATGCATTAGTAATTGAAAATTATTATATTTTGTTGATATTATTTATTTGAGGCGCCCCACCCATGTACCAACTTGAGCTGGCTAACTAGTGATTACTAACGTCATGTACAAGAGGATGAATGGAAACTCATGGCAATGAGCTGGTCATCTGATCGAGTTAGTGAACTTTTCTAAAGGCTCCAATGCGTAAAGCAGGTGGGGATGAAACACCCAATACAATGTAAACTACAGTAATTAAAATGGAGTCAAACAGCCTCGAGAAATTTACCATGTACAATCAACCTAATTTTCTTCAGGTTTGTAATCGCATATTGGAATTTTTCCACTTGAACTTTTTCAATGCTCATTAATCTAGCATTTTTTCTTCTTTTTTTTTCTCCACTGAAATTGAACTATTGTTTTGTTTTGCCTGACAGGAAGCACTTCTTGTCAATCGACCACATGTTTTAAAATCTCGAACACCCATGTACGCTGTGTTCTTACAGTATCAACGATCAACGAATTTTGGACTCAAACTGCGCAACCCTGACCAAACACGATGATACTCGGGAGTAATGCTCCGTCTGGGGAGTGTTTAATCTGTAATGGAGTGTCTCTAGAGATTGCAAGAGCCAAATTGTAAAGGCCTTTTTGAGCCATTTAAGAACAATTTCTACTGGAACCACAGGAATGTTCCGAGATGGCCAAGACTAGTCTGCACGTCTAGTGCCACCACTGTGCTTAAATTAATACTGTTTACTGAGGGTGGTTCTTCATTTAGATTTTTTTTTACAATTTTAAATTACATGAAATTAAATTTTAGCCTTTTTTTTGCAGATCACAGGCCCGCATAAATGAAATCTGCTGAAGCCATTGGGAAACACTGCCTGCAACAATTATTTTTTTACACATTGAAGACTAAATTTCACCACTTTTCAGGTGTTATGTGATTTATTTCTACACACAATTTTTATCGTCTGCTACCATCGACTCTGATACGCCAATTTTTTCTTTAACAATTTAGGCTCCTGCAACCTAGTTGAGACTGGCTTTCTCGACTTCATCTCGACTATCTCGATACTGGTCGTGTGTATCCGTAGGTCGCGCGACACTGTCAATGGGTCACGATGTGCCACTATTACAATTTCTCTGCCCAAGTACGGCAATCCCAGTCAAAGAATGGGTACCGTTTGCTTGTTATCTATATGAAAGGAGGGGGTTGGTGAGGGAAGTTGGGAGCTCTGTGAAGCCCCAATCAGTAACTTTTTGCCAGCACCATCAGCCAGCTCTAGGGCCAGTGTGTCCTCGACATGTTTGCATGATTTGATTAATAAGTTTAAGAAGTTTGTAAGGCTGTTTCATCTTTTTCATTACTTCGGGCATTTTTCCCATTTAATGATCTGCTCATAACTTTAGAGCGGAAATTAATTTCGCTTCCTTTGAAATTCAAAAGACGACGCATGCTTGAATAGTGAAAGTGCTTAAATATGGCAATCCTGTTCGGAGAATAGGAACTGTTGTTGTAATAATCATAAAGGGATGATGAAAAGAGCATGATAATTTCCAAAGACACTTATGGGCACATGCTGACGCAATCTTACAAATTGAAGCATACTGATGTGTTCTTTAGGTTTGCAACAGTTTATCGCCATTTACAATTACGTAGGCAAAATTTGCTCGACTCCTTTGGTTGTTGAATGCCACAAAGGGCCCATTAAGGACAAATGATATTTAGCAGTGTGCAATACATTTCCAGGTTTTCAGGAAGAGGTTAGATTTTTCATAGCAGAAAATGCCATAATGTTGTTTCTATAGACCAGAGTTTTTATCCTGCGGTTGTTCACAGAATTACCACTACGAATTGCACGAATTCTTAAAGAACTTTTCTTACAATATATGTAAAAGATTAACTGGCCTGGAGCGGTGAGAACATTAAGTCTCACGAAGGGGTAATGCCTCAGTATCAAACTTGTTGTTACCCCATTCCTCTTCTTATTATTATTATAACAAATTGTTGCAATAATTTCATAGTAACTGAGAGCATAATTATGTGCTATAGAATAATCTTTTATTGTTGAATCCCCTCTATTTGTAAAAGCAGTCGCTTTACTGTGCCTGAAAGAAAATAAAACAACTCTTGATTGCTTGATTAACTTTAATGATTGCGGTTATTCAATAAATAACGTACATTTAGATCGCAGGAACCAGATCACATAATAATATTGTTATTCTTGAATATGTATGCGTGTTTTGAAACAGAAGAGACTTGTTTTCAGTACATCTCATGATTATTTGTGATGCGCTTTGTTAAATGGATTACATGTTTACTCAAGAATGGTACTGTATCACGCTTTTTACGAGAAAAAGAGTGTTAAGTTGTATCTTATGTCGAACATTTCTTGTACAGCTTATGAAAGAGTGAAGTGGTGTGCCATAAAGTGTGCACAGTAATAAAATTTTCAGTCAGTGGATAAAGAATTGCGAAGAGCAAAATATTTTAATTGTTGGGCTGAGAATGAGAAGAAAAACAAACAAGTGCAGTCAACATTGCCTAATCGCAGTTTGTCTCACATAACTTATAAGAGAGAAGTGGAGAGTGGCGAAAAGAGGAAGAGAGGAAAACGAAGACAGACATACAAGGATAAGAAGATGAAGAGAAGAGAGCAGAAAGTCGAAAAGAGGAAAGAAAAGAGAAAAAGCAAGGAGGAATCAAATCAAAAATTTTCCGGATGCCACTTCTTATGTTTTCTTTTAAACTTTATTTTCAAACACTGATTTGAATATAGAGTTATTACAGGGAAAAGGAAACTGAAGCGATATTTTTAAAAAATATTAAAAGGAGACGGAAAAGAAAGGAAAGAGAAAACAAATACAACTCGTTGACGATTCCAAGTTCCCAGCCTTATTATACCTTTCAAAAGACAGTCCTTGTAAAGCCATGCCAAGAGAGGTAATCCAACTCTCATGATTTGCATTTGAGCACAAGGGCCATTATTCAGTCGGTTTCGTGACTTGAAGTACGTTCTTTGCATATGCCTTCATGGGTTGAGAGCCCCAGTTCTTTAAAATATTTGAACTGATACGTTACGCATGGTGCACAATGTTTTCTCAGCTTAAACATAAAATTGTGCCACTTGAATGTCAAAAATTTTAGTTGAGCATAAACATAAATACATTTTCTGCAGACGTGATGCCATGTTGGCCTATTGGTCTACTTCACCTATGGAAACATATTCTAACGTTGTTAGAACGTCTTCGAAAAAAGCAGCCCACATTAAAGGACCGTAACTATCGCAGAGTGCCTAAGATGAGGAAATTATTTTAGGAGTGTTTTGACATTTCTGAATAGGGCAACTGGCCTATGGGACTAACTTAATAATGTCTCAAAATAACCAATCAACCTATTTTCCCCTACACCAGTTGTCCTATTTAGAATTATCTCTCTTTTTTTTCTGTTTTTTTTCTTAGTTATATTTTTTCTCTTCAAATCTTCACCAACATTTTAAAGTACTTTGAAGTTCTTTATCGGGTATATTCATAATCTGTATAATGATCTATGTTTACTTGTTATGACATACAATATATAAATGTCTCAGTGAGTGATTTGTGTTTATGACCATTTACGTCAACACGGTCGATTTACTGTATATGGGGAATGTGGGGTTTGTAGAAGTATCCGAGTATGGGACATCCGCTCTAGGAAACTACAAATACTACCACCCCTTGAAAGATCTAGTACTTTTCACTAGACAATGGTTGTCTCATATTTTCAACACTCTGACTCACTATACAAAGTGGTCATCCTTACTCAAAGACAATCCACATCGGACTGGACCGTGTCCGAATGATTGAATATAAGTTCCACTAATAATTCGAACATCAAAAAGCAACAGGTCTGGGTCGAATGATTCACCTTAATGGGACAAAAACCGAACAGAAACGGTATTTCCGCCTCCTTCCGCCATTAAAGTTGTGACTACATGACGTCACGACTAAGGGAAAGCACTGTCATACAGTCGATGCTCACCAATATTTTGCTACGATCCGCGTCATTCGAAACAAGTTGATCTTTAAATAAGCAAGCCCCTCTCAATATAAAATTTCAGATACTTGCTTTAAGCATGAGGGGAAAAGCCTTGACAAACCATCATGGTGATTTCGTAAATCATAAAATGTACATATTAAATATATACCTCACACAATTTCTCACGGTGAAGCAGAATTATTTCACTTTAGCATAATTATCTCGGCACGATTTGGTTTATTGATTCAAATCTCAGGCTCGTGGAGGTTCCTTTTCATTATTTTTCACTAAGAAAACATTCACATAGCATTGCTTTTCAAAACAAACTTTTCAGTTTAAACAAAGTCTGTAATAAGCATCCTTCAGTTTCTGCTCTAGTTAATTTGTCGATGTTCAGCTTTGAGGCAAAGTTAAATAATTCTCTTCTTTATAATGATCAGAGCATAAATACATTTCATACTGGATATTTCTCAGTGCCTCTTGTGTTTCTTTGTGTTCAAAGAAGATCGAAAATGTATATAAGTGTATAGTGTAAATAATAAGAGATACGGTTATTTCTCAGAAAAGTTCATATTTATAATTTGCTCGTGTCTTGCCTTTCAAAATGTCAATTGGGCATTTTCATAAGCTTCTTATATCACGCGAGGAAAATGGGACATTTTGTACACGAATGTAACTGTTGCGAGAAAATAATTCTACCTCACGCTCGATGATATTATTTTATTTTAAAAATTTTTAACGTTTGGCAAATGACAATTTCAGAGAATAAGCTACACTTACATTCAATTCTAATAGACAGACTTTCATGATAAAAGAAATTCTCATGTCAGCAATTGACAAAATAAAGCTACTCTCACGTCCCGTCTACAAATATCCCCTCGCTCTATTTACGTATGAGTCTTGTCAATGTACAATTTGATATAAACAGTAAAGCTAAATCAGGTCATTTAGATCATTTCACCTTCATATAATATAAATATAGTCAACTCCGCTAAATAGCAAATCGAATAATCACAGCTTCGTTTAATCGCAATATCTTCTACATCACAAAATACTAGTTATGTATATATGAACGTCTTTGGATACTCGCAACTCCTTTTAGTCACAACTTGTCCATACTCCAGAGAAATTACGGGTCAGTGGAGTTGACTTTTACGATTACGTGTAGTTGACTTGACCAGTATGGTCTAAATGTAACATAGGTCTAGACTAGGTCTTTAATTCACAGTTAGAAGCTTGGATCAAACAGTCGTGCTCTGTTCTTCATCCTACGTCGTTACTTATATAGTACAAGGTGGAAACGGAGCTCTTAGTAACAGAAGTGGAGAGTGAGCAGACGCAAACAGATGCTCACGCAAAGTAGGATAAAGGGGACAGTGCTCAAGAAGACAAATGCAGAGAGAAAATGGAAGAAGGAAAGACAGTGTTGTGGTGGGAATCGAACCCGCGACCGCTGCGTCGGCACCCATCGCCTTGTACACGACCATGCCGCCTGTCCAAAAGAGTGGCCTAGTGGCCAGGGTCGTTACGTTGCTTAGTATGGCTTTCACCCTCTGACGGGGTGCATAGAATTTATTCTAGGTTGCAGCAGCCAAATTGTAAAAGCTTCTTTGAGCTATTTAATAAAAATTTTCTCCTCCAACCACATGCACGTTCTGAGATGGCCAAGGCTAGTCTGCAGATCTTGTGACATCACTGTGCTCAAATTATATACAGTTTTACAATGAGGGTTCTTCATTTCGACTTTTCACAATTTTAACTTATATTAAAAGGGGTTAAACATTTGACCTTCTTTTGCAGACCACAGACCTGCACAAATGAAATCCGTTGAAGCCTTTGAGAAACACTGCCCGAAACAATTATTTTTTTTTAATCAATTTAGGACTGAATTTCACCACTTGTGCGGTGTGCTTTCATGTCATACGATTTCTATACAATCTGTTCAACATTTGGACATATTTTATACTCTACTGTTATTGACTCCGATAGTCCATTTTGGGAGGGGGGCGAGGAGGTNGGGGGGGGGGGGGGGGGGGGGGGGGGGGGGGACGATTAGGCTCCTGCAACCTATCATATGCACCCTCTGAACATTACTAGCCCCCGCGAGAGGATGAGCGTTTCGAAGTAATGAACAGTGCGTGTGCCAGCCATAGAGATACACATTATACTGATAATGCTGGTGTAGATTTTAATATCATGTGACTTTGTAAGGACTCGGTAGAGTGCCAGTTTTTGTAAGGTAAACAGTGAGATGAAAAGAAAGAGAGAGAGAGAGAGAGGAGAGAGAGAGAACAGAGAGAGAGAGAGAGATAGAGAGAGAGAGAGAGAAAGAGAGAGAGAGAGGGTGGAGGTGGGGAGACGGACCTCAGGATGAAAGGATATGGCGTAACGCAGCAGGGCAAACAACGATTCACACAAAATGAAAAAAGTTTTTTCTCTCGGATTTATTTTGGAAACTGATTACGTTGAGGACTGTTCATCCTTTCTCTGTATTTTCTCTCCCTCGTCCTACAAAACATGGCCGTTCTAGCGAGCACAGTTGGTGGATTTTGTGAAAAAAGACAATACTGATTCTAGTATATTCTTGCTTGCTTCCAAGAGCGATGAATTTCATAAAAGAAATGACTTTCCGACAACTATAAAGAGGTGGAACAAGATTCGAGCTCACGAGAGTGAAAGAGAGAGAGAGGGGGAGAGAGAGAGAGAGAGTGAGGCATACATTGTAAAAATAAATATCTCCTGCAACGAAACAAACTACAGACATAAAATAAACTAAGGACGGAAGCGAAACAAGCTGAACCATAAAATACACATTCTCCCTAATTGAAGCAAAATAGAACGGGACATAAAGATAAATGGATAGACTGTTTGCAATCACTAGGGACATCTCATCGTTCCATTTTGTCATTGCCGCTTGCTGGAATCCAATAGCTCTTCATTTCTTTCGGCTAATTAGTTTCCTGATTTTGGTCGATTCAGCATGGAGACTCATCAGAGCACAAGGGATCTTGGTCATACCGTCAAGTCAGACTGAAACCCCATTATTAAAGAAACTTTAGTAAGAGTGAGATAAGATGGTTTCGCTCTGACGCTTGACATGCTGTAGAACACTACGACTTGTCAGGGGTTTTCAAATCACGTATACGGCAGGACCCACGGCGTGTACTTTTAAGCCTAGGGACTACGACCGACTGTAATGTCACTAGTGTTTAGAATGAGCACAATAGCCTCTGGATCATTCTGGGTTTTATGACTTACGCCGATGAAGTGATGAAAGTGCGTAACACGCCCTGATAATTGTATTGGAATAGAAGGTTTTGTTACATGAGAGTCACGTGAAGATTTGTTGTTTTTAATTTCTCAAGCCAATCCTGTAGATTCTCCGCTGGTTATTGGACAATAATGTATCATTATAAGCGTCATTAGTGCTGCAGGAATTAAAAACAATCTGTCATGTGAACCAGATGTGTAGTTTTGTCCTCGATTTGTTCTCGTGATAAAAAGAACAACTGTGGGTCGCTTCCTGATTTTGAAAAATACACGATAAATGTCAGGTACGCGTACACTCACCGCGATTGTGTCCATTTGTGGAAACCAATTGATGTGCAGTTTTGTCCTAGATTTGTTGACCTAAAAAAAAAAATAACTCGTGCGTCGCTTCCTGGTTCTGAACAATGAATCATAAGTGGCCGGTACTAGTATATTCTATTCACTGCGGTTTGAAAAATAAAAAATGAAAATACGACTTTTATTTATCCAATGGGGAAAAAGGTTTACAAGGGCATGAAATGTTATACATCTCATTTATAGAGGAACGCAAAGAACAATACATATCATACGATGTATATGGCCGTAAACACGTAATCGTGTGTACTTGCATGGAAAACAGTTGTCTTAAGAGAAACATTCACTAATTTAAAACAATTTCCTGCATCTTCTATTGGGTTTAAATTTCAACTAAAACTATACATACTACAACATGTTTTCTAATCAGTTCAGTGAACGCTGAATATTATAGACAAGAACTTTTGCAAAGATCAACGTGAAAGTTATAACTCTTGTTTCATTTCTATTGATAAAGGCCTTAGAGCCGAAACGTTTAGATGTAATTTTCGATCTTAATTCTTTACTAGATTTTTAATAAATTCCTTGAATTAAGGTTGAGCTTTTAATTTTTCTCAGTTTTAAATGATGGTGATGGTGATTATGATAATCATGATAATGATGACGATGATAATGATCTGTGTATAAAATTTGTTAACTTGTTATAGTATTCTTGCTTTACTTATTTACATCCAGTGCGGATAAATGTTTTGCAAATGATGATAATAATGATGATAATGATAATGATAATGATGATGATAATGATCGCGGTGAGGGCGATGATCATGACAAAGCTAATAAAATTGTGTACATGATCGATATGAGGCGNGGGGGGGGGGGGGGGGAGGGGAGGGAGGAAGAAGAGGTAGACGTCTGTCACTGGGTATCTGCTACACAATAAGAAATATTATTTTCCTAGGTGAAATGCATTGATTCATTTCAATTCCTCATAGATCTAGGCGTTTTTGGTCATTTAACTTTAGTGTACGAGTCAATAAATGTACAGTTTTTCTTGGGCTCCTTCAAATACGCCAACATCCTAACTGTCTCTGATCATTCAAAAATATCTTCTTCTC
Organism: Ellobium chinense; assembly: GCA_033807755.1. Classification (NCBI taxonomy): domain Eukaryota; kingdom Metazoa; phylum Mollusca; class Gastropoda; order Ellobiida; family Ellobiidae; genus Ellobium; species Ellobium chinense. Next base: position 451,390 of record JAWQUT010000027.1, on the reverse strand, counting down.
TCAACCCTTCCATTCACATTTACTATAGCATAACGGGGAAGGGAAAACGCCACTTAAATGCAACTTCTCGGGAGCATGGAAAACAGTTGCGATTAAGCGGAGCTGCGACCAACAATGTGATTTTTATTTAAAAATATATAGCACAGAGTTATGTGGAGAATATTTAGATTAAGCGAAAGTAGCCATTATCCGATTTGCAAAAAAGTGTAGTTCACCGCATGAAATTGTGTAAACATCTGAAGTGATGGAGGGAGAGTGAGGAAAAGACACAGAGTGAGAGAGAGAGAAATCAAGATTAGAAAGACCAGGTTTAGAGAGTGAGAGGCAGTTGGACACGATGAATGACAGAAAAACAATACAGTTGAAAGGGAAGAGAGAAAGTTAGAGAGAGAAAGATGAAGGAACTGAGAGGAAAGAGTTGATACAGATAGGGGAAGGAAAGGAAGAGCAGAGTAGAAAGAAAGCTTTGAAGACGTAAGAAAAAGAACAAAAAACGGTATCATTTGAGGAGAAATGGAAAGAAGGACTGAAAGAAGAAAATATCAAAGACGGACAGAAGAAGGAAAGAATAATAGAAATGGAAATAATTCTGAAAGAAAGACCGTCAAATATAAAATCATAAAATAGAAAGAGGGACAGAAGAACAGCAAGGAAAGAGAGAAAGACAGAAAAGGAGAGAGGTAGAAAAAAAAGCTGGAAGAAAGAAACAGAAGACAAGAAAAAGGGGGGGGGGCAAAGAAAGAAGAAAATCTCAAAGAATGAAAGAAAGGAAGGAAGGAAGGAAGGAAGGAAGAAAAGAGAGGAAACAGTCATATATCGGCTCAAGCGCTTTGTGCTTTATTAAGGAAAAACGACAGGCCTTTTCATCAGTTTAATTAACAAGAATTCAGCTTCCTCCTCTTGCGGCCACTAATTGGCACGTCAATCGATGTACTGCAAAAGCGGCCGCTCTCCAAAAGCTTGAGTAGAGTTTTCTCATAGTTTTCCCTCGGCTTTTCGTTTTTCACTACCTTCATTATTATCATTATTATCGGCATCATTATGCTATTTTGTCTCATACGGGGGACGGGGAGAGGGCAGCTGTAAGGGAGAGGGGATGAGAAGAGAAGGGAAGGTTGGTGGGAAGGGGTGGCATGCAGGAGCGCCCACAAAACAACGGCAGTTTAACGTTCAAGTGATACTTTAGGCTATCTGCAAGGTGGGAGAGTGAATCTGAGGGGGAGGGGAGGGGGCATCCAGAAACGTCACGGAATAACGGTTATATTATTACTCTTGAAAACGCCCATGTGATAATTCAGGTTATCCACAGGGTCGGGGAGTGAAACTGAAGGTGAGGGGGCATACAAGAGTGCCCACAGAATGACGGTGGTATCATCCATCTCGAGAACGCCCCTGTGATACTTTAGGTTATCCACAGGGTCGGGGAGGGTGGGACTGAGAGGGAGGGGTGAATTCGATTGGAGATAAGATTACGGTGTGTCGCAGCTAGTTAGAGACCTACCCTGAACAGTAAGCACATCCTCAAAGCAGCCTCAGCCGTTCTTTAAAGTCTAATACACGGGCAATTCCACAAGCATGCGACGTCAGATACACTAAGTTCTGAAAAGCTTCGCCTTCACTGCAATGTATTTCGGTTGTTTCTACAAAAATAAAGAAACTACCGTAAAGCTAAGAACAGGAGAGTAAAAGAGCAAGCAGGTATAAAGTTTACACAATTGTAATTACTGTATAATTAAAACGTTTTCAGAAATTAGCGCATCTGACATGGCATTATGCTGGCATTACCCACAAATATTGCAATGATGACAAATTATGAGTGGTTGAAGGAGTACCATCATATCCGCCCTCAAGAATTGTTGTCAACAGTAAAACAGTGTTTTGGAAAACTGATGTTTAGTTAGAAAAACAATACCAAGATTATAATCTCTTGCAGGTCAGCAAACAAGAGTACAGTGGACTTCATTTACAAAGGCCGTTTGTTATAGCAGGACCTCGCTGGTAACGGCTTAACTCCATGTGCCTGTTTCTTTCCTCTGTAATCTCTTGTGAAAGGGAAGTAAACTTGGCATACTCTTTACTTTTAGGTTACAGACCTGTAATAGGATTGGACCCTTTTTTCCCTCTATGGGCTATATTAACATTTTGAGCTGCCCTCTGAACCCAGAGTTTTAGCTTTCACCCAGACCTATACCAGATTGAAGCTCATTATGTGGCCCAAATTTTAACCTAGCAAGCCCATTGAAATTTTGAGCTTGGTTGCTATTTGTAAACAGAGCCTACATTTTTCACTGGACAATGCCAAACCCCTCTTCTTCCGCCTGAGCACACCCTTGACCTGGCAGTTCCAGCCCAGGGCTAAATAGTGCCTGGTAAAATAAAGTAAAATGGACACAGATTCCCATGATATCAAAATTTCCCCCCTGGAGCCCTTATTACTGGAAGCAGGGCATGCCAAAAGAGGGAAAAGGGGAGATGAAATATACCCCCTAAGTTGTAGGACCACAAAGTGAAAGTA
>JAWQUT010000027.1:429518-441020 GCA_033807755.1 Ellobium chinense | reverse complement strand
TCTCTCTCTCTCTCTCTCTCTCTCTCTCTCTCTCTCTCTCTCTCATAATATATCTATCGTCCTCCATTGATATACATCAATAATGTATCTATCATAATACAGAGATATAAGATCGATACGGACTCCAAACAAAACCAAACATGTCCCAGATATCGCCAATCGGACATACGCCCTTATTTGCTAAAGGAACCGAGATACAGATAGACGGAAGCCTCCATCAAGCACAGAGGCACAAAAAGAACGCTATAACGGGAGTGTGATGAAAACTTGAAGACGTTATGGAACAAGAACGGATGTCCATCAATCAACAAGGGAGTCCTTTCTTTTCTCACATACCCGCCCGTATCATGAGAAGTGAACCCTCTGAAGATGAGTCCTCTATCTCTGTTTGGGAATCATGGGCAGGATCGTTCCTGCGATACTGATACATCGATTATGTGCATTAGCGGTATCCGTTAAAAAAAAAAAAAATCTTCAGACTCCGGAGTTTCGATATTTTTTGGCTCCTCTAGTAACATCCTTCTTGTTTTGAACCTACTGAGATAAAGTCAAAATGTTTCGATAATTTCAGTCTTAGTACCATAGGATATGGAAACCATGATAGGTAGAATGAAAGAAGCGGCGATTAAGAAAAAGTGTAACAAAACCCCTCTGAGCATTCGCTGAACATGTCCTTATACATGTATGTTACCATAGAAACCTTACATATCCAGCTCAGCTGCCGTGACCCAGTATCTTCTTCTTCTTCTTGTCTGGTCAAGCTTGCAGACCACTATGGGTCATGAACTAAGTGGTCAGTTGCAGCTATGTGCTACTTCCCAGTTAGCTTCGTCTTAATGTCAGTTGGCAGTGGCCACAACCATCTTCGACATCTGCCAGGAGAGGACCTAGCAATCCTGCAATACATGCTGTGTTTTGTAATCTGCCTGCAAGCGCAGATAGAGCAGAACCGTCATTTGACTATCTAATGTAGGCGCTGCTTGAGAATTTGCGCAATAACGAAGGAATCTTTTACCATGGTAAGAATTGCGTTAGTGCATCGGTGCAGAATACACCTTTAGTAGTGTTCAACATGCAGAATTAAATTATTTCTTACCATGGTGATGGTGATTATTACATTAGTGCATCGATATAGAATGCATCCTTCGTAGTGTTCAACATGCACAATGTGTTTCTTACGATGGTAACAGACCCCATCGCTAAGGCACAAGCTCTCAAGTATCAAAACTTAAGGAAAGTAATGTCTATTCTCTTCCAAACAATTCCACCAGGTCGACTTGCATCGAAAGACTTCAAAAAATAAAAACTGCGGCGAAGCTCAGGTCTGGCTCTTACCGAGTACCACCGTAATCGAAGTAGAATCGTCACTCGCGATACTTGTACCGAGCGACGCAGGCTAGAGTTTTGCGATACTCGTTGGGAATTTCGGAGGGAGGTCACACAGCACGCCCATAAAGATTTCATTTTCAATGTTTGGGTCTCGTAGACGGAGCCTGGCCGTCTATACCCTGTGTCCCCCAGAGCCCTCTCGTTTGCATGTCATTTGCATATTCGATTTCAGCCTGTCGGAGATTTTTATTTTATTTGAGGTTTGATTTCTTGTTTTGTGTGTGGAGTTTTAGTTGGCAAAAAGTAAAGAGAGAAGAGGGTGGGACGTGGGTGTTCATACGGCGTTTGTTACTGGAGGTGGCTAAGCAGCTGTTAGGTGATTTATTATGCTGAAAAACACAGATTTCAATACTTTTAGACTTGTATGTCTAGACTATCGCTCTTCAAATTAAAAACAGTCGAGATGGATCAGAACAATGCAGATTTCAATTATTTTTTCTTTACATGTAGTTCTAATCTATATGGCATTACAGATGGAAAAAAATTTGACATGGATTGAAAAGCACAGATTTCAGTATTTTTTAAACATGTATTTCTAAACCTTCGTATAACAGGTGAAAAAAAACACAACAGAGATGGATTTGACAAAAACACAGATTTCAATCTTTTTAGACATGTTCGAGTATTTCTAAACTATGGCATCCCAAGGGGGGAAAAACTGAGTTCGAGGAAAGACAATCAATGAGAAGTAGCGCAGTGGTGATCGAGAATGGTAGTGGTGATAGCGCTGTGTGTGTGTGTGTGTGTGTGTGTGTGTGTGTGTGTGTGTGTGTTTGTGTGTGTGTGTGTGTGTGTGTATGTGTGTGTGTGTGTGTCTGTCTGTCTGTCTGTCTATAAGTCTGTCTGTCTGTCTGTCTGTCTGTCTGTTTGTTTTTGTCTGTTGGACCTTAATAAGTGATGTGATATTTTGCAAAGGTATACAGTATTATTATGTGATAATTTGCTGTAATTGTACTCAGCTATTGTTTCAGTGGCTCCTGGCTTATAAGAAAATAAACTTCTTGTTGTTGTAAAGTTGTTGGTGATAATAACGTATTATAAATGTATTGCTCATGTTGGTAGCGGTCATGATGGTTGTGCTAGTAAGTGCAGTTGTCGACTCAAAGCAGTTAAAATAAATAGTAGCAATTGCAGTGCATCAGTGGTTATGGAAGTGGTAGTGTGCGAAGTAGTTGTAGTGGTAATAAAATTGACACTCATGATAGTGGGCTATCAGAAATAGAGGTCATCGCTTATACTGTTATTATAAGAAGAGTCATTCATAAAGAAGTAGTAATAGTAGTAGCAATGGCAATAGTAGTAATAGTGCTAATAGTAGACGTAGTAGATGTAGTAGCAGTAGTAGTAGTAGTTGTAGTAGCAGTAATAGTAACAATAGTAGTAGTAATAATATTAGTAGTAATAATAATAATAACAGTAGTAGTAGTAGTAGCAGCAGCAGCAGCAGCAACAGTGGTGGAGGCAGTAGTTGTAATAGTAATGGTGGTGGTAGTTTTTGTGTTGCTGCTATTGTAGTTGCAGTAGTAATGATAGTAATAGTAGTAGTAGTAGTAATATCAGTAGTAGTAGTTGTTGTTGTTGTTGTTGCTGCTGTTTTCTTGTTGTTGTTGTTATGTCGTCGTCGTCCTCGTCGTCATTGCCGTTATTGTCGAGACAAACATGCCCTAAATGTGATAAAATGCTCTAGCTAGGTTTCCAATTTTTTTTTTGTAGCCTTTTACTTAGTACTGAAATCAAGGACAGCTCATAATTCCTTCCCCATCCCAACCCCTCCATTCCCCCNAGCGGGCATTAGCCTGGATATGAGACTTATTATTATTATTATTATTATTATCCTTTTGATGCTTGCTCCAGCATAGTGGATCCAGAAGTGATCCAAAAACTGGAGCTCGGACTTCTTGTGCCATTGTAAATAGGCTGGGCACTAGAGAGTTAAAGACGCCCCAGGACCTCCTCTTGCTACAGCTTCGCCGCCAATGACCCAGACCATATCCCAGGGCTCTCTAAACTGCTCGGGCGCAATGACTCCCCTGTTCACAATGCATCTCTCGTAATCCCTCGATTGCCCTGCTGCAAAACACAAATGCGTGTGCGTGCGTGTGTGTGTGTGTGTGTGTGTGTGTGTGTGTGTGTGTGTGTGTGTGTGTGTGTGTGTGTGTGTGTGTGTGTGTGTGTGTGTGTGTGTGTTGGAGGGGATGGGGGAGTAGGGGGAAGAAGAGGGTATTCTCATCTTGCAAGGGTCCTCACATTCATAGCCAGTCCCGCCGTGAGTGAGTTATATACCCATAATTCATTTTTACCTCGAGCACAGGGTCTCCACGTCGGCGCGACAGTTGTTGTTCAGAAACGCGCTGAAAAGCCCAGATGAAAGATTACGGCCTGCGATGACATAGATTTTATTAATGACCCTTTGGGGAGGCTCGGCAGCGTGGAAAAACCAATCAAAGAGTTATTTTAGTTACTACTTGAGTGGGTCTAACCTTGTCTGATACAGCCTATCGATAACTGGTAATATTGTGTGGTGCGGACGTGTGGATTGTGCTGAGTGCGTGTTTATTTCTATTTTTACAGCAGTTATCTTGCTCCACTACCATAATGGTCCGGGGTAGTCGGATGGGAAAGAACAACTGTTTAGAAGGGGTCGGGCTACATTGTTGACGCCTTCGCCTCTCTTGTCCCAAAAGCCCATAGAGTTTTTGAAGTGCCTACTTCTTAGCCCCATAGTTTTCACTATACGGCGGATTCCGGATAATCCCACATTTCACATAATAGCAATACTTTTGCAAATATAAAACAAAAGTGCAAAACAAACAGAATCTTGAAAATGCACCGTCTGCTTAATCGCAACGTTCCCATGTATCCTTTGCGTCATGAATAAGCAGTGTCGATTGTGTTACCAGGGACCAATAGCGCTATCCTTGAGCAAACCCGCTAGGGGAGGATTGTTGAGGGGGGGCATGGGGGGTTGACGGGGCTGTGCCTTCCTCTCCAAGACGCCCCCCTTTCCCTTCTGTGTGCAAGGGCTGCGGTGCCTGTTCTCTGCAAAAAATGACATGCTATACCAGGTGACAGAGATTGAGAATAATTAGTCTGGTCTAGAGTTTTTATTATTTATTTTTTTTAAACGCCTGTTCCTCAAAAGAAATCAACATTATTTAGAGATGCGTCTTCAATACTGCTCCAGTGGAAATCCCAAGCGCAAATCTCTTCCCCTCCCCCTCACCAACCGCCCTCCCCAAGCTGTAATGAATGCGGATGTATACATCAAACAGCGAGTTACTGATATTCACACAGTTGATTTCCCTGAAGAGTGCATTGAAAACGATCAGTTAATGTGTACGTGGCAGTCTACCTCATTTGGACATTTAACCAGATGTGTCATAACTATTTCCCATTTAACCCTTGAAATCAATACCCGCTGTTTGTTTGTTTGTTTGTTTGTTTGTTGATTGGTTGGTTGTTGGTTGGTTGGTTGGTTTGTTGGTTTGTATTCCATTTAAACACCTTCTAAATAATGGCAGTGCGACTTCACAAAGTGAAACACACAGGCAATACTGTCTGCAGGAGCCAAATTGTAAAAGCTTCTTTGAGCCATTCAATAAAAATTTCTTCTCTAACTACAGGAATTTTCCGAGATGGCCAAGACTAGTCTGCAGGTCTGGTGCCATCACTGTGCTCAAATTATATACTGTTTACGGTGGGGATCCTTCGGTTAGATTTTTCACAATTTTAAATTATCTGAAAAGGGGTTAAGAATTGGCTATCTTTTGCAGATCACAGGTCCGCACAAATGAAATCCGCTGAAGCCATTGGGAAACACTGCCTGCAACAATTATTTTTTTTAAAAATTCAAAACTGAATTTCACCATTTTTGCGGTGTGGTTTCATGTTATATGATTATTTCTACACAATCTGTCCAAAGGACAGATCTGTCCAAAGGACAGATTTTATTATACTCTGCTACTATCGACTTGGATAGTCCACTTTTTTTTACCAATTAGGCTCCTGCAACCTTAAACAGATGAAGGAGGGAAACATTCAGCGAATGACACTATTTGATGAGGTTTCCTTTGGTGTCTAAGATAAGAAACTCTTACTATGGAGAGTGAAATAACAAAAAATCATCAAAGGGAGAGCACACCTCTCACAAAAGTCAGTGCTTTGATAGTTTATTTTTCCTGATACTAGAAGCAAGCCGGGCCACGCCCAGGTTATGATCCTAGCTGCCTCTCTGTTGTTGGCGAAATTTGCGTTAGTATATCACGATCCTAATTAAGATCTCCTTTGGATATGCATATCTTAAACTTTAAGGATGTGCTTAGCACCTAGAAGAATTATGCGTAACGCAAAGAGATATGAAAAGAAGAATGCCTGGAGAAAGGTAATGCAGTAAAACCCATCTTAAATCATTTCCTTACAGCCAGTCAAAATGAGATGTGTTTTGCTAGGCCTGGAATGATATTTCAGTTTCTGTGAGTAATTTTAGTGCATTCATCTTAAATTGTTCACTGGTTGCGGGAAAGCGAAAGTAAAATATGAAGTGTTTATTCGTATGAATATTGACCTTTTGGGCAAGACAGTACTTGCTGATCATTTTGAGGTTTGTGATGCATATTAGATGATTTTTTTGGATGTAGAATAATTTTGTTCTGGAACTGCAGATTTTCTTAAAATTATTCCATTGCAGCTGCTGACCCTTCCCACATCAAGTGAATATAATTATCTGGGGACAGAATAATGTTAGGTCTAGATGTTTTGTTTTTTTTCACTGATAAAGATACATCGTATGTAGACTAAACGCACGCTTTCAGTCTTAAGGCTAACTTACTATCTTTGTAATAAAGTTGTGTACGCGTTATTTTGATTGGCTGTAAATTATTAGATTTGGTGAGACCTTCATACAGATAACGCCACGATCTTACCAGTTCTTATCTTCACCTCACTACGCTGGGAGCGACGGTCGAGTAAATTCGCATGCCAGCGCCAACTGTGTCAGGCGGCTGTTGAATTTTCCAACCCGGTGTCACCTGATCGGCAGGAAGACAACATTCCGAACATTATTATCCGTAAGTTGGGCAACGCAGCCAGCGGGCTGTTGGACCCATTGTGCCTCAAGCTGGGAGAGCGTAGTTATCGTCTTGATTGTGAGGGCCAAAGCTGTTACTTACTAAGCTTAAATTTAATTCTGGCACTGCCCTCTAAGAAGATTAATAAATGTACATGCAAATCTTGGTATCCCCAGCTTCTGATGCTGAATGTTGATCTAACGGAGACAGTCATCGATGTGCAATAATTTAAGCTAAGAGCAGCAATTCAGTTGATATTTCCTTGTGTATCAAAAAAACAACAACCTGGAAATGCACCATTGTTGATTCATTGTTTTCGAATTGTGGATACAACGACCTAACAAATCGGTATAAAATTCAGACTTAAAGGTCTATAGGAATTAAATGAAAGTATGAATAATCTCTGCTTTGCTTTACAAATGGACTTGTATTTTACTGACAGAGTTTTGGATGATCAGAAGTATCGACTTTGACTTTCTTCTTCCCCCCCCCNCCCCCCTTTTATTTTGTCGCTTCTCTCTCATTCTTTCCAGAATTCTTTCAGTCTCTCATTTTTCTTTCTCTGTCGCATTCCCCTATCATCTTCGTGTGTCCATAGAGACCAAAACCCTTTCTCCATCCATCTGACAATACCAGTGCCTCCAAGGTCGCTACTCGCTACACAGAACTGCTATCGCCACCAGACCGAATCTAAGACTCTCTGGTCGTTCTTTATGAGAAAGAAACCTATTCGGCGGACAATTTATATGTTCCCAAGGGACCGTCTTAACCGATATAGCCATTTCCAGGACACTCTGATGGTGGACGCAAGGTCACGAGTGGTCATTACGCTCTGGTCTCTATGTAGAAAATGCTGCTATTCCCAAAACCACGTCTCTGTTTGGAAAGGCTGCTTTTCGCAAAACCACGTCTTTGTTTGGAAATGTTGCTTTTCGCAAAACCACGGCTTACCATCGTTAATTAAAGAATTGAGAGAAGACCGAAGATTATGCCAGACCACGGCCTTGTAGTATACTGCTCATGGCAGCTTTAAAATGCCTAGTGATAAAGATAAAAAAAAGGTTAATATGTGAAAAAAGACGGCGAGGAAGAACTTTGGTTTGTTTTTTTTTCTTGGTCACTCGTTTTCTCCTTCACACACTCCGTTCTCTTGTTTTCCTTTTGCTTTTCTTATCTCTTCTTTCTTTACTTCCTCTTTTGTTGTCATCCACTATCATTTCTTTTGGCTTTTAATTTCTTCTCTTAACTTTCTTATCCGTCATTTCCACGTCTCATTATTTTCGTTCCGTTTTTTTCCCCAGTTCTTCACCTCTTCCTACGCTATTGACATTTAACACTAACGCTGACACCTGAAAGGCAGCATAGGCTCTCATTATATGAAGTACAACAATATTATTATTAGTCGTTAAAGCCTCAATTCTCAAGACGATGAGAAGCACGTGCTAGCACACACACACTCACTCACACACACACACACACACACACACACACACACACACACACACACTAACTCACTCACTACCCACTCACTCACACTCACTCACTCTCATACACACACACACATACACACACACACACACACACACACACACACACACACACGTACACACACAAACACACATACACACGTTGTCCGTGTTCTTGTAATTCACCATTTATAGTAGAGTAGCTGAAATATTACGCTTCAGTGCACGCAGCCATCTTGGTTAAGCCGTCCATTATTATTATGTTGAGTCGATATTGATTTCTCTAACATTTAATGTTAACAGTGTTGAGTTCAACAGTGTTTTTGCAAGCTTGTGTGAATTCGGACCAACAGTTCTGGACCTTGATGATTTTCATAATCCTGTATAGTGTTTATAGAAGGATAAAAGTTTTTACATACAACTTTGCCTTAAATTTTCATTTCTCTCTCGTCTGACAAATGCGAGCTAAATTTTTAGTTTGCACTTAATAACTGCAAAATATTTATGGAGCTAAAGTGACCAAGACACTTGTGAGGATAGGAAGGAGACATCGCTGAAGATTTTGCACAGAGGGGATAGTGATTTCATTTACATTATTTTGCTTGGAAAAAAAAAAAGTGGCCGTATGCATAATCCTTACGTCACTTAACGCACTGCGGTAACCAAGGGAAACTCCCAAAACACTAGTAGTGTTCACTATGGTTAACGCAATTCATACGGCCACAGATAGGTAACAAAAAGTGGAACACACTGAAAATATTCCATTATTTCTCAATAAACCTGCTATTCCCAGCAAAGCTTTTGGAACTAACATTAGTTCTAGATCTAAATATCCTTGAACCGCAATCGTTTTTGGAGCCACGTGCAATCGTACATCATTACTGACAAATCATATTGTAGAATGAGGACGTCTATTAACAAAAACTACAATGTGGCAGGTGACAGTTTAGCTTCCTAGAACATTTTTCTATATTTATGACATTTACAAATTAGCTAAGTGTCACGTGCCCACTGATGCTAAGAACAGACCCTCGGTGAATGTAGTTCTGACAAAAAGAACTTCTTTATATCTCATTGTGTGCTATTGGTGTCGGTCATATTAACGTTTGTGCAAATGAAAGTATTCTATACATCCATCACTTTGTTTCAAGAGTGTTCCATGTGTATGAATGGTTTACAGTATCAAGGGACTCTTTTAGTATTCCTCACCCTTGTCGAGATTGGCAATTTTGGAACTTAGTATTTACCATGGCATACTTTGTCTGGATGAATGAATGAATGAATGAATGAACGATCTTTGTGAAATGGGCAAACACTAATATCGAAATTCAGCCTCTTGCTGCTCAGGGAAAGTTCAAAATTAAAATCCTCATAAGGCATATCCTAAGCCCAAAATGACACAACTTCCTTTGTGAACACTCCACTGATTGTCGTAATCCTTTCATTATAACCTGACTGTATAAACATTTGTGGTTCTGATTATAATTTTCCGTCTCCTGATGAAAAGCGTCATCGCTGTGGATAACAGTGTTTGGTTTTTTTTGTTTGTATTTTTTTAAAAAGATTCTCTGGTTCAATATCAATGTTCTTTTCATGTAATGACTTTATATAAAGGATGCATGAGGCCTTTGAATGACAGGTATTAGTGCATACATGCAATCAGACAAATAGGTCCCTCTTTCATTCTTCGTATTGATGAAAGGAAGTTTTACTTTCATCTTTTGCGCTATTTAAAGCTCGATGGATTTCTCCTTGAGATGCTGGAATTTTCAAAAGTTTTTGGTAGCTTCATGATTTGTAATGTAACGCTGATGTCATTTGTGCGTATCATCTGTGCTGACCATATAATCTCGGTCTACCATTTTTTTTAAACATTATTCTCAATCGCTGTCAGAGATTCCATTCTGGCAACCTCGAGACAGCTGATTATTTATGTTTTGTTGTTGTTGCTGTTGTTGTTATTGTTGTTATTGTTGTTGGTGGTGGTGGTGATGGTAGTGGGGGTGGTGGTGGTGGTAATGGTGGTGATGGTATGGATGTGCTGTTGTTGTTATGTTGATGTTGTTCTTGTTATGGTTGTGAATGTTGTTAATGTTACTGTTTGTTTTGTTTCGTAAATAATGATGATGATTATGATGATGTTGATAATAATGATGATTATGTCGATGATGATGATGATGATGACGATTTTTTTAAATTTTGTGTTCAGGTGACATATCTTTGTTTCCTGAAGAAGGACCATTAGGTTTGAAAATTAGGACTTAATAAATATATGTTTGATATTAGGTAATGCCTAATTTGACAGTGTGTCAAAAATGTCTTCTGGTTTTTTTAATTGTATGTGACAATGATGATGAAGATGATGATGATGATGATGATGATGATGACGATCGGTCCTTGTAAACGTGCTTAGACACGAAACGTCGACTTTTTTTTCTTTGAATAAATTCATTGTTTATTTTTTTTCAAAAGTTTTGTGTTAAATCTGAGCAGAACCATATTAAATTTAGTTTAATGAAGACGATGATGATGATGATGATATCATTATAATATGTCCATTTTGAATTTTAAGTATTAAAGTGTATTTCTTCACCCTTCTTTGGTTTGAACAAAACCTTTTAAATGTTTTAAATGTGTTCCAAATGATGGTGATGATGATGATGAAGATGATGATGATGATGATGATGATGATGATGATGACGTCTATTTTGTTATTCCTATGGTCTTTGTAATGTTTATTGTCAATTACGACACTTAGCGCGAAGAAATATGCACTAGTGTTTTTAAAAAAATAATGCATCTTAATATTGTCACATCGACCTTGTTTTGATGGGAAAGGGGGGCAAAGAAATAAGAGGCAGCGGTGAAAAAAGCCACATAGGAAAAAAAAATCAACACTGCTGGTTGCTGCTTTGAGGAGAAAGGAATCAACATCAAGGACTAGTGGCCGGCCATCAGCCACACACTGCAAAATCTGAAATTATACAGAGACAATATGGTTCCTTTCAGTCCATTCCTCTTTCTCCAGTCCCTCCACGCCTTCAGCAATCAACCATCTTTATCACACGCGCTTAAGATTTTTAATCTTCCTTCTATTCTATGGTCAATATGAGTAAATTCTTAAGAGCTTTTGAATACCCTTTCTTGTTCCTCCGTAATTATCTTGGCCTTCATTTTCCTAGCCATGGCAAATTTCCCAGCGATCTTTTGTCTCCGTCAGTGCCAGGTAAACTCTCAATGCCGTCGTTCAGGAGATGCCAGATTGGCTCCGAATCAATTCAGTGTGGTTTTGGGGTTTTTTTTGTTTTGTTTTATTCTGCGTAGTGCGTGTCGTTGTTAGGTTACGGTTCCGTTCTGTTGGCATAACTATGAGAAAGTGCATGTGTGCTGTAGTGTAATTATATGGCAGACTTAAAATCCTGTGACGTGCTTGATGGACCATCTTAATATTCCTTAGGAGTGGTAGTGGTCGCCGTAATGGTGGTGGTCGTGGTTGGGAATGGAGGATTTGTTTGGACTTTTTTTGTTTTTGTTGTTTAAAAAAGGGAAAGTGGAAGCAGGACAAACTGTGTGTATTTGTG
>JAWQUT010000027.1:380811-391617 GCA_033807755.1 Ellobium chinense | reverse complement strand
ACACACACACACACACACACACACACAAATACACACACACACACACACACACACACACAAGCATGCACACTCACACACAATCATGCACACTCACACTCTCTCATACACACAGCCTCATGCAGACAAACCCAACAAACTGAACCAAAAACAAGTCAGGAAATCAACGGATTTCCTAGCTCTCTGACACACAAGTGTCGTAAAGAAAGCGAAAGCTTTTAGCTCAAGTTTTACTACCCTGGCTGTTTTTGTTTTTTCTTGCCTGACTCTGCAAAGTACAAAACAGAAACCAAAAGCAGAAATAAAAAAAAAAAAAGCTTGCCAAATCCAGATTCCCGCGATTTAAACCACAGAAGTTTCCGATGAGAGTTTTTTATTTGCTTTCCGGGATAATCCGAAACGCGCCGAGCGCCGCCGATGGGGCCCAGACCGGAAGCTAGGGAATGGAGAAAAGTTTGAATGGAAATTACGCGAAAATGTCCAAGTAAAACAAGATAAAGGCTGGGCTCGGTTCAATATCAGAGTAGTCTAAATGGATTCCAGACTCGTAAATAATGATCGTGGGGGTTTTCTGGGTGTTTTTCCTTTCGTTTTTCTTCCTCCTTTTTTTTTCTTGGCAGGAATTAAAAAAAGGAAGATTGAGAGAAGGACAGCCGTATTTTGAGTGAGCGTGGATACCCGGGGTCAGGGCCAAAAGAGAATGAACATGGTAAACTGGACAGATGGATAACGTAGGCGTCATTTTCTTTTGAGCTGCAGGACGTACAGAGAGAAGGAATGGTCCTGTGGTTTTACAGACTTCTCTCTCTCTTCCCCTCTCTCTCTTTCTTTCTCTCTCTCTCTTTCTCTCTCTCTCTCTCGTTCCCCCTCTCCAGCATCTTCTCACTTGGCCTCAACTGTCACAAATTCACACTGCTATTCTTTCTTTCTCTCCCTTATGAGATTATGTTTATGTAGGTTGTGGGTGGAGAGAGAGAAAGAATGGATGAGAAAATGAGAGATGGAACAATTATTGGACGAGGTAAGGAAAAGTAGATGAAAAGAGAGAGATCAGAGAATGAGAAGAAAGAAAACAAGAGAGAAGGCCAAATTGCAAAGATGCGGCATTTAAACGACAGACAGACAGACAGACAGACAGACAGTCAGACATACAGACAGACAGACAGACAGACAGACAGACAGACAGACAGACAGACAGACAGACAAATATACAAAACCTATCCAAAAATCGCGTCGTCATGAAAAGAATGGCACTAATGTTTGAAAATCACCGCGTTCCATTACCCTCATGTATCTTCTCACCTGATCGCTGGCCGAGAGAAGCATCAATAAAGTTTGATTACTTTATATTGGATCTCTTATTTCACAATAAACCTCGGATACAACGGGATCATCGGGACCTTAGAATCTGGCCGCAATATCTGTAGTTCGTTGTAAACAATGTCAATTTGTTTCCTTTCTTTTTTTTTTAAAGATACGATTAAAATAAAAAGAAAGGGGGATAATAGTAAGGAACAGTATCAGTTTCGTCCCTTGAATTTGCATTAAATGTAACGAAATTGGGATTTTATATTAAACCGTTTTAAGCGAAGTCCCGTTGTATCCAAGGTTTTTGTAAATAAAATAGTCTGTTACACTTTCATCCCGTCTCCCTTCCCTCCCTCCTTCCCCAGCACCCAGCCACTCTCGTCTTCCTCTTTGGCGACCCAAACACCCACAAAACAAATCCGACCAAAACTCCATTTTATTTTACGTCATTTCTTGCTTCTTTTCCTTGCCACGAAGTTTCCATTTGTCAGTGTAATCGTATTATATAGATCCTCCCCCCCCCCCTTAAAAAAAAAGTTTAACATTTCAACTTTGTGATGATCCAGGTTTTCTGTTATTTTGTTAGCGGTCGAGTCCACTGCCTCTGAATGCAAACTTAACCGAGTCTTTCTAATTTAAAATTTTAAAAACACGTGATGTATTAGGGCGTACAATAATCAGGCATGTTTCGAGACAATTACCTGGTTCGAGCTTCGGTTGCCACCTGTGTCCAACTCGTAAAAAAGCTGTTGAGGGCAGAAAGTCCGTGCAAGGCAAATAGATTGTATTGTATGTTACTGCGCCCTAGGGTTGACAACAACAATAACAATGATAATGACAATGATAATGACAATGACAATGATAATGACAATGACAATGATAATGATAATGACAAGGCAATGACAGTGGCAATGACATTGACAAAAAACAGTGACAGCAGCAATAAAAACGACAATGACAGTGACAGTGATAAGGGCAATAACAATGACAATGGCAATGACAATGACGATGAATGAGAATGATAATGACGACGACGACAGTGACAATGCCACTGATAATGACAATGACAATGGCAATGGCAGTGGCAATGATAATGATAATGCAATGACAATGACAATGATAATAACAATGACGATGACAATGATAAATGACAATGACATAATAATGACAATGACAAAGATAATGGCAAAGCCAATGACAGTGACAAGACAATGACTCTTTATGTGCAAGCCTTTTGTAAAGGAATATGCACAATATGGAGCATTCCAATATCAAAAGCAGTAAATATAAAAGATGTTAGTAAAAAAATTTGTCCTAGCAAAAACAAAGGAGCAGTTTTCAGCTGTTTAGTGGAACGTCTTATCAATGGCCTCGTATCGGAGAAGGTTGTGGCAAGAATAAACGGTGATATGCATGCTAATGTATGAGACAAAGATATAAGTATACCAAACACCACTTACAAATGAGTGCATTTTTTTGTCTTTTCCGCATCAATGGCAATCATCTTATCTTACCTAAAGACTGATACTTCCTATACTTAGGAAGGAATGTGGCTTCTCTTTTTGTCAGATTGCAAGGACCAAAGCAGCCCAAATGGTAGGGAACCTGCCTCTTGTGACTGTGAAGCGGAGAGACAAATCCCAGGGCATATTCTTCTGTATTGTCCCACCACCACGAGGCAGAGGTTAGGGACTTTGCTCAGTGGAGCCCTGTTACTACATAGACTCTATGGGACTAGTGACAGTCCTCCAGCTAACGGTTCTAAATTGACTGAAATTTTAGTATGGTCAGCCATCGAATGCCGAGAAAGAGGAAGAAGAAAAAGAAGAGGATCAAGCAGACGAAGAATTTAAAGTAGATTTATGTTATTTTACTGTAATCGGGAGTTCGTGTTAAAATAATCCAAATTAAGTACAGTTGTCGTATAAGCAGAGGTTCAGATTTCAAATTCAAAGTTTACGTTTACCTTTGCGCTACAGAGCTTCTGTCAATCTCCAAAGTACTTGCCTTTGCTTCATCCATAATTCACAATGTTTGGGTCTCACTTGTTAACTACAGTTGTCTTATATGTGAGGTTCAAATTTTAAATTCACAGATTTATATTTACCTTTGATTTCCCGGTATTTCAATCTCCAAAGTACTTGCCTTTGCTTCATCCATAATTCACAGTGTTTAGGTCTCCTTACTTAACTGCAACGATCTTATATGTGAGGTTCAACTTTTAAATTCACAGATTTATGTTAACCTTTGATTTCCCGGTATTTCAGTCTCCAAAGTACTTGCCTTTGCTTCATCCATAATTCAGTGTTTAGGTCTCCTTACTTAACTGCAATTGTCTTATTATTAGGTGAGGTTCAAAATTCAAATACCATGGGTGTATGTTTACATTTGATTTCCCAGTAGTACAGTCAGTCTCCAAAGTACTCTCCTTTGCTTCATCCATAATTCACAGTGTCTGGGTCTACCATATCTGGCATTATACTGGCGCATATTTTGCTTTCCTCTTTTTTTCCCTTTTCAGCACAACGAAGCTGACTATCCTTTCAATTTGTCCCTCTTTTTCTCTCTAATCCTCGCTTACAATTGAGTAGTTTTGAACAATTGCAGCTAATGGCGAGCTTTAACGACTGTCCGATGTGTATTGGGTTTTGTTTGAGAAGATGAAGTACCATAGGAACTGTCGCTGTCAGGCCAGGCGATTTCCCGTGGCCTATACTTCGTCTGCAGCAGGGGTTTTCAGACTTTGGAGCTGCATCGGTGCTCTTTAGCTGGTATGCAAGCTGGGAGAGACAGCGTTTACCTTTCACCTGGAAATATTTAGGTTTGCTATTGACAGCGAATCATGGAGCAGGATGCCAAAGTCATTGTGGTACCTAGACAGCTTTTATCTGATTAATTAAAGGGTACAAGGAGATAATTTCTTTAGGCACTCAATAGGGGTCTGAGCCGAATTGGGCTCAGCATAGCATGTAGCCCTGTGAGTTTATTTTTATGTGCTTTCATTGAGGGCTTCTTTCCTAAGTTGACTCTCAAGCTATTTTTGAACCAGAAGTATCTTTACGTGAATAGAGAGCCCTGTTGTATTGTTCCGGAAATTTATTGATTCGTTATTTTTGGCAACTAA
The DNA here is from genome assembly GCA_033807755.1 of Ellobium chinense. NCBI lineage: Eukaryota > Metazoa > Mollusca > Gastropoda > Ellobiida > Ellobiidae > Ellobium > Ellobium chinense. The sequence goes on along the minus strand of JAWQUT010000027.1, from coordinate 387,188 downwards.
AAATTGTTTTCTGCTCTGTTAAATTCTCTCATATTAACTGAGGTCTAGGGAAAAAATAGGTGGTGTCTTGGCATTTTATAGGTCTTATGACGCCTCGCCGATACAGACAAAAAGAGTTAATGCGTTTCTATGGTACAAATATTTGTTTGAGCCTTAGGGGCATAAGATAGGGATTGCACATATCACTGTCAAGAGATGGGAGGTACACACAAGTCATAAAAGCTTTGAAACCTTTGGTTCTCGAAAAGTCGAGAGTGGTTCTTTGTCATGCAGAGTGAAGGCTGGACCTTCCGGCGTTTAATTCTTCTGTTCAAGAGCGAACCGCGTTTTTTGTAGTGCTTTTGGACGTGTTCGAGTGCATGTCCGTTGATCCATTTTCCGTTCGTCTGTATGTATGCCTGTCTATGCTCTAGGTTCCAAGTTCTCTCTCTCTCTCTGTCTGTCTCTCTGTCTCTGTCTCTCTCTCTCTCTCTCTCTCTCTCTCTCTCTCTCTCTCTCTCTCTCTCTCTCTCTCTCTCTCTCTTTCTCTTTCGATTTCTTTTTGTGCCGTCTAAATGTTCGATGTTAATTCGAAAGATAAATCCTCAGTATGAACTGACCTCAACTTAAATAAAGTCGAAAGTGTTGTGATATTCTGAACAGCATTAACTATTCGTTGTCTCTCAATCCTCAAAAGGTCTCGCACATGCCCTATCCAGTCCATCCCAAATGCACAGTGCAGTATAGTGCAGTGGGATGCAGCGTGGTGCAAAATAGTGCAGTGCAATACGGAGTAGTGAAATGATGTGTAGCCCATTATAGTTCAGTGCGATGCGCATGCAGATTCACATAAACTTAATGGCAGCATGAATTACTTAACATATTTTCCTTAGTCACTGAATGGCTGTGCAGTTCCTCCTAGACATTTGGAGCTTTTACTTGTCGGTTCAGTCTGACCTTTCAGCATTTTGCCCCCATCATCCTTATCAATGTACATAAAACGTGACCCCATTTCCCTGCCTCGATCTATGTGGCACTCGGTGCTCGCTCCTATCATCGAACCGCCTTTTATTTTGTTTTAATACCTCTATCGATTGCCCCTTCCCTGCCCTCACTTTCACCTCTATCCCCCTATTTTCTCGTCTACTTTAGCTCCACTTGCTGTGCATGATATCTCAACTTTCATCGCACTTTGCTGTCGACTGTAATCGTTGTGCCAAGACACCAAATATCGATAGCATCGCAAAACATTTGAACGGCCAAAGTCGGTTCGGTGCATGTCAACAAAAACGAAAATCAACTCGGCGAAAGTGGATCCTTACCATCGAATATGAGTACTTCCTAGTAACAGAGTGGAGAGGCCGAGAAGGAAAATAAAAAGCCCGTTGTTATGGATTTTTACGTTGGCAAGGACGCCTAGTCAAGCGTAATTTTGATTGGTGTACCCGCTTAGTACAGACGGGGTCTTTGAATGGCCGACCGGTGAACCGGAAGTGCGAAGATGGCGTGGACGGTGCGCGCATACTTTTGAGCAAGACGTGGTCTTCTTTCATAATGGCTCTGAGTTGTGACAAGGGTCAGCTATTTTTACTGGCCTCCCAAAGAGTGAAGAAAGAAGGAAAGAAATGGAAGTACTGTATATAGGAAATATGATCTCGATTTTCAAGGACAAAATGTTTTAGCTCCTCCTCTTTCCAAAGTCTTGTTGATGATGTGAACAGCTACGCGCAGGCTAATACGATGGTCTGTATTTGGCGTCTTCCAGGCGCAATAGGTATCGAAAATGAGACGTTCTGAACACGACCTTCTCGTTTCTTTTTGAGAAAATACTGTCACTGTTGTTGGTCGAGGCACAATGTTGTGAAATAGGAAGAACAGCACTTTGCCTGGGGATGAAATGAAAGAGATTTAGGAACCTTTCGCACCTCATTCAATTTCCACTATATAGTAGTGTTATGGGCACGAATTGTTTTGTGGGTTGCAATTTAATGTTTATTACTCTTCAGAACCACGGAGTAAACAAGGAACATATGCAGAGGATAACTGAGCCACTTAATTAACCCCAGCCAGAAAACAAAATTATCCAGATCATCAAGAGTTTCTTGTGAGCCTTACTGGTACAAACGTTAAGACAGCAATCTGATATGTTTATCGATTGTTTCAAAAATCAATGAAATTTGTTTTAAAAACTGGCCAATGCTCCCAACATCAGCTTATAGCAAACATTCACGAGAGGAAGACAGAACAAGTACATGATCACATCATTCCAATGTTTAAAACCACAGTTTATAATATGTCATCTCTTTTGGAGACATTCGGGGGTCTAGTAACACTTCTACTACAATAATAATAAGGGTATTGTTCAACCAGTCAAATAGCTGTTTAACAATAGTTAGCGAACCTGCTCTCACTGGCTCAAGGCTGGAAATTTCTAATTCATTGCTACTAAATACAGACTACCCAATTTCGTGTCAACTTTGGTATCACCAATTCGTGTAAAATACCCCACTGGAAGATAGTGCAGAAAATAAATGCGCAAGCGGTCACAGGTTTTCATTTTCTTTCTTGTCTCACTGAAGCTCGAAAATGGAAGAAGGGCGAAAATATAAACACGGCCTTCCGCCCAAGCGTATGGTGAATTATTTCTCAAAATAGGAATCTCGTAATTGCGTCGAGGGCGTTACTGACCATACGACTGTTGTGGCGATGTCAATTATTTTGGGAGGTCATATGGCGGAGGGAAAAAATGGTGAAGATTGATGGTATCGGGAACACTGAAATCTGGGTCATCAAATACCAGACTTCCTGTACGAAGTATGGTCGGCGTTATTAAGCAAGATTACTTCCTCGAATTTAAAGGAACTCTCAGTTCCTGGAAAATAAATCTTTAGCGGACATAAAATACTCTGTTATCTCTAAGCTCTCGCTCTCTTTGTTATAGCAGCCTGCAGATATTCCACTTCTTTGTTCCATGTTTTTTGTTTTTTGGGGTTATTTTTTGTTTGTTTGGATTTTGTTTGAGACAGTGCTTGTTTCAGTCAACGACTATCGTAATCCACGCTAAGATAGTTTGGCAGGATTTCAGTAAACAAGAATGATATCTAAAAACCAGCAATTGAACCGAGAAGATACTATCACTTTCTCTTTTGTCGAGAAATGAAACGGACAATCTTTAATTTTCTCAGCTAAAAAAAAAAAAAAAAAAGGTGTCAGTATTTACTATTTATACGAACAGTCGTCAGAAATTGAGCCTTCTTATAGATTTAAAAACAAAAAAAAACCAGCACACGGCATGGAATGAACGAAAATGAATCTACACTATTTCAAATTAAAGATCAATGCTAACCTAAGATGCTCTTTTGTGACAGTTTTCGAACACTATTTAAGTTTGCTTTTAATTCTTTTAATTAAAGAAGTGGCTCTGATAATGAAACAAATAACACATTGAAATTCGCACTTAATGCAAGTTAAGTGAAGGAAAAAAACAACAACAATTAAACAATAATATTATTGAGTGAAGAGAATTGTAATATCGGTGATAAGACAGTTATGAATGCAGCATTTTTCGGTAGTCTTGGCTCAAACATTCTCCAATGGCTAATGTGCAGTTTGTCTTGCGCCATCAGTTTTTCATAATAATAAAGTTTACCGGTCTATTTGACGAGTATCGTCTTAAGACTGATTTCGTCTGTTTTTCTCACACATTCTACAATAATGATCATAATGAGTTTATGAATATCGTATGCACATTATCTTCACCCATTGGCACGACTTTACATTAACCTTTTTTCGATAGCCCAGGTCATTTTCGAAGCTCCCATGGCTTGCAGTACTGTTATCATTTTGTGCTGATCACTAGCATTCTGATATAATGTTATTGACCTCTACAGTCCCAGGAACCCCTTTTTACAGGCAGGAGAAGCAAGGAAAATGTAAATGAAATGCTTTCCCAAGACATATTACAGCATCACTGTGATGGGAATAACGTTATGACTCGTTTTTCTTTATTGTATTCTTAGTTGAAAAAAAAAACAAAAAAAACCGATGTAATGTGAGCTACAAGCAACAGCTTACAACATGCAAACCTTTTAACCGTTTGTTTTGTCACAAGCATCAAATATCAAAGCAATGCGGCAGAGGGACGTTCGATAACTCACTTCCGGGCCTTAACTTCGTGGCTGTTATCGTATTACGTAGTCCTCCAAGTCACACTCATAGGGGATTTCAGACGGTGACCATGAACTGATTTCGAAAGGTCCACATTAATAGTTCTATCTATCTTTCTTTCTTTTTTTCCACTTTGTTCTTCCATTTCTTTCTTTCTATCTTCCTCTTACTTTCCTCACTCCTTTCCTTTCGTCTTCACTTTCTTTGATTTGATGTAGACTATGTATTGAATTTGTGTTATTGGCCACTAGCCTAAAAAAGACTTTGAATCTTGAATCTTGAAACTTGTAAATGAGAAGGGGATGTGAAATGGAATGAGCTTGTTTTATGCATGCGCTTCTTGAGGCTGCTTGGGAGCAAGATCGACATGGCACACTGAGCAACATTATGTACTCCGTTGCTGTTATCGTATATCGTAGTCCTCCTAGTCTCATCTCAGAGGAAAAAAGATGCCAATGATTTTTTTCGCTGTTGGTTATATTTGTTGGTTTTACACCTCTCATTAAGTTATCCAGAGGTCCTATGCCAAAATACTTTCCAAACATGATGTTTAGCATTTCCCCCAAATTTTGACACAAAGAATAATGTTCCGAACCAATTAGATTTTGAGAACTTAGGCAGTGAAGCAGTCTACCTAATGTTTCAGGCCTTTCACTCAGTACACAGGGTAACCTTACCCACCTAGCAACAACCATACATTTAAACTTGAGTGGCTACGTCTCACCTATTCTGAGTCTACACATGTATCTGTAGGCTATCTATCTAAACCTTTGAAGTTCAAATCCAACCTCTTTCCTCCCTTCCCAAGGCCAGTTTTCTGATTTTATAAAGACTATTTAAAATTGCATATTTCTTATGCCAGGTGTTAGTGGCATCTTCATATCTAGAGTATCGCTGACGGCGAAGGTGAAGTGATTCGAAAGGTGCATATTATGTGTGTAAACGGGAAGGGAGTGTTAGAAGGAAAGATCTTGGCTACGTTTCACTTGGTACCTGCAGTTTGATGAAATGACAAATCACACCCCTTTTTTAGTAAAGGACGTATCAGTCTCTAGGCAAGCGAAGATGGTCGCGACTAAAGCGGAAGAGACAGAAAATATTGCACCGATTTGGGAGTCATATTTGCTACACGCCTATTTATGTCTTTGCCTCATTCATAAGCATACACACCATGGTTGATTCTTGCCACATCTTCCTCCGACACAAGGCAGTTGCTAAGAAGTCCCACTAACAAATTTGAAACCTTAGATGGTTGCCTCAAATTTGCCGAGCTTTCTCTCCCAGGATTCAAAGACGTCTCATTTCTAACACCCTCCTTACTGTGACCGGCTAACATCAGCCAAAAACTACCCTTGATACCTCTTTTATTAAAGAATGGATAAGGCCTGCTCTTTCGTCAAATTTCAGGGACCAAATAAGCCCAGTCCTTGGTTTAAGACGCACTTCTGGGGTTACTTAGGAGCAAAAGCGAAGTCATGTCACACTGAGCAAAATCATACTACTCCAGCAGATAGCGCAGCGTGTGAAGGCGGACTGTCGGCGTGTCATTCACACTCCCCTGTCTTTTTCCCTTCTTTCCATTTGATTTGCTCTGTGATCTTCGAAGTGTCTCACTGTCGTGGTTACAATGCATTAAGTGATATTTTTTTTATTATTATTATTATATTTCAGCAGTCGTTCTCTCTGTGTGGTCCTAGTGAGAAATGAAAAATTCATGAGTTTGAATCTGGGCCTGGCAGAGCATAACAATCCCTTCCCATCTTCTCGGTTCCTCCTCTGGCACTCAGTGGGAATGGTTGCTTGTGTCACGTGATCTCTCTCGGTTCCGCCTATGGCAGTGGGAACGCTTGTGTTAAGTGTTCTTTATATAGAGTTTTATTATAGTTCCCATCAAGGTTATTCGTACATGCAAAGGGCGGGATGTGTAGGGTTAACTCGCAAATCGGAGGCTGACATTAAGAACACAGCCGCGATGGAATTAATGTTGTCAATAAAGTTGCCATTAGAACTCAAGTAAGCGTAAACTTTCATCCGCTAACGAGGCGGGTTTTATGGCTTTTTGATAGTGAGTACACAGACACTGCTGTTGGAAGTTTGATGTGGGGACTGTTCGTGAGTGAGTAGCGTGTCCACTAGCGAGTGGGATGAGATGTCAATGCTGTGGATGGATGGTCAAAGATGGAGGGAACGAGGGAGGAGTTGGTGTATGGATGGATGGATGGATGGATGGA
>JAWQUT010000027.1:336800-358817 GCA_033807755.1 Ellobium chinense | reverse complement strand
TCCTCTGAACCTCTTGATCAGCAAAATCCGCCCACTCATCCCAGGGTGGTGGTGATGAGGTCGGGAGAAAGCGAGGGGAGGGGGAGGGGCGGGGGCAGCGAGAGCTAGAATAGAAGCTATTTGCCACTGGTATGTCATCTTTTATGGACGTTTTTGAATATCGAATTATGATATATCGACATTAGGCATGATATTGTGAAGACGATCGATGAGTCCTTTCGACATTATGGAAAACACTCAAACCAGTTTTATCTCAAAACGCTCTTGTCACATACACCTTCATCCCTCCCCTTCTCCTACCTGTAGCACTTGTGCCTTTCGCATCATTTTCATGCTTTGATAACATATTCTCCACAATATTTTATTAATGCTTTTAAAACTGATTATAGCTAATCACCAATATCCTCGCATTAACGCAATGAAGGCTGTTTCACTGAAATGAAATAGGAGAATAAGCGTTTTCGAATAGATTTCTGGTAGCCCATTCACTTCTCTTGGATGAAAGCGTAAATGCAACTGATGGGGTTTAGGAGAAGCTTTGTGAATTTGAAGGAGGGGTTCATTTGATGCAGAGTGGATGTGGAGATTTTAAACAACCTTGTGGATAAATATGAAGAAGCAAATTTATCAAAAAGACTTCATTCAAACGTGAATGGTCTTTGTTCATGACAATAATTAGGAGACTTTGTCGTCTCACTAAAGCTGATAGAAAAAAAAAAACTGAAGTTCGTTATAATTCTTTGTTCTGAAGAATGGCTATGTTATTCGCATGTTATAAGTGTCAATAAGTGTGCCACAATTTGTTAGTGAAGTGTATGAGTAAAAATTATGTTATATTCCATAAACAAATTGTTTGACAACACCTTCGGTTTAAAAAAAGTTTGTTTTGCAGTATATTTACACAGACTTAATAATCCAGTATACTATCCATTCCAGCGTGGTCTCCACCTGTACATGTTTATCACGACCAGCGTCCATGGTGACTGAGTTTCAGGGATGACAGGTCATGTTTTTCACTGTTAATTTTCAGAGTGCAATTATCTATTATGAGCAAGGCCATGTATTAGAAACACATAATGCAAAAATTGCTTTACTTGGCGATCACAAATTAGTTTATCTGAAACCTTTTAAGGGTTGTTTATGTTGGTGCGACCACTTTAGGTTGAGCAGATGTCTTTTTTTTTTTTCTATTTTGAATTTGTAGTTTGTCTATTTGATGTGAAGTACAACCGGCCTCAACCTAAAGGAAAATGTATATTGATCTGCAAAGATATATATTACATATAAACCCAAAATACATCAACTTACTTTACAAAAAAATGAGAGGTCGTCGCCCTATACACTAAATACAGGTATGATTGTGCTTGTTCCATAGAGAAAGCGGAGGTTAGTAGAAGATTCATGTTCTCTTTATCTGATAAGATAAGCTGTACGAACCGGGTAGTTATCACAAAGAAGAGATCTGTGTCATCGCACTTGCCTTCTGATAAAGTCATAATTAAACCTGAAAGTCAAAAACCTGTATCAGCCAATGAAAGCCAATGTTTCAAATCGCATCTGTTAATCAGATTCCGAGGAAGATTCTGTTTTGATCATGACCGCGTCACAGACATTGCATTCCTTATAAACGCGGATGCAAAAGATGCATCAGCCGGTAAAAATTACTATTTCAGACACATTAGCAGTCAGATTCACCGATATTTATCATTTTGAATTTGATTCCATCGGAGATGTTCTGCTTTATTTCTCAAGTTTATCTGTGCATTCCCAATTCCCCATTCTCTCTCCTCTTCCGCAACACCTCCTTGGACAGGCCGCTCTGGTGAAAGCAGTGTTTTTCAACGTGACAATGATAGTCATTAAAAATTAATGTCTTCTATGCATGATGTGCACCGTATAATAATTTGTCTCCAGCAGGGAATAGCGTGTGGCTGGCCACAGAAAGGCAACTCCGATTTCAGTCCCGAAAGAATCCCTGGTAGCTTAGACTGCAAAGATCATATTATGCAAGTACTAGGAGGTTGATTTAAGAGACTGCGGGATTTTGATTAAATTTTGCAATATATACCCAGAAATGGGACTAAACCCACCCACGAATATATTTTTTTTCATTTATTTTTTTGTTTATTCATGGTTTCAAGATTTACTGGAAAGAAGAAAAAGCCCAGACCATAATGTAAGATGTGGGCGAGTTATTTTATTTTAATCTAGCTTAGAACTCTAGGTTGATTGCTTCGAAGAGTTATCTTTTGAATAGGATTAATGCCACTATGTGTCTCTTAACTTCTTGTGAATATGCAAGAGAGGTTAACCCTGTGTTCTATAAAGATCAAATGCATCAAAGATTAAGAAATTGGTTGATTCTGTTGCAAATCTCTAGTTTTCGGTGAGTATGTCCGGTAGTAACTGTTTATTTGTTGTTGTTTTTTTTGCCTCCAGCCATAGAGTAATAGACATGCAATTAAAGCGCGTTTTTCCAGAACTCAATAAATGCACTTTCGTTGAAAAAGGAGTTGATATTGTATTCAAACATAGATTTCTGTGTTTATTCATTTCAAAACAAAATTGAGCTCAAAATCTGCACATCCTTCAAATTTTATGTCAGTTAACAGTAAATAAAAACATATATGTGAAGAGCAACTACCTTAATGTTGTTTCCCTTCATTTCAAAATATTCAGAGACCACATACTGAGTATTGGAAAAAATGCTCTTCAATTTCTCCCATTTTAAAGTTCATCAAATGTGAGGTGTAAGAGGTATGAACCATTCTCAGTATTCATGCATATTTGGTCGTCTGGGCAGCGCAAGCCACAACAGCAGTTTTTACATAATAATGCTTTCGATAATTCCATTCTCACAGAAATATGATTGGCTGGCTTTAGAATGGCTTTTCTTGGCTAATGCCTGTTTTATTTTCGGAAGCGAGATTTCATGACACAATCATACTACTGTTTTGCTTAAACCTGAAATCAGTTACACTGGAGTTGATTAATTAAGAACAGTCTGTTTAGCTAAAATATAAGACAAAGTTTCTGTCCCGCGTGTACTCATTTGCTGTCTTTGCCATAACAGACATGCCACGGGTACAGTATTTACACAAACTTGAGTATGGAAGCACATTCACTACTAGTACACTGTTCTCAATTAGGCAACTCCAGTGAAGTTCACTTCCGGTTTTAACAAAGTGATAGTGTGAATGTGTCATTAAATCTCACCTCTCATATAAAAGATGCGTCAGCCAGCAAAGGTCAATGTAACAGACCATAATTATCAGTCAATCATATTCCTCTGACAACAGAAAAGTGGAAAGCGGAAGAAATGGTTGCTGGAGTTGTGGCTTGCGATGACTGCATGATCAGGCATGCATGATAAGTGAGAGTGGTCTGGATTGTTTCGTTGTTGTTGTTTTTTTTTCTGGTGCTGTTTTCATATTATTTTTAACTCCATATTTTTTAAATATTCGTGCTTTTCTTCTCGTGACAGTGTGTTCCGTGAATATCATATACATCTAAAGCCAAATGCGATTCGTTTGCATGGTATGATATATATAAATGAAATGCTATATATTTTATTGCGTAAGACATATTGGTGTCCTTAATAACTTGCTGTATTCTTTATACTATAAGACTAAGTATAGTTTATGTTAAAAAAGGAAGGGGGAATAGAGATCTGCCGTGCATGCCACTAACGCACTAACTAGACCAAAAATAGCTGGTAAATGTGTGGTATTGTATAATCTTGAATATCTTTTTACGTAAGGTAAGGCTTTCAGGAAAATAAATATGACGGATCAAGCGAAAGGACACGAAAGATAACAAACGCGTCTGTGAAAACCGATATTACTCTATTCTTGGTAATTCTCATTAGAAGGAATTACAGCTGGCTTAGGGTAGCACTAAAACCCGGAAAGTGTCTCGCAGTGAGACAAATTGATTGGATGAAATGAATGCGACCACAATAATATTAAGAGAGAATGGGAGGGGAACAAATTCCCAACATTGTCTAATAGTAAGGGAAACAAAGTTACGGTCGAATCCACTTAATTGCAATAAGCTTAATCGAAGCTTCCGCCTAATCACGTTATAATTTCAACACAAGAGATTCATGTGCTTTCTATCACAAGTTATTGGATAATGGCAACTACCTTCAATCCCGACTCTATATATATATATGTATGTGTGTGTGTGCGCTCGCGTGTGTGTCTGTGTGTATGTGTGTGTGTCTGTCTGTCTGTCTGTGTGTGCCTGCGTCTGTGTCTGTGTCTATGTCTGATTGTTTTTGTGTCTGTGCTCTCGATGAGTTGCGATCAGGCGATCTCTGCTGTATATCGTAGGCTATTTTTCATGAATTTATCATTTACATACTATAAACACAAACCATTACAAAGTCATTGCTAGTCGCTGCAGTGCAACGCCTTAGTCTCTCTTGCCTCAATAGCTTGATACTCACTCACATCTCAGTCGGACAGGGAATTTCACCTCAGATACAATAATAATACAAAGCGAGCATACATATATTAGAAGAACTAAAGCACACGTGTATGCCGAAGCTATTAATGAAAATAGATATGACTGTGTCTGAGCCAAATAGTAGCATGGCAAATTTTGACTGGAAGGGTAGTGAAACTGGGCCTCTGACCCATGTTTGTCCAATGAACAGAGGCGAATAAAAGTTAAAACAAACAAACAAAAAACAAAAAAACAACTGTCCAATTCAGCGACCACTCAAACAAAATAGGCATGACCAGATTAAAACAAAGACTCGAATGAGGGAATATAGAGCGTCGATACTGATGGCAAAATCTGCAAAATTCTCTAATTCCATCTCTTCCATAGTATTCAGTATGTCAGTATTCCAAATATTCTAGTATCATTTCTGACGCGCACAAATTATGCCCACGCTCATCCCTACCCTCCCTCCTCCCCATCTCTCCCCCACCTTTTTATCTTTTCCGTCTCAATCCAAAAAGGAAATAAAAATTAGTCCCTCGTAGTCCATCTCTTCAGTTGATAAATCGATGATTAAAAAATGAATGAGAGAACAAGCGTGACTGGATACTGGAGAGGCTCATTGATTTTTGGTGACTTGTCTAGGTAGGTAAACTGGTAGCGTCTGTAGAAGGCTATGTGATTTTCACACATGTTGTGCTTGAGCGTAAAGGCTGAAGCATAAAAGTTCCTATTCAATAGACATAGTGGTCGATTGTTTGCGGCGTTGGACTCAGGATATAAAGGTCATGGGTTCAAGTCCCGACATGGTCTTGTTGAAAGTTCCTTGGGAAAACAGTCTTCATTCATATTTTCCTTAGTCCGTCTATCTGTAGAATGGGTACCTGATTATAGGATGTGAAAAAGTTGTCAGAATGCCATTGACCGGCCTGTAAATGGCAGCAGCACTGTATACTCTCGAGGGAATTGAGAAAGTCTTTACGTGTTCTGACCTGCCGAGGAAATAATAATGTGAAGTTGCGTGAATGGGCAATACCGAAATACGTATAAAGCTCATTATTGTTATGAGTATTATTTTTATTGTTATTATAATTATCATCATTATCACCATATCATTTTCAAAATAAGAGAGATACTCCTAACTATGCATTTGAAAATTTGATAAATGTTCCAATTTTTTTTTGACAGTAGTCTTTCTTCGGGGAACATTAAGAAATCCTTATCATCATTATCATCATCATCATTATCATCATCATCATCATCATTATCATCATCATGCTCTGGTGCATAATATTGATGACTCTGCCGTTCCCGTGGGGATAATAAACATTGCATATACCACTTTTAACCACCACCAATGGATATGATATTGATATTTGATTAAACACCACAACCAATAAGTGTAATCTTCCGCCTTTCTCCATCATTATAATCATTATCATCATCATCATCATCATCATCATCATCATCATCATCATCATCATCATCATTATCATCATCCTTTGTTTCACACAAAATATAATAGCGTCCACCAATGTCGTACTATACAATTTTATTTAAATTACAAAAAGAAGCACATTATCAGTTTATTGGATTGAAGGTCGTTTTTCTTCACCTTGATGACGGCTGTTTACGCCTGTCGCTTGGCAACAGAGAAGGCATTCCACTCTTTGTCGCCACGTTGTCCAAACTTTCCGATATCATGTGACCAGTTAGCCATTACTCCGCAGTGGTCCATGCAGACATTGGCTACGCATTGGGTTCAGAATGTCCCCAATCAAACAATAAATTTCACAAGCCATGGTATTGACACTTTTTTTAAAAATCTTTATTATCACGGCGATACTACAGTTAGCCAGCCTTATGTTTTAACATAATGCAAGTAATATTGAATCAGAGTTATTTTAGTTTCTACGGTATAACATTTCACATGTTTAAAGGTAAACGTGGTGTTCGAGACAGTGATATAACAGTTGCTCTTTAAAATGAAACAACGTGTCTCAATATTTATTTCTTTGGATGAGGAATCTGCGGGGCTTATCAAAACGGTTTTGTAACTGAGACGTTAGGGATAGGTTTCCATTTCATAATTAATATTCCATGGCAGGGTATCATCTCTAGAAAGCCAGTCTTCTCCTTTACGTGTGGTAGTTTAAACATTCAACTGAGAATCCTATAAAGTGTGCACTACAGTTGGGCAGAACTAAGATCACATGAACTCAGTTCGTGAACTTAACTTCAGTTCACATGAACTTTATGAGAACTAGATAGCTATTTTGAACGAACTGACCTGGATCTGAATTGTAACTATTTTGGGTGCTTGATTTGACCTTTTGTTTTCTACCCGAATGCCAGTTTAGTTCACATCTACCTCGAAAGCAGAACCGAATGGCGATTTCTAAATCCAAGAGGAACTGATCATAAAATTACTTAATTTTCATAGTGTTGAGCTAAACTTGATCTTAGGCCTGTTTCTGTTAGTGAACAGACTTTATTTGAACTGGCTTATTTGGTGCGCTAGCCCAACTCTGGTGCGCACGTTTTCCTCTAGTCGAGATGGTGAGGTCCTACATTTTTTTTTGTAAGAGGACACAGAAGACATAGGGACGGACAGAACGTCAGATTGTGAAAGAGAGGACAAAGGGAAGGGCAGAAAGTTTAACTGGGAAGATATAAGGTTGAGAGGTAGAGGAATAGAGGAGCGTCAAATTAAAGAGAGATAGCACGGAGCATACCAGGCTGAGAAAACGAGCAGAAGGAGCAGCAACGCATAATTAAAAGACAACTGCCTATATTGTCCGACCTCAGAAGCCCTGCACATGCCCAAATTGAGACTGGCTTTCTCCTCTCGCTATGTAGCCATCCTCTTTTCAAGGGCCACCACAAGCCTCAGATCTAATTCACAGGATGTCCTCTTCATCGCCGCCTCTTTTATCTTCTCTTTGCCCTGATGGCCCCTACATGCAAGCGAAGGCCTCGGCTCCCGAAAAATTGCCGTGGCTATTGGCACGGTAACTCTCCGCTAATGAAATCGGGTACGTCCCCGAATGACGGACGTTGAGAACAATTTGTCCTCGTACGACACGCATAGAAGCCGGGCCAAGAGCCGCGAATTGACAGTGAATGGGACCGGTAATTCGTTCCGTGGCTTTCCTGACATCAGGTTTTGAAGCTGAAATAAATAACGAACACCTCTTCCTTGTCTCTCCCCTCTTCCCTCCTCCCTCCCTCCATTTCCACAGTTGTTTTCTTTGTCCACGATTTGCTTTCTCTGTTTCTCACCCTCTTTCCTCTACCAGACACAAGCGCACCCTTATTGGATCTTCCTTTACCATACGTCTATTATTCTGCAGCCATCTTGTGTCCTATATTTCTAACTTCCGCCTTTCTTCTATCACCGTCATGAGATTCGACCTAGATCTAGATCGAGTTTTACTTTTTTCTTCTTCGTTTTTTTTTTCTTGTTGAGTCTGTTGAACATGCCACGAATACATTCATAATCAGACCCTTAGCTCCATGTTAAATCTGGGGTAGCTATTCTACTTCCGGCAAGGGAAATCACTAGCCTACGAGCAGCATCAATACCGGAAGCACCAAGCTGAGCAGCACGAGGACCTAGAACTGGCAGCACATGAGACAGAGCTGGTATTTGTAAGCAATTGATTAGCACTGTCCCTAACTGATTCACCTAAAGTAGGCAGACAGTACTAGGGCAATCAATGGCATTTTTAGTCTCATTTCTTCAGGACTCAGACAGTTTGTAGTTTGAGATCAGACTAATGTCTCGCAGCAAGCGGGCTCGTCTTTCGTTTTCACACAAAAGTCACTTCTTTGCATTTGGTGATCTAAAAGTACATGCCAATACTTACTTTCAAAGAAAGCTGAGTAAACCGGGGATGCACCTAACATTGCAATCAAAATCAGACAATACTGTTTTTGAGGCAAAGAGTCATCTTTGAAATGAAGAGTTCATTTGGTTTGTTGCTTTTGCTGTAGTTGTTGTTGCTGCTGGTGCTGCTGCTGCTGTTATTTTCAAAAAATAGTTTTGGTAATCCAGACGTTAGAGATGAGTTTCCATTTTCTAATTAATATTCCCGTATTAAGCATGGCATCGTGACAAATTTACATGGCGTGAGACGTCAATTCATCTCCGTCCATAATGACAGGAGGAATAAATTTCAGCCAAAGAATATCGTGTTCAAGTCACGATAATGCTAGGGTATCAGGAATCAACGCATCTCCATCCCTGGCGTTATCATCACAAACGATACTGGATGTTTTCCAGCGCATTAATCAGGAACTATTTCCACACACGCTATGTCTTCCGCTAATGACTACAACCATACCCACGTGACGCGGAGAGATATGAGTGCTCGTAAGTCTCCGCCAGTCGCGGAGTAGTGAAGGGAAGTATTATAAGGACTTGCTGGTAATACTTGCTTTGTCAACACCACAGGACAGTATTTGCAAAATATCACTTTGCGCTGAACATATTTTATAACAGCAAGTTATTATCGAAGAAGATGCTCGGCTTTCGCATGACATTCACTTTTCTAATATCTAATGGATAGAAACACAACCGTAAAGACGTCAAGTCTTAGTCAGACGCATAATAAGATTCATTATATTTTGTAGCCATAATGAATCAGGGAAATTGATGCCCCTAGTGTAGGACGACCCAGGGAATGTTCGATTACCATTGGTGACCTATTTTTACTCGAGTCTGTCGAGCTGTGGAAAGTGTTGGTGTTGTTGGTGTTGTTTTTTTTAACCTGATTGCACCAGTGATCACAAGGTATGATATCAAAGAATGTCATATAATAATATATTATTGATGCAAGGTGAGATAGAAACTCACATACGATGGCAATATGTACGTCTGTGCATGTGAATTTATTATGTAGCCTCGTTGCAGTTTTTTGCATGGGGTTGGGAGGGGGAGACAGGAGGGAATGGCGAGGATGGGGGAGGGGAGTAGAGGGGTATGAATCATAATCAAGACGATGATTTCGAAATAACAAGTTCTTGGACGCAATAAGATAGAAATGTCAGTTCGTTGTTGTTGTTGTTGTTGTTGTTGTTGTTGTTGTTGTTGTTGTTGTTGTTTTTTGATGTTGTAGTTAATTCCTCTGGCTTTGCACTCATTGGAGTCGAGCCTTAATTAAATATTGCAACACCTGCTGTCGCACTATTTTTACCACTTTTTAGATACCTGTATTTTGTGAAGTATTTGGAGGAACCTAGCATACCTATACATTTTTTGTGAGCTGAATATGTGATCTGCATGATGAGTACAGTGATTTTTGACATCATTTGCTGAGTTTTCAGTTATTAGCTGGGTTTAGGTACCTGTATGGGGTGATTTTTTTTTTTAATGGTTCTCTAGAGCCAAGAACGCCTTGCCGTTGGCCCCGGCCCAAAGTATAGCCCGTCAGAGGTGTTACAAAATGTCTAAGAAGTAAACCATAGAGATTAATAAGCTTAATATATTTCAATGTCATGTATGTTTGCAATATGATGAAACATGCATCCACGTTTTACATTTCCGTGGAGCCTGTCAAAATGAGGCATCGCTCACTGACTTTTTCAATTTTTTTCTCTCAAAGTAAAGTTATTGGTTTAATATGGAAGCTTAATGTATACTTGCATTAACTGAGAGCAAGATTTGATCCAGCGTTATTCTTGCCTAAGATACAGTTGTTTGAAATATATTTCATAGCAGGGGGTCATTTCCAAGCAATGGAAAATGTTCCGAGATATCATATATGATACTGCTTCACAAAAACTCAATTTTGTCAATAATCAGTTAGCTAATACCTATAAAAAAAATCTATAGTTTTATGTACAGAAATGATTTTATTCTGGATTTCAGCAAAATAGAAAAATTTAATATTGAATGGCCTCTATAATCTTCAGAGCCTGATATCTCAGATCCTGATCTAGCGACACAAGCTTTAGTTACAAAATAACTACAATACATGAGTTATCGTCTCTCCGAAAATGTTAGCGCCTTTAGCTTAATGCTATATGGGGAAGTGATGCTTTCGGGCAACGTACGAGAAAGAGGAAAGGATACCTCTGCATATTTTCGTGTCGCAATAATATAATCTTGAATATGCATACCATGTTCTAGTCTAGTGCATCCCGTCCTTAAACAAAAGCTAAACACAGACTATTTAAAGATAATCACTTTCTTCGCCCAGCTGAAAGCGGAGAGCATTGCATCAAAGTTTTCGTTAGTTTATTACATGGCTTTCATAATTCTGGCCTTGAAAGGTTGAACTATCATTACACTTAACTTGACATCTAGACAAACCTGCACAACAAGCAAACTTAAACAGCAATGAAAATAATACATTTTTTAACGTTATATTTGAAGAATACTTGAGAGCTTGCGCATTAAAGATGGGATCTGTTACCATCGTAAGATTTACATTACTGCATCGGTGCTGAATGTACCCTTAGTAGCGTTCAGCATGCAGAGCTCATATAACTCTTAAGATAGAAAGAGATCCCATCGTTTGATGTGCACATTTTCGGCTGTCAGGCTAAAGATAAGAGGCATTCATATACGATAAGCAGTTTGGTTCTCCGGCCTTTTTAAAGCGACCATCGCTCCCTGTCTCCATTTGTTATTCCCCTAAAAAATATTTCCTTATATAGACGTCATCTCAAGGATTTCAATCTTTTTTTCCAAGACTTCAGTCAACAAAGATGAGGAGCAAGAAATAACAACATCAAATGAAGATTATTTGCCACATATTGAGCACGGTCCTCGAGATCGAATTCTATTTTCAGTTTTCATGTAAAAAGTCTATGGGTCACAGATTTTGCTATTACGGTACTAAAAGAATGCTGCTTACGTGAAATGACGGATTTGCGTGCAGTCTCCTGCGTGCAGGGTCACATTAGTTTGAGAAAGAAGAAAAGAGAGAAAGAGAGAGAGAACATAAAGGCAAAAGAAATTTAATTACGTAGTTCGGGTTTTCATGGTACAAAGTAATCCAAAGAGATTACCTTGGGTCTCCTAGGAGCCGGGCATTGTTTTAAATCTCTGATGGAGATTAGATGGAGCAAGACATAAAGAGGGAAGGGGGGAGGCTGGGGACTCACGGAGGCAACGACGGAGACAAGGAGAATGAAGGAGAGAGACATAGACAGTAAGAGAGACAGAGAGACAGGCAGAGACAAAATATAAGGACGTAAAGGGAAGCAAACGTGGCCCCAGCTGCGCATAGAAGAGCCAAAATGGTTACATTTACGAGCGTATAAATATGGACTTGCGAGGCTTCTCGTTTGGTGTGGGTTGCAGAAGGGCCATATTTCAGGACTGCCAAAGTACGTTCTTGCCTTGGTTTTAGTTGGTTAAAATCAACAAAATACACATTAAGTTGATTTTTTTTCGACTTTTTTTTACTTCTATGCGGATCCGATTCTCTGCTGCGGTCAGCTTTTTCATGGCTCCTAAAGGGAGCTGTAGTGCAGGGCCCTTTGGTGCGTGCTGATCTCTCTCTCTCNTCTCTCTCTCTCTCTCTCTCTCTCTCTCTCTCTCTCTCTCTCTCTCTCTCTCTCCTCTCTCTCTTTTAGGCAGGTATCTGTGTGAAGCAAGCTACCAAACCATACGCTGGTCATTTTCTAATACATATGCTCAAATGCGTCAGTTTACGTAAACATAACCCTTTAGCTGAGAAAACGAAAAACGCCAAAAGATTGTTATCTTTTCACCAACATTCTTTAAAAAAAAAACAAACAAACAAACAAACAAATTTTAGAAATTTGGCTTTGTAATGCCAAGTTGGCCCCGGTAATGAAATGCACATCGACACCAATTCAAGAACAATGAAACAGCTTTCAGATGTTAGAAAATTCATTTGCTATAAATTCGGAGACAAGAGGTCCACCGTTGTGGACACAAACACTGGACCATTTACAGTGAATGTGTGACTAACATATCAATTTTGAGTGAAATCAGTGAAGACATAAACCTACACCGCGTGGTGCAACAAAAAAATAAAATAATTCTTTCGCATTATACTATCCTGAAAACATCGCGGATTTCCTGGCTGAGCTTGTGGGAGGGCGAAAACACATCAGTTCTTCATTACGCCCCAGGACGTCTGAGTCTCATTTTGCACTCGATATAAAGGGTAGCATAGATGCATATCTGGATACAGAATGTGTTTCATATTAATATTGGCAAGTGAACGAGAGGAGTCAACGGGCTTCGATGGTGACAGACAGACAGACAGACAGACAGACAGACAGACAGACAGACAGACGGACGGACGAACGGAGAGACAGACAGACAGACAGACGAACGGACAGACAGACAGACAGACAGACAGACAGATAGATAGATAGATAGATAGATAGATAGATAGATAGATCAAGAGAATTTCTACACGAGAATATCCCTTTCTCACTCTCTTGTAGTCACAAAAATCTCCAAATCTAGACCTAAGACATACTGATAAAAATTCAAAATACAGAGACATTTGGGACTAAAGATCGCTAGAGATCTTTTTAAAGTTTTACCTGAATTGGCAGCTGAGAACAATGTGTGTAACATTTAAGAGAGCACGGTTTTTAGAACGTTTTATCCTTTGTTTTATGGATGCTACAAGGGTAAGCGTTTCCGATGCGTAAAGCTAAATGCAGGAAAGATGGTGCACAACTTCGTAATGCGCAACTTTCATTTTCCCTGCTGTTGTTGTTTTATTCGCTATCTGCTTACACCGCCCTGTATTGCTGAGTTCCTTGGGTCGCTTGTGTTATATATTGCCATTTCATTTGCATTATACATTACATATATAACATTTATCTATAAGATTATTATTACATATAGATCATGAAATGTACGGTCGATTACATATCCTTTTATGAAAACGAATGAAATACATACATAATTACATTGTGGCAAATGAATCTGTTTGCCCTGCGAAAGTAATATATAAATATTGATCTTTCTCAAGCTGACATTCACACTGGGTATAATTTTACATACATATTTGTTGGCTGGAAAATGGGATAAGAGGCAACAGGGACAATGGGTGATTCACTTTGCGGAATTAAGATTGTTCTTTCGATCGGTCTGTGGTATTCATAGGTCTCCAAAATGACAAAAAAAACCCAAAACCTAGCTGCTGTAGATAAAGAATAGTATGGAATTTTAGGATGTGATAACGATGTGATTTGTAATCAGTAACTGAAAGGCACGAATTTATGACTAGACGGACTTTACGTACGACCTAACATATTTAAGGCTAAGGAGTTGTTTGAGAGTAGGAAAACGAATGTTTTACGAAATTATGGAACAACATTTTCAGGAAGGGTATCTATATTATTAAAAGGCTTCAGCCAAATTTGTGTCACAGATTTTTTGAGAACTACGTAACGTAAAAACATGCGGTTTTCACCTAACTTCGTACCAAAAAAAAAATACACAAAAAGTAACTATACACATCAGTCCTCTTTATTTTTGTTACCCGTTTAAAAAAAAAAGAATGTGTATAGCAACGAAATACAATCTCCGATAGATCTTCTCAATCCACCCGATTCGACAATCGTCCAACTTTTTCACGGAGTCTAATGCCTTTCGGTGCGCTAGGTATTCTTTCGCCGCTGGTGCGTTGCCTGCCTGCCCATTTGTAAAATGGGGTGTCAGTCTTATAAAGTAATAAGTCTAGTAGAAAACAAAGAACAAGTGTAAGTAATGAATGCTTATTAGAGTCCAAGTGTCTGTGGTCCATATCATTGTAATGTAAACGATTGAATGTATGAACTATTGTGAACGTGTAAAGAAGTGGCTTTAGTAGTCAAATGCTTTTACTGTTCATGTGATATCTCGTCTTAAAACGTATTTTTGCCCTTGTATCACAGTCGTGGTCTGGGCTTATCCCAATACACTTATTATACTTGTTAAACTTGTAGAGAACGATTTGTGAACGTTGCGAAGCTTAAAATAACTAGACTACTTTACCGTTGTCTTTTGTTTAGAGCTCATTACTAATAATATACGGCCCTGCAATATGTGGATCGAACCCTGCAGGACAGCAACACAAAGGATAGCCTTTCTCACTTACCCTAGAGACCGCTGCCTCAAAATAAGCCGCGCTCTTCTCACAACATGGCCGCTTCCTTTGGACCGCGCCCCCTGGTAGAGCATCCCATTGTTTTAATTCCTGAATTATGTCCCCTGAGGACTTGCAACGATTGGTTTAAATTAGCGTCTCTGTCTAGGCTTTCCATTTCCATTGGTTGAAAGGCCGCAGGTACCAAAGGGAAATTTTCAGAATGCGAATCTATAATGATCTCGCGAGAAAAGGGCTTATTTTGGTTTTCCTGGCTAAAAGTTCTTTGTTTCATGGTCGTGATCTACATGCAGTACTCACGTTTCGATAATATAATTCTGTGAAGCTGCGATAGCACTTAATGTGAGCAGAAGAAATTAGATAAGAATTTTGCTTTAGCAAAGATCTAAATTTTTTCAAGAACGGTATGGGCAACGCTAAGTCCTTTTGTTTCTGGACGTCAGAGCTACTAGTCTTTCATCTTTATGTTAGAATTTCAAAGACAAAGAGTTAAATCCAGGAGAACGCTTCGTTTTATTTAATGCTAACAATTCAAAGACAGATAGTATGTTAGACCCATGGGGCGCCTTCTTTTCATTTCATGTTAATATTTCAAAGACAGAGAGTTAAACCCACGGGATGAATTCATCGTTTCATGTTAATAATTCAGAAATACAGGTTAAACCCGGGAGGAAAAGTGGACTATGAAAGCACTTCCAAGGTATTTCGCTGTCTGACGAATCAAAGGTTAAACACCGAAATCATTTTGTAAAAACAACAGGCTTTACTTTGGTGTGTGGAAATGGTTGCTCTAAAGAATTTGTGATAATTGGATGGCTTTTACATCGAAAATGCGGTAGTCTGGGAGATGTTTGCGAATAAGCGGAGAAATTTATAGGAGAAATCTTGAGAGATGTTGCGAAAAACCAGAGGCTACGATTAAGCGGAATGGATTCTACCTGTCTCTGTCCTTTGGAGCACTGGTTTAAAGAAGTCCTCCGGGGCACAGAGACCAAGTCTATCGGCAGCGTCCTGGCCACATTCCTGCTGATGGTGAGCATTTGGCTGGACACAAAGAACCAAAGTGTTTCCAGTGTTTGTCTCTCGTTTCTGTGTTGTTCACATTGGCCGTGTAAACACAGACCCCCTGCTTCGTCATCTGGTGCTATTGTTTTTAGCACATGACAATGTTTTGTTCTCCTAATGCGTGCCGGGATGCCGATGAGTCGGATGAATCCCGTGGCGCGGCAGGTCTCTCAAGGTGTTAACTGCCAACAATTCTGGTTATTCTTGTTTTTTGTTGTTGCTTAAGTTTGTTTTTTTTTTTAATTTTTTTGTTTGCTTGTTTGTGAAATCAGAGTTGCACCTCATGACCCAGAGCCCCGTGTACTCGAAAAAGCCCGCAAACTCGTTTTAATGAACTGGTTCCGAGTTCTTCATTATCTGTATCAGTTGACTAGCGTACTCGAATACCTCACAAAATCGAATTTTCATGTAGGTGTAGACCTCTTGAAATCAACCTGTTGCAATGCGGTTGTATAATTGCTTTTGTTATCGATCTGAGGGTGCTGGTGCTACTGGTGATGTAAGTAATCGTATCGCTGTTATACATAGTGGTATCGTTGCTGAGGATGGAAGAGAACGATGTCACAGATGCTCGCGATGATACTGAAAATGATGTTGCGGTGGCCATTGGTATATAATATGTATGTTTGTTGTCTTCGTTATTTGAAATTGTGGTTGCTGCCGCTGTTCTCTATCCCCATTTTCAACCTAATGGAGTTATACTCTTCCGATTAATACACATCTCATAAACACATATACTGATACTCTTTGAGCAAAAGAAGAAATAAGAAAAAAAAAAGGATGGAGAGACACGATGAAGACCGGAAGAATACATAAACAAGATACACAAAAGATAATATGCTTAACACCACTATTGCTACATCTCTCTTCCGTTCATCCTCCGCTCCAGCTTAAGCCAATTACGATGTCCATCTTTGCGCCTAAGCTCTGCCGAACAAGCTTTTGCTCCGTCTTAAGAACTGTAAACCTATTTTGATAGGCTGCCGGTTGGCAACGGAAACCAAGCTCCCTATAGGCCCCTGTGTTTGATGTAAATAAGATTGTCCCTCTTCGACCTGTAATTAGTGGCTACGTATTCTGTGTACGGTACCTTTTTTTTTCTTTTTGCTTGTTTTCTGTCATGGGGTGTCATCTGTGGCGTCTTAAGTCAATAAGAGAAGCTTAAGTAAATACTCTTCAGACCGGTGTAGGATTATGGGGGGTGAAGACCTCAGCCGTTGAAACAGATGTGGTGTTGCAGAAGCATCGTAGCTTGGGGAGGGGGGTAGCGGGGGGGTGGGGGAGGAGAAAGGAAGAGGGTAAGAGGACTATGTCCCCCTTCCTCAAATATAGTCTAGCTACTAAGAGAAAAAGATCGCATTGAAGAACATTTTTCAAGGAAAATGTTATGGAAGTGTGACAGAGATTGGGGGAAAAAGAGAGGTGACTTATACGATATATTGCATATTCGTTCTAGTGCTCAATTCCCCGTCCCTAACAAGAAGGCTCTCTGCAAAGAGTCTCAGTCTGCTGTGCACAAAGTTTATCCTTTAGCCCACCCCATCCCACATCACCCATTTTTGACTCGTTGTGAGGCCTTTGTTGTGATGCGAGGGGAAAAACATCACATTGATTATAGGGATAATATTAGTCTATATTTAATATGTAGCTGATGAAAGAGATTGAGTGATGGATGGGCTATGGCATGAGATAGCGATCGACAGCTTATTAATCTTACTCAAACGTACAATCATATCTGCTCATATCGACCATCATAATTTGGTTTTATATGAAAACGGCCACCTTAGAAAAAATGATATGATACACTCGACTCCATTAAATCCGAACATTATCAGATATCGCAAAATGCACTTCTTTTGAATGTTAAAGTTCATTGCATAATCACAGCCGCCTTTACTCACAACTTTCCCCACGTTCCCATAGCATTGCGGTTGAGCGATGTATGAGTGAAAGATCCGTCTTACCTTTTGTCTTTTGCTACGTTTGTTTGGTCACTGCAGATGCACGAAAGGGGGCGGTCTTTTCATTCTGTGGGTGGTCCTAAGCAACAACAACAACAACAAAAAAAAAAAAACGGTATCAGCCTCCAGGCAAGCTGTGATGTCTGCGATTGATGCGAATGAGCTAGAAAATAGTGCTCTGATTAGTGAGTAATGTTTGCTATACTTATATCTTTGTTTCATTCATTAGCATACATACTAATGGTGATTCTTCCTCATCTGAAACCAGGCGCTTGATTTGAAGTTCCACTAACAAATTTGAAACCATAAATAATGTCGCCAATTTATTGAGCTCTCGCTTACTATCTGCGCAAAAAAAAAAAAAATTCAAAATATTTGTAACAAGCGTTTAGTAGTGCGCAGGCTTCTCCACCGAGATTAGCAACCAAAAACTTACTTCTTTGTTTCGTTACTTCTTTGCCTGAAATATAACACTGCATTATAACTTGCGTCGAGTATTTGACTCTTTCATTATTATTACCGTGTTTTTCTATTCCCATAAGTGTTATATGAGCCTAATTCATTTATCACAGGCATCAGTATTATGACATTTTGTTACCAAAAAGATTTTTTTTTTCTCCTCATTGGCTGAATTCGTACTCGAATTTCCCATATCGATTACGGGATGGATCTGTTCAGCCTAATGAAAACATCTCTGCATCGGTATCGATTGCATCCTTTTCAGCCGTGGACTATTATATACACTGATACAGCTACTGACTTTTTTTAAAAGTCGATAAGAGAAAATAGATTGTTCAGAGACGAATGATACTCTTAAATCAGTGGGTAGCCAGTGTGGTTCAGTAAATTATAATATCAGAAGAATTTTCAGTGTCCTTAGCGAAAATATGGCTTAATTATAATAATATAAAGATTCATTTCCCAGCGACTGAGTGGAAGAAAACGTATGACTTTTGTTACTCCTTTGGAGTTTTCTACATCTCTGTCTGTCTGTCTGTCTGTCTGTCTGTCTGTCTGTCTGTCTGTCTGTCTGTCTGTCTCTCTCTCTCTCTCTCTCTCTCTCTCTCTCTCTCTCTCTCTCTCTCTCTCTCTTACTCTTGCTCTTGTTTTCTCTACCTCTTTTCCTTCTCTATCTCTCTCTCCGTGTTTCTGTCTCACGGTACACTTATTCCATCTGGCGCTGCCGCCCACAGTATAATGAGCAATCCTGCAGCAGAGGCGTAGGCTTAGGTATTCAGTGGGAGGACGGAGAAATGATATTATTGGCTTATCAGCAGTGCAATACCCAGTGAAATGTGTTTTTTGGGAGGTCATGATCTTCATTATAGCATTCGACAATCTGACTACTGTTAATCTAGCTATGCCTTTTTCGACTCCTTATTTAACCTTCTAATTTAAACCGTTTGCATTAATACTGTAACTCGTCACCTCCCTTACACCCGAAGTTTGGATTCGCCTCTGCAACAAAAACTTTGTATCAGTCATCAGAGTATTTCTATGACAAGGCGAAACCCGCTATGGCCTGCCACGGACCAATTTGACAGTATCGGGACACACAAGTAATCTACCCTAGAATCACTTGTCACGCACATTTGGATCATTTTCACATCTCTGCAATCCAATTGCGGTAATTGGAAACTCGGTGGATGAAAGCCGAGGAAAATTAAGCGGTGCAGCACAGTGGGCAAGGATTGTGTTTGTCGGGAGTTCCAGAACTGGTTTATTGAAACCGACTCTCATAATAGGAGAGTTTGCAATCACATTTCTTCAGTCCATGGTCTGAGATTTCCTTCTTTCTTCCTGTTTTTTTTTTTTTTGCTGCAACTCTGCGGTCTTGCTATCTTGTTCTACTTGTCACTGGTACTAACTCTTCGTCTTTCTCTTCTCTGCCTCTCTCTTCCTTTCTCTCTGTCTGTCTGTCTTTCTCTCTCTCTCTCTCTCTCTCTCTCTCTCTCTCCCTCTCTCTCTCTCTCTTTTTCAATCTATATCCTTCTACCCCTCTGTCTCCCTTAGCACCACAATCCTCACAACTTTCTCCACTTTTAAATCACACTGTCTTCTTTTTTTTTGTCTTTCTCTCTCTCCTTCTCATCCATTTCTTTATTATCTCAGTGCATTTATATTTTGCTTTTTCACAACTTCCGCCTACTTGTTTTTTTCAAATAGCAGAGTATTGTACGATTATCTTTTTTTATGCTCTCGAGAAGTTGCAGTTAAGAGGCGTTGTCTGTACTACCCTTCCAACTGATTTTCTGTTGTTATTGCTGCTGCTGCTGCTGCTGTTGTTGTTGATGTTGTTGTTGTTGTTGTTGTTGTTGTTGTTGTTGTTGTTGTTGTTGTTGTTGTTGCTGATTTTTGTTTTATGTTTCCTTTTCCACGTCCTTTTCATTAAATAAACACTTATGCACACACACACACACACACACACACACACACACACACACACACACACACACAAACACACACATGAAACACTACACACAAACACACACACACACATCCACACTTAAACACTTGTACAAAAGGCTGTATTATGTCTAGGACTTTTCTTTTTAATCTGATCAACCTCCAGAAAGTGTCATTAAAAAAAACAAAACAGCATCGTTAATCCAATTCCACGCTCACGTGCGCACGCACACATTTACAAACACACACAAAAACACAAGTCCACATGTAAACACACATAAACACTTGGCAGATGAGATTGCACGAAAGGCCCTATTCCTTTCCACGATTTTTTTTTCATGGTGATCGTAACAACCTCCTCAAAGTGTCATTTTAAAAAAAAAGAAACTCCATTCTTATTCCAACTGCGACCAAAAAAAAAAAACAGCAAAAATTGCTAAACACACGCGGCCAGCGAATGTAACACCTTCTTTGCTTTCCTTTCAGCCTTTACATGCACTCTCTGCAATGGCCGCGGCGTGACGCTTGTCAGTTCCCCGGTCGCTGTCACACGAGACCTGCACGAGCAGGGGCCCTCGACTTCCGTTAGGTTAGCGGTGGGTGACACCGTAACGGGGGTGGCGGATCCCGAAAGGTGAGGTGAGGCCAGCGCTAAGGGTCCAGCGCTTCTGGGAAAAGCGACCGACCACCAGTGGCCGTGCGTTAGTGGGTCTTTGGGGGTTTGTTTCCTGCTTGTGGATTTTTTTCTTTAAACTTTGCTTGACAGAGAGGCACAGGTTCGAAGACGCGGAGGTGGTATAGATATTCGCTGAGATTGTGCCACCGTTTGTCCGCAGGGCTGATTCGGATTCCTTTTCCTTGGAGTACATGTTGCGTTTGCTTCTAAATTACATGAGCATTTTCGAAGACAGGTAAGTTCAATCGACTTCGCTTAACTGCAGCTTCTCTTTAATAGTAACATTGTTTTTCAGATGACAGAAAGGGTACTTTTCTATTTTAAAAAAAAAAATAATGATAATTGTATTTCCGTCTTGCGGCAACTTTTTTGTTTCCATGCGTCGCCAGTGGATTGAGACTGGACGATAGCGCTGTATATATTTTATTATGGCTGTGAGTGTTTAAGTTTAAGACTAATCTAAGGGGTGACATATTTTTAGCTCACTTTTTTTTTCCTGTTTATGACTTAAGAAAGGGAAGGCTGGGGTTACCGAGGCTTTTGTCTTTCTTTTCTGTGCTATTGTGGGAATTCAGCGGAGTATTATCACTTACGCATATATTACTGGTATAATATAGTTTAATAAAAGTCATATGAAGTGCACACCAATACAAAATAAGCAGAAGTTTAAAAAAATATTAGTAATAAACATCTCGGACAGTGTATGATCCTATGGATGCCTGAAGGAATTCAAATTTAATGTTGTATATATAAAAGTCCTCTGCACTGCACTAAAATCAATAATAATAAGCTAAGAGGAAAGAGGTGCTTAAACTTTATTGCAAAGTTTC
Organism: Ellobium chinense; assembly: GCA_033807755.1. Classification (NCBI taxonomy): domain Eukaryota; kingdom Metazoa; phylum Mollusca; class Gastropoda; order Ellobiida; family Ellobiidae; genus Ellobium; species Ellobium chinense. The sequence continues at coordinate 337,339 of JAWQUT010000027.1, read as the reverse complement.
AAAATCTGATGGTTTCTTCATCGGACAAAATGTGTAAAATTTGCAATAAAGTTTTAATACCCCTGTACTCTTAGTTTATTATTACTGGTTTGAGCGCAGTTCGAAGGATCTTTATAATATACACAGCTGCTGGAATAATATTGTGATATTTATGAAGCATCTTTTAAAACTTGCGTCATTTATCTTTGAATAGATTATATTGTTTAGAAAGGATATCTCTGTATGACGTATTTTCTGTTCAAACTTCAAAACAATTTCTTGGAACAAAAGAAAAGCTGCGATTTACAGAAGTTATGCATAGCCAGTGGTTTTTGTAATAATGGAAATTGAACTTTTCAGTTGTTTTTTAGTATATTGCGCTTAAACGTAATTTCCGATTATGAGAAGTTGATTTTTTTTTCGTCTTCCTTGCCTTTTGATTAACTGTAAAATAAAAATAAAAGCTAAGGAATTTGTAAAGTTTATTTCTACTCCATTTCTACTCTCTCCAGGCTTGATAAAATGCGCTACAATAAATCTATGAGAGGTACATTTTGTAG
>JAWQUT010000027.1:261663-336108 GCA_033807755.1 Ellobium chinense | reverse complement strand
ATATATATAGTCTCTCTTGTAAAGCTTCATGTAACTGCCCGTTGTTGATTTGAAATTGCTAAGAACCGCGCATTGATCAAGGGTTATGTCACTTTGTTGTCTGATATCTATAGGCCTTTGTCCCGAACCATAGTTCAGGTATTGGAAGCCCATTCAGAGAACGGGTATTTTTACTAGTAACAAGTATTACTGATAAAACTACTTCAATCCCATCTGGTGGGAACTAAGGAGCCACGTGAATGGACTTCCTCCTCAAGGTTTAAACCACATTACTTTGGACAGCCACGCTCGACCAGATGGTCTGCTCGTGGTCCACTGCGTCCGCCCAGCCGAGACCCTGAGTGGGACTAATGCCCAATTAGTTGTTCACGAGTGTCAGTCTGGATTAGAGCCTCTTGAAGATGCTAGAAGAGTGAGAGAAAAGGGAAGTCATCCGCAGGTGTTTGCTGACCAGCATAACGGGACGTAAGCCAGAGAGGTTCTCAAACAGTTAGAAGTCAAATAGCTTTGGGATAAATCAATAAGTCTGCTGCTACCCTTAAATTTATATATATATAAGGAATGTGAAGAAAATGTTATGATCTAGCTTGGTCTAGGTAGAATGGTTACGGCGAATTTAAAATCAGGATGCGATTTCAGCCATAATCACGTTGCGCAATCTCCCTTCTGATAAGGCATTTCATTCAGTTTGCTCAGCTACATGTCTGTAAAACGGACGCCTGGCTACCAACTACGGGTATCAACCGAGAAGGATTTTGTTAAGATGTTACTGTTCAACCTTTACATATAGCAGAAGCTCATGAAGCTTTTCAAAAGCTTGAAACAAAAAACAAAAAAAACCCAAAACAAACTGCTGAATGAACTGGCTTGCCGGGGTATTATAATTTGATGTCGCGTGAATGGATTTTTGCCTTGTAATGCAATAAAACTCGCTGCTAGTCATCGGCGTCTATAAATGGCAGCGGCACTGTATGCTTTCCAGGGAGTTGAGAAAGTCCTAGAGTGGTCAGGCCTGCCGGGGTCATAATAGTGTGAAGTTGCATGAGCAGGCAGTAGCCTGGATACGAGACTTATAAACTGCACTATTATCATTATTATTATTATGATTTTATTAATCAACCAAACATATTGTGCGATATGGAACAAGAATGATACATAACATATCATAAAACAGACTGTCGGTTTGTTGATCAGGCCTACGGTAATATGGAATTCATTGGACATAGAGTGATAAAAAGCTTCTTTGCTCAATTTGTCACTGTAGTCGATCGTTGACACATAGTAAGATATTAGATGTATTTAATGAAGCATTCATCAAACAGAGTATTTCATTGTAAGTTCTTATTGATGAGAGTTCTGATTTGCAGAGAGAGAGAGAGAGAGAGAAGTTGTCATGCTGCTTTGGGGGCTGGATAGAGTTGGTTTTGTTTTCATCAAACAGGTTGTAAATAATTGCTGAAACATTGGATGCACTGTATTGTGGTTTACTCTCGTAAGTCTGTCCACTTTTTATCATAATGAATTAATTTCATTTTTCTTTTAACATTTGTTGCATTTTACAGTTTTTCAACATTAAGTTTATACACTGGAAACAATGCAAGAGTTATCCATTTTTTTTTTCTTTTTTAGTTACGGACATGTCTAACTCCTTCCTGACAATAGATGCGAACTCTTGTTTCATTTGGAAGCTGTAGAGCAAGAGTGGGCCATCCCACATTTGAAACTGAGGGGTGAAATTTATGTTGCCATTGAGTTATAAAGACTTGTAAGAAAGAAAAGTTGATGTTAGAAGTCCCCATAGGCCAAAAATCTGATATTTATAGCAGGTTGAGTCAATATCAATTTATAGAACCATTTACCGCCAAAGTCACAAAAATATGGAATGGTCCAATCTTGCTCTTTGAGTGACCATTTTTTGTCCCGATTAGATGGACTGCAGATCCTAAACTTAAAGAGAAACAGAGACTAGCCACAGGCTTGATACTTCGTTTAATGCACTGTCAGATTAGGAGAGAACATGGGTCACAGATGTTCCTTGTTTCAATAAAAAGAGACAGACCGAATAAAGTGAGAGGGAAGGAGAGGGAGAGAGGTGTATCCATCGACATGGCAAGACCTCTGGGATTTGCTAAAACAAAACAACGAGAGGGGCGTCTGCGTGGGTGAGACTTTTTGGAAACCCTTAAAAAAGAAAGTCCTTCATCGGAACTCTTTTTTCGAGACTCGAAAGTGGCACTGGAAACTCAGAAGGGAATTCGCTTTTACTATCAATTAGGAGTCACATGTGTCGAAGGCAGTCTGACGGACATTATTTTAGACCCGCTGATGTTACTCGCGTTTTTCTTCCTTGAGAGCTGGCTGAGAGCTTTCAACACTCTGAAGAGGAAATGTTTTAGCCCATCTTGCTTACCTCTTTTAAGATTCCCGTGTATTGAGAGGGTACTTAAGACGTAGCTTTGTAGTAAAAACTGGTTAGTGATGATGCGTAAAACGAAATGTGTCTGGCTCAAGTTATGGAACCTCAGACCATTACCTGCTGCTGGTCTGCTTTTGATGATAACTGAGAGCTCGGGCATTTACGAGGGGATCTCTTAAAATCGTGAGAATTACAGTCATTAACTCTGCGTATTGAACACTACCAAGGATGTGTTCAGCACCAATGCACTAACCTAATTTTTACAGTGGTAGGAGATCCCATCGTCAGTGCGCAAGCTCTCAAATAAAGTCGGAAAAAGACGTGCAGTATATAGGTGGTTTTTATGCTATAAGATTTTCTTCACCTTTTTCATCATCACGTCTGGTTTGTAAAACAAAATTTATAGACTAAACCTTCTGATGGAGTTGTGCAGGCGAAGTTGTTGAAGAAAACTTAGCTAGAATTTCCGTGTAACTGATAACTTCCAAGTCTTTTCGATTGACACTCTTGTCTGTCAGAACTCTAAGTAACATTATCAACGTTAGTCTATCATCTGTATCACAGTGTCCCACAGACGAGAATGTCACAGAGTGAAAAGTTTTGGATTAGAAGTCTACATTAAGGAAAGTAAGATTTAGCATATTAAATACCTGTATACGATGTCGTTTTTTTTGTTCAATAGGGTTCAGGCGTTTGGAGGCTTGGTAGATTAATTATAACATCTATTTAAACCCGCTGGATAACAAACTAAGGCATACCGTCTGTCTACATTTAATATAGATATATCATACTAAAGAAATTGAATTAAGATTCATATCTAAATTAGGCCGTCAAATTAGCTTCCTGGTCCTCCTTGCCATTAGAAACCATTATTAGTTTTTGCATGCACGGTCGTGGACGCATGGCAAGCCACTACTCCAGAAATTATTACTACCGTTTTTCGACATTTCCATTGAATATGACTGATTGATATGGTCTGTTATATAGACTGTTATTGGCTGATGCATCGTTTACTTTAGTTGCGAGATTTGATGATGTAATTTATTTTCAGCCGGATGTGAGCGTCATTGGAGTTGACCAAGAACGGTCTTTTGTCATTAACAATCAGTATTATTTTTATTATTGTTCCCTCTCATATTCTATGTACGTAAGTACTCAAGTAGGCCACTATAAGATTATGTGCATCATAGTATGTTAAAGTGAAGACGGTGCTTAGCTAAGAGAAGACGATGTAGAATTATAAGAGTGTACATTCTATATCAGCATGGTTGACTTCATCTTTAGGTAACAAACGTCATTGCAATTTTGGCTTGTTACAACACTTTTCAGAGAACTGAGTGTTTTCGTATCCATTATTGTCATGTTCATTAGAGCATTTCAAAAATATGCCTAACTCACTTCTTCAGCTTTTTAGAATTTTAATGTTCTAAACTTGTTACCCACGCATGACAATATCGAGGCAGCCGGATGTGGTTTAGATTTAAAAGTTGTGATTGCAATAATAAAACAAATCTCTACTTTTTTAAAAGTAGTACTTGTTACTTGTTAGCAGAAACGGCATCCTTCCACTCTGGGCTGACCCATAGATGCTCAGTCCTCTTCAGGTCTTTGACACCTATTGTTTTTTCTTCTTTTGGCCCTATTAACATTTTGCGTTATTCTAAATATACCACTGTGATTTGGGGAAATTTCTTCCATGGAGGTTAAAGTACTTCTTTTGCCCGATCTTTTAACGGGAAGAAAAAGGGGGGTCAACGCCCAAAATTTTTCACAAATGTCTTTTGAAAAAGATCACCTCAAATTCTGATTTGGTCCCCAAATTTCCATTTGGCTGGTTTTGACCGCGTGCGAATACATAGGTCTACACATTTTATTTTTTTATCTAGAAGGCTCAAATTGTACCTGAAACTTTAAAATTGGATGCTTTATTTAGATCACAGGTCATTTTACACATTTCTACACCCTAACACTGGCTGGCAGGGCCCCAAAAAAGGGGGATTTTATAGATTAGCGGATTAATTGGGTTGTACACTATGAGTGATTTGCCCTTCTAATAGGTGTCACAAACCTTCAGCAATCGTCTTGTGGTGTAGATGCTGATGGTGCCGATCGCTCGTTGGTTGTGTACCAGCCTTTCAATTCCTCGTAACCATTTCTTTCGACTTGACCCGCATGCAATTCCAAAATGTCTTAGTAATAAAGAAAATGAATAGAAGGTCATAGCAGTATAAACAAATAAAATCATAACAAACAAAAAAAAGATGGGGGTGGGGAGGGAATGGGGTGGGGGATGGAGACGGGAGGCCGGAATATTTTGTCGAATGTGCAACGAGAGTGATGTTATGACAATCGAAACTGCTCACACTTCCTAATCTCATCTTTCCCTTATTTGTCAAATTTTACGCGTTTCCGTCGCTGTTAAGCGGTGCAGCCAGTAAGTGTAATTTGTCTGCATTCCACGTCAGACGACGATAAATACAGTGAAAACAGCATTCAACTTCCTACACACAATCCCGTTCTCTTCCGTGTGCCCTCACCCTTTTCCCTCCCACTCTTTGACTCTCCAACTCAGTGCAGGGCTGTAATTAGCACCCCCTACTCCTGTAGATCCCGCAGTGCGAGGGTCCCCAGGGTCGTGGGGAGTCCTCAAAGACATAAGGATACAACAGGATGAAGAAAGAAGTAGAGAGTTGTGTCTACATGCAATGGTTTTTGCTGGGGTGAGGGAGGGGGAAGAATAGGAGGAGGGGGGAGGGGAGAGAAGGAAATCCTGGACGAGGTAATTTCGGCCTTGCTTTAGAAATACTCACATTTCCAATCACGCTTTCCCTCACCGCATCTGCCTGTATTAAATCTCATTTCATGGCTGCATTGTGCCACGCAGTTTTCTCTTACGTGAATACCCTTCCAACATTTACGACCGTCTCTGTCTGGCCTCTTCTTTTCTGTCTTTCCACTTTCCTTCTTTACACTTGTCTGGCCAAACAAACCTGAAAGCAAAAGACAGACCAAACTCAGCCAAAGCGTTTACCCAGAGAACCTCCCTCCATTTTGCTTCTAGTTTGTGCTTTTCCCTCTGTGCCTCTTTGCTTTAGTCTTCGTTTCTCGAGCAAGCGATAAGGGGAGCCGCTAGCGCGAGCAAATTGATTAAAACAACGTTAGCCAAACTGGCAAGTAAACGTTATGTCAAGTGTCTATCCTTACGGACACCGTTCTCAAAGGAGTATCAAAACGTTTGGGGCACTGTTCTGTATCAAAGAAACGTTAATGGGCGGCTGTCTGCACGGCGTTTTTTTTTATTTTCCTTTTGTCAACCTTTTTTGCAGAGAGTGGATTTTGGAGCAGCTTCACAACAAATAAAAAGGTCGCTGCTGGATTGATGTCATCACCTTCAGCTCTTAAGAACTAAAAATTTTTTTTGTCTGTATAAGTGAAGGATGAAGAGTTTGTTATTTTTTTAGTTGAATTATTATTTATCTCCATCATAACTGTCGTCCAACGTTTTCTAGCGTCGTCTGGTTGTTGTCTTCACTATGTATGTAAATGCCCCGTCTTGTCCTTTTCTTCCCCTATCCATCGTTTTTCTTTCACTGGTACCTCCAAGCTACTTCTCCAGCAAGGCTAAATAAGGACCACTATCTACTACAGTATACACCAGCTAGCAACATGTGGTCAACTTGCACATATTTGTTTGGTGGGGGAGGGGGTGGGAAGGGGGAGTGGCAAAACAAAAAGACGATCTGTCGCTTTGATATTTTAATATAGGTATTTGTATGTCTATGTTGGAATTGGCCACACTGGCCTAGAGTAAACGTTGAATTTCTGGTCGCAGGCTTGAGGCTATCATACAGCACGTTAGAAGGACAAACCGTATGTTCAGAGAACAGTAAAATAAGCCTCTGTTTAATTCTAGTGCTGGCAAAGTCAGTGAATATTAGAAGTCTTAAAACGAAGGAGTTCACACGATTCAAGTGTTCGTTCGTATTTCGACTGTTAAATATTCGAACGCTTTGGTGTGCACTTCTGTTGCAGCTCTCTTTGAATTTAAGTGAAAGATTGCACGCCAGAGTGCAAACAGGTGCATTAGTTATCGCTCCAGTCAATATACGACCGAAAAATGAAACCATGTGAACTCACCGTAATGAGGTTTCTTATAAGTCCACCTACCGTCACCTTGTACAGCGTTTTTTCTTATGCTTTATACTACTAGAGACATGACAGTGGGTGGTAGTGATTGCGTTAGGTAGGTGGTCCCATATGAAGGTGGAATATATAGGAGATAGTATATAGGATCGCCCTTACAACCCAATCGCCAGTGCAGGTGGTCGCGATATACAAGTGGTACACGCTAGATTCGATTTCTAAGTCTCTACAGTGACCATCGCCATCAAGTTAACCATCTGTACTCTCATTATCACAATATTCACAGATAATGCCCCCTTGTTTTCAATTTAAGGCGGAATTTTATGTAAATCTTTAGAGATATTTTGGTTTTTCTCAAGTAATGCAAACTTTGAGTGTGCAGGAAAGAAGCGGTGATCGACGAGAGCTCTATGTATTTTTTATATGATGGGAAAGAAAAAGGGGGATTTTGAAACTTAAAGGCCACAATCGTGCGGTCTGGAGAAAATATTACATCCATCATCTGTATCAACCACTACTACCATATCAAGACCAACACCAGCAGCAGCACCAACCACCATCCTCTATCCATGCCAGAGATGTCACAAAGACGGTGTTTGTTACACCAACTTCCAGACCACAGAGAGTATCTTGTGAGCGCACGAACAAATGTACTCACGCTTAGGTAAATGAGAGCTTAATTGAATGTAAAGTGCAAAGACTGAGAGGTCGTGTGGTCTTCAGGCAGTCAGCCCTAATTGAAGCTGAAAAATTAACCATTCTTCACTCGTCTCGTTTTCTCCTCTTGTCTCGCTGTCTCCTACACACGCTGGATACATCTTCAGTGTCTCTTTTTCGTTCCATTAGCTTTCTGTCTTTCATCTTTCTCTCTCTCTCTCTCTCTCTCTCTCTCTCTCTCTTTCTCTATGTCTGTATGTCTGTATGTCTGTATGTGTGTATGTGTGTGTGTATGTGTGTGTGTGTGTGTGTGTGTGTGTGTGTGTGTGTGTGTGTGTGTGTGTGTGTGTGTGTGTGTGTGTGTGTTGGCTGAGGTCCAGTTATTCCCACACTGCTAATATTATTGAAACCAAATTATACTAAACGTCCTTAGAAAGTATATTATAGTATTTTACGGATGATCACTCACGAGCCAAAAGGGCACCGTCAATATCTGTGCGGTCTTGGTATTACAACTCTTCTTTGCGAACTTTGTAAATTTTTTACAGTTTCAAAGTAAAGATCCAGCACTAAAGAGGTTTAATACGTTTTAGTAGTGCATTGTATATCTTTGTATAGACCCAGGAAAGGATATAAGATCTGCAGGGCGCAAGCCATGAGAAAGGTGTGGTACTCCCTTTTATCCCATAATATGGTCATACTTGGGGCAAACTCTACCACAGCAGCAATGAAAATGTATATTCCTCTCTCTCTCTCTCTCTCTCTCTCTTTCTCTCTCTCTCGCTTTCTTGCGCCGGTGCGGGGTCCGTTACGAGGTTTAAACCGCCATTATAATTAATATGGGCCACCGTGACATTTGGTTTCGGTGGCAATGAAATTAATCAACAATGCACCATCTATACTGCGCCACCGTGCTATAGTGTGTCCTCGTCTAGGGAATGTGTATCTATGAGAGCGGATAAGAGAAGAGGAAGATGAGGAAGAGAATATAGACAGCTTGAGAGAGAGAGAGAGAGAGAGAGATGGGAGAAGAGATGGACTTAAAGAGAGAAAATGGCAGAGATATAATGACAGAGACCACCCCTCACACAGATCAAATATCAACTATCAGCATCGTTATAAAGTTAAGAGTTTTCTGTTTGTTCAGGATTAGGGTCGGTGACTCCAGGAAGAAGACCTTCATATTTAATTGATATTTGGTTGGCCGGGGATAGAAGAAATGGAAAGATAATCGCTGGCGATTACCACATTGTTTGATCAGCGTGTTTGGTTTAGATATGGGAGGTTAGCGACTTGAAGATGCCATGAGATGCGTTTATGATGGAATGGGGAAAATGAATAGTGGTAGATGGTGAGGTAGCAGGAGGGATGGGGGAGGGGGGAGGGGTAGTGGGGATGGTGGTAGTGGTAGTGGTAGTGGTAGTGATTGAGGTGATAATACTTATTGTGGTGATAGAAGTGGTAAAAATGGTGATGAAGGTTGTGATGATGTGGTAACTGTGGAGGTGGTGATGTGGTGATGGAAATGATGCTGCTGAAGGTGGAGGGAGTGGAGGTGATGGTTGGTGGTGTTGAAGATGACAACGGTGGTGGTTGTAGTGGTGGTCGTGATGGTGATGGTGGTGATGATAATATTGATGGTGGTGATAGCTGATGGTGATATTCATAGTGAAGGAGATCATAATTATGTTGATGGCGATGATAGCAGTGAAGTAATGGTGGTGACGACGCTCGCCGTGGTGGTGGTGTTGTAACAGTGGAGATGGTGATGGTGATAATGTTGCTGGTGGTGATGGAGGTGATGGTGATAATGTTGCTGGTGGTGATGGAGGTGATGGTGGTGGGGATGGAGATGACAACTATTGTGATGGTAACTGTGATGATCGTGGTGACAGTGTTGTTGATGGTGGTGTTATGTGATGATGATAATCATAGTGGTGGTGATGCTGGTGGTGGTGGAGACAATGAAGGTGATGGTAGTGACAACTCTGGTGATTATGGAGACAGAGATTTGAGCGATGATAGGGATTATGGTAACGGTAGCGCAGGTGGCATTCGTGATGGTGAAGAATGTGGTAGTGATGACGGTGTGGTAGTGGTGGTTGTGATCGTACCACCACGGATAACGTATCATTGACTCACCACCCAGCTTGTACGTTAAAACCGGATAGCATTTCCTGTGAGCATAGCCTGATTCCTTCCTCCTGAATAATGCTAAATCCAAAGATTGGAAATATGCGAACAAGCAAAAAAAAAAACACCTTCATTTTTATTCAAGAGCGTGTCCTTCCAGAGCTTACGTCACGATGGCCTATCCAAATCTCTCCTCTTCCTTGCAAATCTTCCAGGCCCTGGTATCTCCATTACATCATGTGGAGATTTATGTCTTTTTCTCATTGTCGTCTCTCGATGTTCATGTTATCCTCCAACGATGGCCCTTCTTATTCCTGGATGTCTCTTCCCGTGTCTATAGTTTTTGGGGTTTTTTTTTGCTTCAGTATGAGACACTCACAAGCAAAATTTTTTTTGGACATTTTTTACATTCCCATCTCTCGCGAAATGAAATGAAATTTTCGGCCACGCCCTGTAGTTAAAAATAGATTAGCCTGAAAGAAAATGGCTACTGACAAACAATGAGTGTGTTCACTTTCGACATTTCAGCTCTCACGAAGGGAAAAAAAATGGCATATTCAGTCCGGTAATTTGTGTTAGCGCACGCCCAAGGGGTGCTCACTTCGTTCACTTGAGCGAAGGAATCATTTCGGATTACTCACGTTTTTAATGCATTCACGCGCAATCGCTCAAACATGGTTACACCCGAAAGTGCCACTTGTGCGCTGCTAATGCCTTGTGCGATTTCGCAACGGCATGTGGCGGAATTAATCTATTGGGAAGAGAGAGCGAGAGAGAGAGAGAGAGAGAGAGAGGGGGGGAGGAGAAGAGTGGAAAGAGACAGTGGACATTTTATTGTGAATCAGATATTAAATTTAAGGGTTTGATGTCTCATGTGTGATAAGGTAGAATCGGCTTAATCGCAAATCGTTCAGTGACAACTTCCGCATAATCGGAATATTTTTTTTCAAAACGCAAAATAGGCATTTCCACAGAAAAATCAGACAGAGAGAGAGAGAGAGNAAATCAGACACAGAGAGAGAGAGAGAGAGAGAGAGAGAGAGAGAGAGAGAGAAAGGAGACGGGAGTAGGGAGGAGAGTAAATATAGAGGAAAGAGGGAGTGAACATTTTATTATGACTTGGATATTAAATGTGAGAGATTTGTGTCTCATGTGATAGGGTCGAATTAGCTTAGTCGCAAGTCGTTCAATCACAATTTCCGCATAATCCGAATATGTATTTAAATAGCAAAATAGGCATTTCCACAAAAAAAAATTACTGGATAATAGGAGCTGCATTCAACGGCAACTTTTTCCATGCTCTCAAGAAGTGGCTAATAACTAGATTGAGTGCACTCTTAATGTTTTTTTCTGTTTTTTTTAAAAATAATTTTTGCAAGAGGAGAAGGGATTCTATGCACAGCGCACGGATATGATTTCAGAATACATTGGCATGCTAAATTTGCCCCCCCCCCCCCCCCCNCCCCCCAGCTCCCGTTCCCTCTCCTCTATCCCTAGTGTGATATTAAAATTTCTTTAAGGCCCACGCGGAATTAAATTTCATACTCGTGAGCATTCATTAATATCAGGCGTTATGAAATATGATATTCAGAATGTTAAGAGCATCTCTGGGACTAGACAACACATTTCCATTACAGCCGATGATAACGTTGCCATAACAAAATGCAGTCCACCCCAGCTAATTGCAGCTTCTCTGAAGCATGGACAAAATTGCGATAACGAGTGTGGAAGGATTTCTCATCCTTCATTGCCTTTTTTATAAAGAAAAGTCTGTTATTAGGAAAATATTGTGAATAGACTGAAGTTGAGATTAAGCGTTGTCTTCTGTTATGCTCTTAACTTGTCAGTGATGCGCAGAAAATAATAATCTAGCCAATTACCATATGGAGGAAAATTATGGGATTGTATACCAGCACACATGTATTAATGTATTAGCCCGTTGTTCTTCTTCGTCTAGATATAGTGAGGCTGCTAAAGGAACACAGCAATTACCATACAGTAGGCCTTCGTATCGACTTCCTTCTCTTTCTTTTATTTTTTCTCTTCCTCTTTCTCGCTTTCTCGCTCTCTCTCTCTCTCTCTCTCTCTCTCTCTCTCTCTCTCTCTCTCTCTCTTCTCATCTCTTTGACTGCTGTCCATTCCACTTTCCAGTTTCTGTCGCGTGCACTTTTTCTCTGTCGTTTTAGCTTGTACCTCTCTCCCTTTGCTCAATGTCTCTTCCAACCTCTTTGACTCTCTCTCTCTCTCTCTCTCTCCCTCTCTCCCTCCTACCTATCTCCAGCTCCCTTCCTCAGTATTCTTTGCTTGTAAGTCTTGATCGCACAAGTTCTTTCCTCACTTCTTTTGCTCCATGTGCCTTTCGACCTCTCCACATCTCCTCTGATCTTTCTGTTTATTCTTCAATCCCCAACCCATTTTTTTTCGATTGTTTGTGTCTCATTCTCTTTCTTAACCTACCCTTTACCAAGTTTTCTTCCTCTCTCCTTTTGCTCTGTGTGCCTTTCGACCTCCCGACATTCTTTCTTCTCTCTCTCTCTCTCTCTCTCTCTCTCTCTCTTCTCTCTCTCTTTCTCTCTCTTTCACTTCTAGACTCTCTAATTTTTCTCCAATCCCCTTCCCACTTTCTTACGATTGTATGTGTCTCTCCTTAGCCCTGTCTCCCTTTCTCCTTCCATCTTTTCCAGCGTTTTTTTTTTAATGTTTTTTTTTGGCTTTCTGTATCATTTCTCTATCCGTATCCAGTTCTGTTGTAAACGTTACGCAATCTTCTCTGCTTAATCGCAATCCGGATGTTGCAACTTTCGCTTAGTCACAACATTTTCCACATAACAAATGGGCCATAATACTTTATTATGAGTCAATGGATAAAGGCAAATCTCTTTAATCACAACTTTTTCCGAGCTTCCGAAGAGATGGGATTAAGTGGAGTTGCCTGTCCAAACAGTTCCATTTCTTCTTGGCTTTTCTTCCCCACACGATAGCTGACTACTATTAAAAAAAACATCTTTCATTCAATTTTCTATACTACTCTGTTTCTTTTTATGTCTCCCACTCTCCTTCTCTCTCCGTTCTAATTTTTCTTTGTCTCTTGTCTTTAAGTTCACTATCTGTCTCTGTCACTGCTGCTGTATTCCTCTCATTGATGGTCACTACCCAGCAAAGCCATCTTTCAACATGCCAATGAAACTGGTCAACAAATCGTCTCCCTTTGTTTGCCAACCCTTCTTTGGTCTTGACTATTCTTCCCTTCACTTTTCTCGGTCTTTTCCTCACAATTTCAAGGAACCGACACATCCCATTTCCTCTTCTGTTCTCATTCTGCACATACGACCTCTTCCTCTCCTACCCCTCCCCCCGCCCTTGGACTCATCTAATCCCCTCCCTTCCCAGTCACAATGACACTTTGACAGAACTTGAATGCAGAGACAAAAGTGTTGGCTAGGATAGTGGCATAAACGTAGAAACTCTAGGACCTAGAACCTCGTGTACTTGAAAACTTCGCATACTCTTTACAGTGTCCTGTACCCAAACACATAATCCTAACGTTAATTAACGCACTGCGGTAACCACAGGAAACTCCCAAAACGTTAGAAGTGCTCACTGTAGTTAACGCAATACGTATTAACCAAAGAATTATGCATACGGCCACTGGTCCTAGGTTCTTTATTTTCCACATATCAAAATTTTCTCACAAACTCGATCGTCTCGTATACTCGACATTGTGAATTGATGCCCATAATTTGTACTCGTAATGTCCTATTGTATAAAGAAAAACTGCAATAGTTATTTGGATCATTACATGTTCAGAAGAGCAAAGAGTGACGTCTCGAGACCAATGTATAATCATATTATGAACAAAATGACTCAGGTCTTGGCTGGGTCTTTAGTTCAAACCACAGTCCAAACTAATCATTACAAGGCTACTCTGTTATTCTCTGAATTCTCTCTGATGTGCGTGTCCACCATTTCACCCCTCCCCCCTCTGCTTACCAACCCTCCTCTGCCCAGGCCTTCATTATTCAGGGGCGTAACAATATAGTCACGAATCTTCTTGAGAGCTCCACATGTTCCATTATACAGCGTTGCCATTCCATCTCGATCTTGCATCCCCTCGCCCCTGCCCCCTTGCAACAAGAGGTTGCCCCTTATAGCTTAATGATAATACTTACATTACGAACCATGAGAGAAACTCAATTAAATGGGAAGAATCATCCAGCTGTAGGATCTGGAATATAATGCCTGACCCTTGTCAGGTCGAAAATTTTATATTTATCAGGGAAAAAAATTGTCTACGTCTGTCTTAATGTTCTTAATTTTAAACGTCTTAAAAGCTGTACAGTCAAGTAATAATAAGAAAAATATATCTATTCAGCCCCTAATCAATCCATGGATGCTCTAATATTAGCGGGCTTGGGCACCCCTGAATGTCGCCCTTCCCACCCCCACCACTCTATCAAGAATTTGAGGGACTGCGGTAAAGGTAACCACGGCCCTGCCAAAACTGACCAATCACCCCAGTTGGCCCAGCAGTTTCTAAAACAATCACAGGCCCCTCTAGAACAGTAGCCCAAAACCATCCCAGCATGTCAATGACTTAGACACACAAACCATCATCATCTCATTTCTTCTCCTTGCAGGCTGCCTGTGATTCGAACCTCGCTCAATAAAGGGACCCACAAGCCGTCGCCTAAAGTGGACACAACGTCCAGAATTTGACCGGGCCAAGAGCCAGTGAGAACACTGCCTGCATCGGCTCCAGCAGATAATGAGGATGATGCCAAACTGTTTCTGTAATTCCAGACTTCAGACAAGACTAACGACTTTTGGTCCGGCAAATGGAATTTAGTGGGAAGTTTGTTTGGAATCTGCCAGACTTGGGATTATTTGGGCCTCTAATTATTTCTGAGCGCTTGAAAGATCTGAAGATGTGAACGTGTTCGTGGTACGAATTGTGTATGCGGAGTTGAAACAACATTCGGCTCTGTTTATCAAGACACGTCATACCCTAGTTTCTATCAAGACACACCAAACCCTAGTTTCTATCAAGACACATCATACCCTAGTTTCAAGGGAGCATTTTGAATATTATCTAGACAGAAAACCCAGTTTCATAATTCCCTTGCTCAAATACAATATCTAAATTTACAAAAAAACTTACAATATGTTTACCCCTATAGGATCTTCGATAAACACCATAGTGCTGTTATTCATAGCCGCTGTGTCTTTCAGTGAAGTTGACGGTCAAACATTTGACCTCACCTACACCATCGATGAAGAAGTCCCGCTGTACACCGTTGTGGGCAACGTCGGTCGGGACTCGAACATATCAGCACTGCTCAGTGCGGAAGACTACGCCACCTTGCGATACCGAATTCTCCTCTACCCTGACTCCCACAACAACTATTTCACCATCGTCAACACGACAGGGGTTTTGAAAACAGCGGCTTCCATTGATCGCGAGACAATCTGTTTTTACGAAACGAAATGTGCGCTGACCCTGCATGTGGCTGCTCAGACAGAGTCAGGTCAACAGTTCTACACCTTCAAAATCACCGTCTTCGTCCAAGACATCAATGACAACTCACCAATCTTCTCCATGTCCAACATGAACTTGAAAATCAACGAAGACGCGGCGGTGTCCACTTCTTTCCCCATCATATCTGCCTCGGACAGAGATGTTCTCAACAACACCCTGCAACGGTACACCTTAGTGACCCCTAGCGATACTTTTGGGTTAAAGGTCACACGTAACCTTGATGACAGCCTGACCCCGCAACTGTTTGTCAAGGCCTTGATGGACCGCGAGCGCCAACCGCATTACTTCCTCAAGGTCGTAGCCTTGGACGGCGGGACGCCACGAAGGTCAGGGGAGCTGACCATCAACGTGACCTTGGATGACGTCAACGACAACGCGCCGCGATTCACCAAGCAGATTTACGACGAAACTGTGCCAGAGATCTCACCCATTGGTCATAGAGTTATGACGCTTTCGGCGACGGACGAGGACATAGGAAATAATGGTCGTGTTGAGTAAGTATCAGTCAATTACTTTTGTTTCATTATAGCTTGATAGAAGTCCAGAGAACTACACATCGGTGAAAATAAGCTGATGTTAAAGAAAATGATAAGGAATAAAAGTCTCAGATTGTTCAGGATCCTACGGATCCTTTTGGTAATTCAAATTGCAATGTGTAAATAAAAGTCCTTCAGACTGCACTAAACATACAAATATAGAAACTAACAGAAAAGGGATACTGAAACTTTATTGCATATTTTCAAAAAATGTAAGCTTTCTTCATCAGACACAAAAAGTAAACATAATTCCATTGATATACAGCAGAATATGGAGAATAAGTATTCCCTTAGAAAAGAAGGATACTTATTAATGAGGTATACTTCAAATCCACCTGAATAATGAGATGATAGAATAGAAATGATTTCGGGCATGGGAAACTCATACCTAATAACAATCTACATTTATCAAATGAGAACTTAATACCAAGGTTCCCCAATATCTACAGTACCTCAATTTTTTAATCTTTGTCCATGTGAATCCAATTGTTATGAACAAGGGTACATTCCTTTCCTCTTTCGAATCTTTTATCTTTGTAGTTTGTTATGTTCAAAACGTGAATGTTGGCAAGCATCTTCCTGTAAGCAGTGTGCCTGCCGGACATTTAGCTATGGCTACTTAAGAACCGGTCCTGTTTTATTATCATCATCATCATCATCATCATCGTCATAGTTCCCACCACCATCACCAGTAATGACAATAAAGAGTTTCTTCATCAAGGCGATAACGAGGACTTATTTAAATGGGATGAGCAAGCATAAAGAGGCGAGATTAAAACTAGTTGAGGAGAAGACGGTATAAACAAAGTCGAGTAAACTAAAAGCAGGCATGCTGAGGCTCATCGATTCGTCACTCATTATTATCATCATCATCGCTACTACCACTTCTGCCATCATCACCATCATTGTCATCACTGTCGTCGTCGTCAAAAATACACATCCATGTCATTCACAATGTTCCTTTTACTGCTGCTATGCAGGGTTGCCAGGTTGTTGGTTTGGTTGTTTTTTTTTGCGAGCTGGAGCCAAGTTACATACGAAATAGAGCCAAAAAAAGAGCCAAACTGTGAACTATGTTGTTGAAAACATCTCTGTCCGAGGCAGATATAATGGGGAAAGAAGTGGACACCGCCGCGTCTTCGTTGATTTTTTAAGTTCATGTTGGACATGGAGAAGATTGGTGACTGGGATCAGGATTTGACATAGGATAAGAATTTTACAACGAAGTGTCTATGTATTGAGTATTACAGTTTTCAGAAACCTTTCCACATATATTAGAGCAACATAATAAGCAATGACAGGTAAATAGAAACGGCGATCGTTCTTTGTGTTCATCGGCCAATTATAACAGAAGCAAAATCACTTGAAATAATAGTTTGAGAGAAGTATACGTATGTTTTGTCTGGGAAATTAGTTTTAACCTAAATTCCCTTGGGGTCAAAAAGAGCCAAAGAGCCAGTCAGATATTTGGGAGCCAAAGGCTTTCTTTAAGAGAGCCAAAAAATCTGATATTTGGCCCCGAAAAAGCCACCTCTGGCAACCCCGCTGTTATGTCGTTTCACGATTTTTGCTACTTCCGTAACTCTAACTCTCTCCACACACGACACGACCGTGTTCAGAAATCGGATTTCTAGTCTGGGGGACATCAAAGCGTCCTCTCCTATCGCGTTCATCACAGGCTTATGTTTCATTACACGGGAACAGCATTTTCATGCATGCCATGGAACGCTGGACTTCTGATGCTGCTTCGTTTGAGGCGGCCATTAGCGAGGCATATCACGTGGCAAAGAGGACGCCGCTGGCGATGAACGCTCGATTATACTGAGTATTCGAATAACGTTTGATAGTGCCCACCTTATTAAAACATACTATGAATTTTTCACTGTTTACAAGACGTAGTTGTCAAAAGAATATAAATTTTGAAAAATCTTAAAATAAATAACCATTACTAATTATTTTGTGGCTTTTGAAGTTAGAACCGGAGCCATATAATGTAAATATGGTATCGAAGTGATGTTTTAAGTTCATCCTGTGAACCTACCAATAAAACAACGAGAGGGCTCATTTATAAGTTTCTCTGGTCTTTTTTGTCGTCTTTTAAAAAGATCACAGTGTCAACTATTTGTTTTATATTTTTGAACTTAATTTATAGTTTCGTCAATAATCGCAATCTCAACGATAACTCTCTTTGGTTGCAAAGAATTCAATATGTAGAATTTTCTAGGATATTCAAAGAAAAAAGTACTCGGATCGGTCCGTTCCCTCAGTCCCAATGTCCCAGCTAGTGCAAAATCGAGGAAAACTGGATGTGTCCCAATTTCAAATTGGATTTAAATTCTGGAATTGAATCTCTGAAGATTGGTGGTGTGAGGAAAGGGGAGGGAGGGGAAGGAGAGCGAAAGAATAGGGAAAAGGCACAGTGATGCAGTAATTAGTGGGGGTGGGGGGAAGGGAGTGGGAATCTTGTCACAACAGGGTTAGATAGAAAATGCTTTTTTACGATGTAGAGATGAGAAGAGAATAAGAGAGAGAGAGAGAGAGAGAGAGAGAGAGAGAGAGAGAGAGAGAGAGAGAGAGAGAGATATTGGGGAAATTAAAACAAAAAAATGACAAACTGGAATGCAGGATCGATACGAGAAGAATGATGGACAGAAGAAATTATCTCAAAGACTGAGAAGGTATAAGTGAAAATAGAGAGAGGGAGAAAGAATGAATAAGTGGGAGCGAGAGACAGAATAATAAGAAAAAGAAATAACGAGGATTTCTACAGCCCTTCAGCCCCCAAAAGCCAGAGGCTCTGTACAGAAAACACACTTTTATTCGACAAAACACATCATATTTTTAACTCAAACACACACACACACACACACACACACACACACACACACACACACACACACACACACACAAACACACACACACACAGAGAGAGAGAGAGAGAGAGAGACCCACATACATGCACTGTTTATAAGTAAGCATACTTGCAAAACTTCATATAAATAGTTGCAAGCATTTCGATCGCGAGATGGAGTATTTACTCTGATGGATACCGAGGGAGGAAAGAAAACAGGACTTGTATCAAGGGATACTAATAATGGGATTTATAAGTTTTGTAAATTCTGCTCATTCGATTTCACACTATTATTACCCTGGGAGACCATGCATCTTATAACTTTCGCAGCTCCCTGGAAAGCCTACAGTGCCGCTGTCATTTCACAGGTGCTGTTTATCGGCATTATGATAATAATATCTTCCATTGTTTAAAACCAGACACAAATTTTGTAGATGGAAAGACTGAAAAATATAATGTGAATGGAATCCTTTTTCAGGACATTTTCTTTATGACTTTGGAAAGATTCGAACCGACAACCTTTTGACCTGGGATCCAAGGCCACAACAGTTCGGCCACGCCGCTCCACAGTGTGCATGCTATTGAGATATCTTTTGAATTATAGACCACATAACTAAATTGCCACAATAATGATTTCCATGTCCGTCCTATTAAATCTTTTTACCATCTGCATTATCAGCAGAAAACAGTGTGGAGACTTGTATTCCATTGCGTGTTTTGAAGGTTCGTGCGGCTGGCAAAATGGGTAAAATTCCATTCAGGCAGTTCTGAGTCAATACACTCTTCCTATGTCTTCTTTCTTCCCTTCTCTCCTTTTATATCTTATTCTCTCGTTCTACTCTTTTCTCTTCTTTCTCGCTCCCTCTCTCCATCTCCACTCTTTATTCTCTCAACACCTTATATACAACCTCATAGATTGTTTGTGCAAAAATAATTTCCATTTTTGCTTTAAAATGTATCTCAGTTTAATTTCAGAACACCTGCTGGCATCTGTGTTGTTTTTTTCTTCTGTCTGGTTCCGATTTTCTCAAATGTTTTTATTTTCTCATATTNGGGGGGAGAGGACAATTACATTCTGTAGTTTTATTTTTCTCGTTCTTTGACTTTTTTCTTTTTTTTCCCCCCCAAGTTTCTTGGCGTTCTATAGCTTTGCTACGTCGTGTGTTATCTCTTTAATTTTTATTCCTTTTTATAACTCCCGTTGTTTTCTCTGATTATTTCCTTTTGAAGACTTTTTGCCAGCTTTAAAATTTTGTTTTTCGTTTCTTATCTTTCGATCGTATACCATTTCTTTCTTTATGTCTTATATTTTTCTCTGTTATTAATATATTCCTTTCGCTTTTTTTCACTTCCTTCTTCTCATCCTTCTTTCTTTCTTTCTTTTATCCAGCTGTTCTTGTCTCTTCCAATATCGTTCTTTCTTTCATTCTTTCTTTTTTTTTTCTTTTCTATCTGTTTCAAGCTATCCACCCTCTCAATCCCGGCCTTGAAAATCGGATCAAGAACTCACTAAATCGTACTTAATGCCATTTTAGAAAACGACCTCGTTCATCAAGCGTTCATTAACCCATGCGCTCATCATGGGACTAGCTCGAGAAACGCGCGTGCACGCAAGCTGGTGTGACGAATTTCTGCACTCACGTTGTGTCCTTCCAAATTAAAACATAAAATGCCCAAAGTGTAAGTTAACACTCTAGCTGCCAATTCTATCTAGGCGCTTCGGCGAAGGCCTGACCTTTACCAAGCAACGATACACACGCACACTCGATTCTATGAAATAATCACACCATTTCGTTCAGACGGTTGTTGAAAATACAGTATCGATGGCAACTTCCCTCAGTGCGGTATCATCGACGATGGCTTTTTTCTGGGAAGTATCGACAACTTGAAAGTACCAGCAATGCAAATGCTGTACACGATCCCACGGGAAGAGTTTGTACACCATTACAATGGGTTGGTTTTTTTTTTCGTGCGCGTGAAAGGTTGAAATCGTGAGTAAACTTAAGTGAAGGCACTTCGCGTGTCGCTCTCCTGGCTGTAGGACATCCTCTCTGATGACACCTCGACGGGCCATCTTGCGTGGCATTGTCCAGAGTTTCCGGTCCGGGATGCTTTTTATACCCCATTAAAAGATTCCTGCCTTTCTTTATTCAAAATTACTTGAATATTGAACAAAGTTCTTGAAAAAAAAATCGATTTTTTTTGTTTTCTGTTTCTTTACTAGTAGAGGACTTAAGAAAGGAAGATGGGGTGTGGGAGGAGGTGGGGTAAATGTGATGGGCCTTTGTGCTTGGTCTATTTAGACCCAACATTTTAATAACAGGCAAAATGCTGGCAGGTTTTAAAGTGATGGCTCTGTGTTTTGACTTGACGTAATGTCTCTGTGAGTGAAGGACAAACTTTCTGAACGTATTAGGGAGTCTTTTGGGGAAGGAGGGCAATTGGGGGAATGGCTTCTTGCATTTGACCGACTTCAAAAACTTTGTATCTGGTCGGCGTCAAAAAAAAAACACTGTCGTGACGGCGAAATTCCGTAGCACCACACGAGATAATGATGTGACCTAAATTAAAAGATTCAGGGTCGCTTCAGGAAACGGTTAAAGGAAGTAGTTTTGAAAGCCATGAAAAGTACAGAAACCTCTTCCCTTGGTCTGTTTAGAGACCAGTGTGGTGTCGTGACAGCGAGGATCTGATAGGTCCATAATGGATGATGGTATGTCATGGGCACGCCATGACGTTATGAAATCAATGACAAATCAGACAGGGACTTAAAAACTGTTGAAGGTCTTGAAAGAAACAGAGCGGAGAAATGGAATGGTAGTTAACTTTTCCATTGGATTGGAAAAAAGAGTTTTGGTGAGGTTTTTGTTTCGAAGTTTACAGTAATAATACAGCAATAATAATACAGATATAATTTTATTTTTGAATTCAGGCCGAAGCTATAGCATGTGAAAAATAAAGAGACAAACTGAACAAGAATTCCGTATAGGGACATGGGCAGTTATTTGCTTCACAGCCTAACTAAGTTCACAGTTGTTTTTTTCATATGATTTAAACAGCAAATCTTTTACTTTCACCATTGTTTCGGAGAAAATAATGTCGAGATTTTCATTTTGCGTGTGCTGCCATTTATCGTGCTGCGTGACGTCAAAACGCGAGATAGGCAGGCGGACGATTAGTCTAGTAGACAGTTTGCGGAGACAGTTCTCAGCAAATGCATCACGTTCTTCACGTTGTTCGGCTAAGCTCGGAGAACATACAAAAGTGACGAGAACTTATAGCAAGGGTCATACACCTCTCAAGAGTAAGCTTGATTGTGAGGTTTCGTACATGTTTATATAAACAACTGGTAGGCCTTTAAGTAGACTGAACTACAAGTATCCGCCATTTTGTGGCAGAGGATTAGATCAGCAATGAGGTAGACTCCTAAGGGAAAACGTCAATTAAGTTCAGGTCCTGTATGGCTGCTGTTGGCATGTTTATTTCTTTTCCTTGAAATTTCTCGAACTCTTAACACATTTCTTGAGAATGTCTTTTTCCTTATTTTTTGTTCCCGAATGAAAGGGATCAGAACAGAGGAAGGGGGAAAGAGGTGATGGGTCTTTGTGCTTAGTCTTTTTAGATCCGATATTGTGACAGACAAAATGCTGGTGGGCTTCAAAGTGCTGACTAAGTCTCGTGATTTAATCATTGACTTAATATCTCCGCATGAAAAGACAAAACTTTTGAACATTTTTGGATATTGGAAAGGGTTCCTTGCGTTTGCCCTTTTTCGAAAAGTCTTGTATCTAGCCCGTGTTAAAAGCCAGTGTCGTGACTGTGAGCTTTCAGTAACAGCATAAAAATGGGTAATCTGACAATCAATGTGTGCTCGGGTACATTTTGTAATCAATGCTCGCACACCATCATTTTCATGCTGACATTTTTTTGTATCAGTTGATATTTTTGTGACTGAAGATATTGGATATACCTGAACAAGGTTACTAAAATTATTACATTTAGGAACATCAAGTAATGCAAGCATTGAAGATAACGGAAATGCACGCAGGAAAAAAATATGCTTAGTTGCAAAGGGCAACACAATTAATCTTGGTGCACGAGATGAATATTAGCGAAAGGCAGAGATAAACATGTTACTTAGGAAAACTGAGTAACCATGTAATCTTTTTCTGTTATCGGTGCAGAACGACTATCGCTCTATTGTAACTTTACATAATTGATTATACTGACAGTGGTGGCATTCATTCACAACGCATTTTGAATCTGGTTTGTGGCAAAGTGGTGCTCAGATGTGACCCACTGGATGAAGGATCAATTTGCATGTAGAAGACATTGTATGTGAACAAAAAGTTCTGAACAAGATTTATGAGAAAAGGCCCGAGTCACAAAGTGGTATGTGGGCATTATACATAATAACAAATGACCGTACTGATTAAAAATCGAATCAAAATCCATCAGTTATTACATCAAGAAATCAGTCAACCAATCAGCAAATCAGAGAATCGATCAATCAATCAATTAATCATTCCACTCATCAATCAATTAACAGATCCAGCTCTTCCACTTTCGCTTCTTTCTAATTTTTTCAAGGTGTCTTCCACCCGCGATCTGGAGAATCTTAGAAGAGGTTTGACTATTACATTATTTAGTTAGTAAATTTAAAAACAAAACATTATAAAGTCGATGGGATTCATGTCTTTTTTCATATTTAGTTATCTTTTATCTTGATGGCGATAATGCTTTGCTAGGCTCAGGTTTTTAATTTATATGTGCCTTTACCCCATAACAAGACGTGGAACTCAAAACAGCACTCAAACACGACTACCCTAATGCCTGTATTTCAACAATTTTTGGTTTTAAAAGCTTACACAGCAGGAGTTTTACACTTGGCAGAGTCGTTTGATGTTGGAGTGGGTTCGATTTTTCAACTTGGGAGACGACAGAAATGAAATTTAGAAAAAAAAAATGGAAAACAAAACTCTACACCAAAAAAAAGTGCATTCAGTGTTTACCAGCGGCAGCCAATCAGAACGCCGGGCTCATCGAGCGCATCCTCTCATCACTGGGAACAGTCGCTGATCAGTTTGATCTTGGGAGCGGTTTCTTTTTTTTTCCCGTTTTTTTTTGGGTTTTTTTGTTGTTGTTGTCTCTCGCTTGGGTATCCTTTTTTTCAGTTAAGGCATCTTCGATTTTTGTGACAATTTTACCGATTTGTCAGGAACAGGATGTGGCCTGTACTACATTACCGTTTTCTGTTTATTGGTAGCGTCTGAAATCGTAAGTGGTTGGTAGAGAGAGTTTTATTTGACGGCGGAACTCCGTGATTGCGTCAATATGGTTATTTTAAAGACTCGTAGACTGTTATTATGTTTTGCCTTTGGGTATTTCATTCTTCATTCGTTTTCTTTCCCTCTTTTTGACCATATGTTCCTTCTTTCTTCTGTCTGTCTGTCCAGTCATTTTCCTTCTACCTTCTCTTTCTTTGAATTTCTCTATGTCTTCTGTCTGTGTCTGTGTCTGTGTGTCTGTTCTGTGTGTGTCTATGTGTCTGTCTGCCTGCCTGCCTACTGTCTGTATGTCTATCTGTCTGTCTTCCTATCTTTCTCTTTCTACCTCTCTCTCTCTCTCTCNTCTCTCTCTCTCTCTCTCTCTCTCTCTCTCTCTCTCTCTCTCTCTCTCTCTCTCTCTCTCTCCCCTTTCTTTTAATAAATGACATCAGACCTATCATTTGAATCACTAAAATATGGCAAAACTTGAAAATTTTCTGTCCAAGTCTTTCATTCAACGCATCCTTGATTTCTACATAGCCAGCCACAACATCACAGCTAAGAAGCGTCCCCCCTCCAAAGGCACTACAAGCATCTTGATTGGTTCTCCATGCCCAAAACTAAAAACCAGGATAGGGAAAGAAAACACTCAGCTCATCTAAGCAAACTTTGATACATAGATTGATTGAATTCTTAAATACAGTCGGGGTCTGTAGAAAAGTGAAGCCCTATGCGGTTCCATCTTCCTTCAAGGGAAAATTACTAGAAGCGCTGTTGAGGTAAGGCATCCGGGAACAGCTCGATACCAGTGAGGAGGCGCTGACTTGTGTACTTTTTTTTTGCTCTTTTTATTTCCTGGTACAAACAAGTTATTTTATTCTACTCTGTTTNAAAAAAAAAGGTAAATAGATAAATAAATAAATAAATAAATAAATAAGAAATTAAGTGATGAATAAATAATCGCTTGATATTTAGAAATTTAAGAAGGCTGATAGTTAGGCGATGTACGAAATACTTAAAAACAGTCCTTCAATCAACAAAGTGAGTGTAAGTGTGTTTAATAACTCGTGTGCCTTCTAAACCACTGTCTTCCATGAAAAGACTAAAAGTGACTTCTATGCCCTTATCAGGTTATGGAGATTATAAAACAGAGTATAAATATTGTAAACGCTGGTAATACAACGCATTCAGAAAAGGCGAAAGCGCCCAACCCTTCCAGCTGATTACGCCATACTACTGCATCACTGGGTCTGGTGCCGGTAACCACTTTGATACCAACCGAACTAGACCGGTCAATGAACAAACAATCTGCATTCCACTTTAAAGTTTTCGATTCATGATAATTTCATTTAGTAAGGTACTCAGGGGACCTAGTCTCATGAAAAATCGATTAATTTATAAAGGTCAAGATTCATACAGCATCATTCAAACTGTTCTCTTTCCGGGATTCTATCGATCTGTGTATGTCAAATAAAACTGTGCAATTCTTACATCATACTGATGCCAAAACTGTAATAATATAGTTTTAATAGAGTGAGACCCGCAATAGGACTAATACTTACGCGGTGGGGAAGTTTATATACAATGCCATAACATGTTATACATCTCATTCACAATACAGATAAACAAAAATAAAGCTAATTTGTTCTGGAGCTGCGTGACCCAGCGGTTACGATGTAGGGCTTAAGATCTAAAGGTCGTAGGTTCGATTGCCGACTAGGTCATGTTGTAAGTGCCTTGGGAAAGCATTTCATTCACATCTTCCTGTCCACCCCTCTGTAAAATGGGTACCTGACTATAGGCAGTGGAAGATATTGTCAGAATGCTAGTGATCAGCGCCTTAAATGGCAGCGGCACTGTATGTTCCCCAAGTAACTGAGAAAGTCCTAGAGTGATCAAGCCTGCTAGGGTTATAATAGTATGAAGTCACGTGAGCAAGCATTAGCCTAGATAAGAGACTTGCGGGCCGCATTATTATTATTATTATTATTATTACTATTATTCTATTATGTGCATACACAATATTACAAATGAAACCCCTAACAAAGCCATTGCTAGTTGCCGCAGTGCCGTGCCTTGATCCTTCTCCTATCTCTAAGGCCAGATACTCAGTCATACCTGACTCATGCGAGAAAATGGGAGTGAATTGTCCAGGCGTCGAATCTACAAACACAGACTTGACAGTCATTAGTTTGTGAGAACTATTCACTGAGCTGCAGGTTCACCCAATACTTTGCAATGTAGAAAAAAAAGTAAAATAGAGGCCCACAATCTAAGATAACGCTTGTCTTGGAGATCTTCTCTTCTCTTCTCTTCTTTTCTATCCTATCCCTGAAACAAGAAATTCAAATCCCATCTTGAAATCCACGGCTCACGATAATTTTTCGCGACAAGATTTTCGGACCTGGTATTTTGCATGGAAATAGCCTTTTAAGAGAGCTGGGTGCTCCAGCACAGGGCGGCTTAACCTTTCAAGAAAGGAGGCCGGCTTTGTATATAGTCATCCTTTCAGGCTTGCTGTTGTTGATATTGGTGGCGTTCTTATCGTTGCTGCTGCTGCTGCTGCTGTTGTTGTTATTGTTGTTGTTGTTGTTGTTGTTGTTGTTGTTGTTGTTGTTGTTGCTGCTGCTGCTGTTGTTGTTGCTGTTGGTTTGTAATCGCATGTAGCGTTTGCCCTATTCGAAGACATCCGAAAAACCCCAAAACTATTGAGAGCGTGTGCATTAACGATCGGATCTCTTACCAATGTAAGAATTACATCAGTGAATCGGTGCTGAACGCATCTTTAGAAGTATTCAGCATGCAGAATTAA
The DNA here is from genome assembly GCA_033807755.1 of Ellobium chinense. Lineage (NCBI taxonomy): Eukaryota > Metazoa > Mollusca > Gastropoda > Ellobiida > Ellobiidae > Ellobium > Ellobium chinense. The sequence continues at coordinate 309,757 of JAWQUT010000027.1, read as the reverse complement.
TGTAGTTTTTACGAAGATAAGAGATCCCATCGTTAATGCGCAAGTTTTTAAATATTCTCAGGTGAAAACCATCAGGGATGATAGTACATGAAGATTTTATGCTATAGTACAATAAAGCTAATGGGAAGAGTTCCTACAACGCTAATGCATTTTATTAGAAAGCACCCATGAGATCTGACACTCACCCTTCTCCGTCAGTGCTGAGTTGCATGGCGGCCTTAGATTTTCTATGTATAGAGGCTTTGCATTGCGTAAAAACTAATTCTTCTGTGTAAAGCTTCGTGTGACCGGCAGTAGTTGTTGTTTTGAAATTACTAAGACAAATCTTGCTTTGCTTTCCTTGGTCAGACTTCACTGGTCAGAGGAAGCGCCACCCGTACTTGTCCGTCCTCAGTAGGCTGTTCAGGCATGAGACTTACGGATCAGTAAATATCTAAATCATAGGTCAATGGTCTATCAATGTACATGATGTTAAACGATAGAAAACATATGTGTGGCCGCATGGGAAAACTCGTTGGATATCGCAATGGGTAATTTTGAGCTAGGGCTTTGAAAAAGTCGAATTTCGACTTCCTGGACCAAATTGAGATTTTTGCGGAAGCATACGGTTTATTTTTTTATTTTTTTTCATGTCATGTAAATTTTGTTAATGAACATAAGGTTTAAATGTTGTTGTTGTTTTTTTTTTCAGTGTTTTAATGAAGCACCAGTTGCCCAGAGGCGTGGTTAAACAAAACTTTAATCTCAATTTTCTCAAAATTTATATAGCAATGGTAAGTTTACAAATTTGTCCATAACTTTGGAACTAAAAAAATAATATTGAATTCAACTAAAGTGCAAAATGTTAAGAAATTAATGGGAATGGGTATTCTATCAATGACGCTTTTTTCATATCTGGAGAGTTGTGAAGGGTTGGTTTTCTCATGCACCCACACATATACAGTCTTTAGTAACTCGCGGGCCAGATTGGTTGAAAGGTGAACACGCGCGTTCTAACATTCCTACCGATTCCCAAGCCATTACATGTCATACTACAGTGTTAAGTCGATACTGCACTTAATTTTTATGCAACTGACGAAGTAAACTGAAAGAAAAAATAGCAACTATGAATATCGATTCTTCATAATAAAATCGTCGATGCTCTATTTGCATTCCAAGTTGTGGCACGATTCCCGCCCTTCCTCTTTCACCACCCACGCCTTCTCTTCATGACTTCTTCCATCTCCTTAAAGCTGTGTTGCCACTCTGATCATGTGCTTTTTTTACCTTTCAGCGAGAGTGGTATTACCCTACTTTACCCTTTGCACTACCCGACGCACTATGAAGGTCGCCAGTCAGTCTGGGCCAGTGGCCGTATTCCTAATCCTTACATTACTTCACGCACTGCAGTAACCATGGAAAACTCTCAAAAGATTAGCACTGTGGTCGTATTACTATGCAAACTCCTTACGTTAGTTAACGCACTGTGATAACCACGGGAAACTCCCAAAATCTTAGTAGTGTCCACTGTAGTTAATGCAGGACGTTAACTAACGTATGAATTATGCATACGACCACTGTTCACTATGGTTAACGCAATACGTTAATAATTAACGTATGGACCAGTCATACGGCCACAGGTATTGTGTGAGTAGGATAGGGGGTTCCATTTATTTATAGTTTCATCATCTGGGTTTTCAGTCGTTAGTTATGCTCTTTTTTAACTACAAACGAAGGGTAGGCTGCTTTGACATAAATGTCTATGAACACTGTGTACAACACAAACAATGACATCAACAGTAACAACGAAACAAACAAACAAACAACAACAACAACAACAACAAAACTATTCATAATGAAAAATAATAAGGTTACGGTAAATTACAAGAGAAAGGGTAATTACCTAACAATGATTTAATAAAGTTGTTTCCTGGACAATAAACACTTTTAAGCAAAATCAGATATTCCAATCCTTCTCAGTAAGAAATGAGTGGCGCACTAACCAGAACAAAATACTGATTAGAAGCAAATTTAGTCGAACAAAGCTCAGTAATCAAATGTAGAAAAAAGGAGGAACGGCATTTTACCCTACTTTACCCCATATGTTACGATTTTTACCTCAGATTATCCCAATCTACAAAAAGCCATTTTGCCCCACCACAGAGAAAAAATTTCAAGGGTGGCAAAAGAACAAAAACATTTTACACTACTTTGTCACATATTTCACGATTTTACCCGAGGTTATCCCTACCTACAAAAAGCCGTTTTGTCCTAACATGGGGTAAATTTGCTGTGAGTGGCAACACTGCTTCGGAGTGAAAATTGCTCCCCTTCTACTTTTTTCTTTTCCGTTATCCCCTTATTCTGATCTATCTGAGTGCATTTATTCTGCTCACGATTTCTCGTAGATTATGTGTCCGTGAGTTAATGCTAGTTTCAATCCCGTGCACAGCTTCGGGATTTCTAAGAGATACCTCCAAACAATTTGCCTTTATCCTTGTAACTGATGTTTATGGGGTTTGTTTGTTTGTTTATTGTTTGGTACGTTGGTTGGCTGGTCGGTTAGTCGGTAGCTGGTTTGATGGCGTGGCTGTTTGGTTGCTTGGTTCATTAGGTAGATGTGTTGGTAGGCAGACAGGCAGAAAGTTAGCCAAGCGGACATGCAAAATATGGGCTGGTAGTTAGGTAGGTAGATTGGCAGGTGGGTGGATAAGTAGGTAGTAGTAGATAGGAAGTCAGGCAAGCAAACACATAGGGAGGGAGGGAGGTTAGGTAGAGGGAGGATAGTAGGTAGGTAGGTAGGTAGGTAGGTAGGTAGGTAGGTAGGTAGGTAGGTAGGCAGGCAGGTTGTAGGTTGTGAGATCTAGACAATGCCCCAATCTAACAGCTATGGTCAAAGTAATAGCTATGAGCAGTTGTTGTCTATAATTCCTGTGTGTTGTTTTCTTTTTTGTGTTTTTGTTTGACAATTTGCAAGTTTTCACTAGCTGCTCCTCCTCTTACCTGCCCCTCCCCCTCGTCACTTTAACCCTTCTCAAACTCCTTGTTTCTGTGGTAATGCAATGGTGTTTTTATGCACGTCGTCTCACAGTGCACTGAATAGAGATAATGGAACAAGAACCGAATTTTCTGAAATTGCATCCCAGCCGAAGTGTAATGAGTTATTCATGGGCAATTCAACAGTTGGATGCGTGAATTGTATTATGTTTCTATAAATACTAGAATAGAGACGTGTTCAAAAATATATTATCACTACCAATGAGATTGTTGATACATCCATTTCTCTCGTCCTATTTCATTAATGTTATTCATATAGCCGTGACTACACCCGCTGGCTCTTCCGTCCATCTGACCTTTTGGTTATCAGTACATCCATCCATCCATCCATCCATTCATCCATCCGTCAGTCCGTCCGTTCGTCTAGCCGTGCGACAGTCTGTCTCTGTCTGTCTGTCTGTTTCTGTCTGTTACTGTCTTTCTGTTTCTGTCTGTCCGTCTGTCCGTCTGTCTGTCTGTCTGTCTGTCTGTCTGTCTGTCTGTCTGTCTGTCTGTCTGCATATAATAGATGGACTTCTATTTATTCAAAGCTTCGGCCTTCTGTCCTTCTTCAGGAGTATTGAATAACACATTGAACAAAGATGAGGCACTGGTCCCAAGAAGACAGCGCATAAATAAATCTGGACACACACACACACACACACACACACACACACACACACACACACACACACACACAAGTCTTGCAATCAGTTGCTTTTTGACTAAATCACATTATCGTCACGGCTTAAAGGCTTACTGGTGTCCTTTCATGAGGTGACAACATTTTTAATCTGGCATTGATCTGGCCCGAGCTCTAAGTGTTTGAATACAGTGAAAGGCCATGCGAGTGATGAACATTTTAAACTATGCAAGCCATTTAATATGCCTCACGAAAACTCAGACGTATCAAGTGTATCCACAATTTCTGACAGTTGTTCATACAATCAGTGTCCTTGTGTGTAAAAATGACTTATTTTGGATATCTGCAACAAACAAAAATTTTGATACGGGATGAGCCTATTCATCGTCAGAACATATAAAGATAGAGAGAAAGATACTTACATCTATCTATCAACCCATTTATTCCCAGGTTCAGACTAGGAGCCAGACAGTCCGAAGAATCCTTCAAGACCTTCCGGGTAGTCCCAAACACAGGTGACATTCTGACCCTTCGTGATCTGACCCCGCTCCAAGGTCAAACGATGAGACTGGTGGTGGAGGCCGTGGACCAAGGGGTCAAGGCCCAGACGGCTCAGGCAGTGGTCAACATTCACATCTTGGACACCGTCAACAATGCCCCCACCATCCGCATGACCATCCCTCCTGGTTCCCCGGTCTCCAGGATCATGGAGAACGCCTCGCCTGGGTTTGTAGTTGCCCACTTCATGGTGGAAGACGCCGATTCTGGCCCCAACGGTGCTGTCAGCTGCCACCTTCAGGATGACACCTTCGGTCTTCAGCGTCTGAAAGAAGCAGAATACAAAGTGACAGTCTATAGGTCTCTAGATAGAGAGAGGGTACCCTTCTACGACGTCACAATCACCTGCATGGATGGCGGAAGTCCAGCCTTGACCACGAACGTGGCATTCTCCGTTATTCTTGAAGACGCCAACGACAACCCACCACGATTTCTTAGCTCTTTGTACAGGGCGAACGTCAGCGAAAACTCATACAATAACTTTGTTCTGCGGCTGGAGGCCGAAGATATTGATCTGGGGCAGAATGGAAGTGTCTCCTACCGCCTGGGCAATGTGACGTCACTGGTGTCTTCATACATCAGTGTGAACCCGTCCTCAGGGGAGATAACCACCAAACAGAAGCTGGATCACGAACTTTTCAAGCAGTTGGACTTCCAGGTGGTGGCAGCTGATTCTGGAACTCCCAGCCTCTCGTCCTCTGCGAGAGTTATTATTAATGTGGTCGACCAAAATGACAACCACCCCAGTGTGCCCAATGACTACTTCTTATCTGTGCCAGAAAACATGCCACCCGGAACAATTGTTGGTTACATTGAAGCCGTCGACCCCGACGAAGGTCCAGCCGGAGAGGTTGGCTATCAGCTTCTCCCGGACGGCGGTGCAACCCAACTTTTCAATGTCACTCAAAACGGACTTGTCAGGACTCTGAGAAAATTTGATCGAGAACAAAGGGATGTTTATGACATCAATGTTTTGGCCAGGGATTATGGTAGCAATCCGCAAACCAACATTCTGGACATCAGAATCGTCATCGCTGATGCCAATGACAACACTCCGCAGTTTGAGTTCCCAAAGAAAAACAATAGAACGGTCTATGCCACCCTGGACTCTCGTTTCAATACAACTGTCACCACAGTGGTCGCCGTTGATCCTGATTTGGACGAAAATGCGTCTTTGGCGTTCACCATAGTCGATGGTGGCAAAGACGTCTTCGAGATAGATTCTCGGACGGGCCGGATTTACGTCATGAGGCCTCTCTATGTCAAGGACAAAGGGACGTATACCATTTCGCTGTTTGTTCGAGACAGCGGCGTCCAGCCCTTGTCCAGCACGGAGACACTTACCGTCATACTTACTGAGGGCAATGGCACAGCAGCCTTCACTGGCTTCGGCAACAACCAGCACATCATTATCGTTGCCATCCTCGTCGGCGCCACTGTCTTCATCGCCATCGTCGTCTTTCTCATCGTCCTCAGGTTCTTAAAGAAGGACCGAAGAGAAAGACGACCCAAATACACTGGTGGTTTGCCCATGGAGGTGAAGATGCGGGTCCAGACCCCTGAGGAAGATGCCTCCAGTGACGAGGGGCCGTGGAGACGGTACGACGCAGCAAAAAGGCCCAACGGTCCTGGTATATCAGGAGACGTGGTTTATGAAGCGAATGATGACATCATCATGTTCAAACTGAAGATGGCGGATCAGTATAGAGAGCTGGAGCCAGAGGATAAGGTATGTAAGTTGGTTGGTTGGTTGGTTGGTTGGTTGGTTGGTTGGTTGGTTGCTTGCTTGCTTGCTTGGTTGCTTGGTTGGTTGCTTGGTTGGTTGCTTGGTTGGTTGCTTGGTTGGTTGGTTGGTCGGTTGGTTGGTTGGTTGGCTGGCTTGTTGGCTGGTTGGTTGGTTGGTTGGTTGGTTGGTTGGTTGGTTGGTTGGTTAGTAGGTGGGTTGCTTGCTTGTTTGCTTGCTTGCTTGCTTGCTTGCTTGGTAGGTTGGTTGGTAGATTGGTTGGTTGGTTGATTGGTTGGTTGGTTAGTTGATTGATCGGTTGAGTGAGTTTTGTTTGTTTGTTTGTTGGTTTTTTGTTTGTTTGTTTGTTTGTTTGTTTGTTTTTTTGTTTGTTTGTTTGCATGAAAGGTATTATATGTCTTATTTATTGGTGGGAAAAGCACTTGAATTTATGTGTCGCATTTATGGAGATACAGTGCGAACCTATATAGTGCGAAAGTTACCAGTCTACCAGTCACTTGGCCAATCGCTTCCTTTGTTTAGGGTGCACCAGCTTTTTTTTTTAAATCACTTGAACATACAACCAACAGCACTCCTCCCTTTCCTCTTTACACTTTCGACAGTCTGCCCTGTGTTGTTCGACAGCAAATCAATCAGCCAACAAGGGGTAAACCCGAGTAGAACAATAGTCAACCCATCAGCATTTTAACCACTTTCCAGGAATACCATGCTGCTTGGGGATTCCCCAGCCCAGATCTAGTATACTTACTTGCTATTGTGTGTGTGTGCATGAGCCTATCGAGAACTCCTTATCTCATTTTACTGATAAATGATACAGAAAGAATTATTTTGCAGGCAAGAAATACATTTTGCCATTTAATTCAAATCTTCTCTTTGTAATCACCTTCCCTGACTCTTCCTCCCTCCAATTGCGTGGCCTTGTATCTTTTTATGTCCATGCTGCCTTCCTAATAAATGGTCTGTCTTATCCTCTCGTATCTTTCACATGCCCAAAATATCCCATTGTTTCAAGATGAGGCGTATTAGTGATTCATCTCCCATTCATTTTTCCTTATGTAGATCTATATTTTAGATGAAGCTGTTCTGTCTGCTCCCCATGCGATTGATTCAGTTGTTGTTTTTTTCCTCCTATAGCATTTCGTTTCAAAAGCATCGATGTTTTTTTTTTTCTAAAGGAGAAAAAAATTAGTAGAATGCGATAAAGTTGTTTTGTTTTTTTTTTTGTGACCTGAGTAACAGTCCAAAAGACGAGTTTGAAGGTACTGTACATTCTATGTAATACAAGGTTGAAACGGGGCACTAAGTAATAGAAATCAAGTAGGATAAGGTGGAAAGTGCTCACGAAGAGAAATGCAGAGAGAAAATGAAAGAAGGGAAGAAAGTGATGTGGTGGGAATCGAACCCGCGACCTCTGCATCGGCACCCATCGCCTTGCCGTCAGTTCGGAATCAGGTAGACGTCTATACACGACCGTGCCGCCACTCCAAAAAAGTGACTTAGTGTACATTCTATTTCATGTAACTATGAGAATCATGCTGTGAGTGTTCTAGCTTTCATTTTTTTTTTCTGTCTGGAAATTCCGAAATTTGATTAGCATTGTTTCAAGAGTATACATGTTGTCACGCTCATTCCACATTAGCCCAAGTCATTTCTTGATGAGTTTAGTTGTTTCTTCCATTTATCTTCTTTTTTCCAAATAAACAAATGTAGAATTTTGACTCGTTATTATGCCCCAATTTTACAAGCTAAACCACATCTAGATCTGCTTCTTGTTTTGCTTTAAGCAACAGGCTAAGAGCGTTTAATTTCTCAAAACCGCAAAAAAAAAAAAAAATACAGGCGAATGAAAATGAACGTGGCGATGTATATTAATATAGATATAATATGCCATACCGTTTCCTTTTCCTACACACATCTAGTCGTATCTGATGATTCCGCTTTTTGGTGTTTTTTTTTAAGTTTTGTGACTATGACGTCAAATGTATCTAATTAAAGATAGGGGACGAATCTTTCGAATGAATGCAAAATAACTGTGATTGGGAGTCAAGGCGATAGGAGAGGAGTGGAGAGGAGAGGAGGATGGCGAGGGGTGCAGGGAGAGATGTAGACGAAAAAAACTTGCAACTTGTTAGTTATGGTGAAGGCAGCTCTCAAGTCTGATCACGCGCACCGCGGCTCTGTAATCTGATTTAGAACCCAGAAAGGGACAAGGTGTACTTGAAAACATTCAGGAAGGGGCTTATACAGTATCCGATATTCATGACTCAGACAATCTTAGAATCTGAATGACCAGGAAAATATTTCCTTTTAAGTTCGATCTGATAAGCGGACTTCAATGGGTTTGGGGTTTTGTTCAGTGTGGGTTACTGTTTTATGTCGTTTTTCTCAGGGAATTAATGAATGAGTTTCAGATACGCCTGTGTTAATGATAGAGATATGAATTTTTGTTTATGAGAGATAGCATCTTATCTGAAATAAATTAAGCACAGTCTAATCCGGTTAATGCCAATCCGGGTAAATCTTAGTTTCCGTTTAAATGTGTATTGGTCAGGAAATAGAACACTGTAGTTTCTTCATAAAGGGTGCTGAGTTTCTTTTAATTACATCTCTTCACATGTTCCCGAAGACTTGTGGAAAATGTTTTGCTTGTGTCGGAGATAGGAAGATAGATAGATAGATAGATAGATAGAGAGAGAGAGAGAGAGAGAGAGAGAGAGAGAGAGAGAGAGAGAAGTAGAGAGAGAGAGAGAGAGGAAGAGTGAGTGAGTGAGTGAGTGAGTGAGTGAGTGAGTGAGTGAGTGAGTGAGTGAGTGAGTGAGTGAGTGAGTGAGTGAGTGAGTGAGGCATCGGAGAGGGAAGCGGTATAGTTCATATGCAATTGAGAAAAAAATCTATTATTACATTATTAGCATCTCGCATACGCTAGCCCTGCTAGTTTTGGTTGACAAAATGAACGTCAAAGATAATTTTTATAAATTTCCATGAGGGCTGCCAGGGCAAAAATCTGCCTCATTTGTCGTCAGTTTCGAGGGTTTTCGACATTTTTCTTACGTCATACCCTTGAGGAATAGAGAAAACACTTAATATTCCACATGGCTCTTCAGATGCATCGATCATTTAAAGTTGAGTTGGCAGTGCAAATTTGAAGACGTTTTGGTTTTTTTTACGTTTGTTTCGTTCTCCGACAACTCATTATGATATGATCTTCTCCATAGCTTAGTACTTGGTATAGTATAGGTCAATGTAAGAATTTAGAAAAATGTGGGATTAGTCTAGTATAGCCTAATACAAGAATTTAGATACATGAATTAATCTAGTATTGTCCAGTACATAAGAATTGAGAGAAAAGGTTTCTGTGAGAGCAGTCTTTGTAATTGCTAGTTTGTCTTGCAAAGACACAACTCAGAAAAAGCCTTCATCAGGGTACGAAAAAGTATTTTTAGGTAACTGGTTGTTGTTGTTGTTGTTGTTGTTGTTGTTGTTGTTGTTGTTGTTATTTGTTGCTGCTGCTGTTGTTGTAGTTGTTGTTCTTTTCTTTTTCTTCCTCTTCTTATTCTTCTTCTTCTGCCTTTTCCTCTTCTCCTAAGTATTTGGATGCAAAGAAAGCTTTATTGTCTTTCCTCTTTCTCTCTTTGATTGTGGTTGCCTTTCTGTTGTTTTTTTTCTCCCTGTTTTATCTTGTCTCGTATTTTAACGTCCAGCTCATTCTCTCTGGCTCTTGACAACGATGTCTTTCAATACTCAGTTGGTTCGTTTGTGGTCACTCCTACTCTGTTTTTTTCCATCTTCCCCATTTTCTCTCTCTCTCTCTCTCTCTCTCTCTCTCTCTCTTACTCTTCATGTGTGTGTGTGTGTGTGTGTGTGTGTGTGTGTGTGTGTGTGTGTGTGTGTGCGCACGTGCGTGCGAGCGCGCGTGTGCAAGCGTGTCTTTCCATCTGTTCCTCCTCCTGGTGTTTTAGGTCATGAATAGTGATACAAACTGATATCCGCTCACTATTTCTAGTAGTTTCACATTACAAATTTCATCCGAGTGCAATTTCCCCCAGCTCTTCTGGTTGAGTCCGTTTACTATAACAAGGAACAATTTGCTAGTGTCGCTTACGGATGATGGATGTTATAGTGGTCACAGAATATTATACTGAACACTATTAAAAAGTATCCGGACAACCAGACAGGCCCACAATGACAATGGTGGTGATGATCCTTATCATTATTATTATTATTCCTGATGAAGGAATTTTTAATTCCGAAAATTTGACATTAATTTTTCTTATTGTGTGCTTCTTTTTGTAATTTAGAAAAAAAATTGTATAGTAGGACACTGGTAGACGCTTTTATATTTTATTTTGTGTGAAACAAGTGATGATAATGAAGATGATGATGATGGATAAATGTTTTGCAAATAAAGATGATGATGATGATGATGATGATGCGAAGGTTGTGTGAGGGCGAACGGAAAATTGGACGGTCTGCCTGTTCTTCGTATTCGATCATCACAGATATACTGAATACTTTCTAGTAGCATTCACTATTACAGTATAATCACTTTCTCCCAGCTACTTGTTTGCCTTCAAGTAACGACGACAGTATGGAACTCTTGAATTCCGAATATGGTAAAACACGAATCATTAGTCAGCCTAAGGAAACAATTAAAAGAAAAAAAAAGAAGGTTGGGTTTTTTTTTGGCGAGAATGTAATTTATTACGGAACAATAAACGATTGCTTTGATTGTAATGGATTTTTTTTTTTTAAGACTGGTACCAAAGACGAAAATTAGAAATATTAAGTGGGATGAGGGGAGTGGCAAGGGAGGGGAAGAGGGGGGAGGGAATGAAGATCAAATCCGCATAGCACGTGGCAGGAAATCAAATCTCTTGTTCACGGAGCCGCTTCCGGTCTGGGTACTCGGTGAAAAATAGTATACCATAATTAGATGCGATTTCTGTCGGCTTTGCTGGTGGAAAAAAAATCACAGATTACTTCCCGTGTGTTACAGGACCCATAACTCATTTGTTCATTTATTCATTCATGTAGGGTATTATTCATTCTATGGGTACATTAATTAAGTTCATTCTTCATTCATTCATTTGTCCGCCCTGTTATTTCTTCCTTTATTCATTCATTCATTTAGACAAGCAATCATCTGATGTCTCCGTCAGGTTTCCCTTACTTTTATTTCATTCGGTTTAAGTACAGTCAGACCTTGCAACCTTGGATAATATGGACGGTCATTCGAGCATTGCAAACCACAACCCCAATAAGCATTACTTCCGCTTTCAATGTTTCATTGTCACATAAATGTGATTGGTTATTATGATCTGTTAAAATGGCATTTATTGGCTGTGGCGTCTTTTACTTTCGGAAGTGAGATTTAATGACGAAATCATACTCCATTTACCATTTGTTTAAACTGGAAGTAAAGTTGTCGGAGTTCACTAATTAAGAACAGTCTACAGTTGGACAATTTCATTCAATAATGGTACGAGGAATCACTCAAAATGTCTTTCAGACAGGTTGAATTTATTTTTTTTTAAAAGAAAACCCTTTTTTTTATTTTTTAAAATCAGATCCTTCAAACCTAAAGTCCTCATCGATTAATTACCTGACAGTCGTTACCAAACGAAAAGAAAAAAAAATGCAAATCAAAGCATTACCACTAACCGTAAAGAATACGAATGGCACTTTAGCTCGTGGTGATGGTGTGGATATCGAGAAACTTTAGAACAATGGAGATCTAACGAGCCCCCTCCAAAATGTCAACATGCGATGTCTTTATCCTGGGAAAAGCTGCTCAGAGAGCGTGCCTGGGTTGAAATCACTATGAAATCGATCGTGAAATTACCATTAGCACCACAGGCGGGTCTACGAATTAGCTCCTTGACGGAGGGGGGTGAGAATGAAGGAATGAAGGGGAGGGAGGGGGAGAGGGAATGGGTGCGGGAGGGACGGGCTACTATGTGCCTTACCTACTTCAATGAACAGCTACACCTCACTAGCCAGAGAGATAAAGAGAGCAGAAAGGGCCTGCGCTCTTTGTTAAGAGAAGACGTGGTGGACCAGAGTGCCCCCTCCCCCAGGATACGCCACCGATTACCATCTTGTTTCTTCATAAACATAATATTGTTGTCGTGAAAGCACGATATTGTTTACGCATGTTACAGAATGATGCCTTGTCACAGTAAACCTAAGGACCAAGATCGACATTAGTGGAAAGTACCTGAAGAAATCTAGGCTAACATCCTTTATAATGTGGTTGCTAGGAACGGAAATCAGTTAACATCCTTGTCTTGAGGTGATGATGGGATGTATCGATCTGCTCTACAGGATTTTTTTTTACCTTTTTCAAAACCTTAAACGTTCACCCTTGATAATTCTATATTGTGAATGCCGTGGAAATGTGATGCAAAGGTCATTCAGGCAATAACCACATGGTATAATAGCTTCAGGAATATTATTTGTTTCGCTAACGACGGGTAAAACGAAATCGTAATTATCGCGATAAAAATTATAGAGTAACCTTTCAGAGCCAGAAATATGTTATTGAGAATATTTGATATTGTTAAAAATGACTCTTTTTCATCGGTAAAATTTTGAAGATACAGTAATTAAATAAGGGATAATCCATCAGTGCGAGCTGTAAGTTCGTACCTTTCATCGCGACACTGTCATATCTAATACAAAACGTTATTGCTTTAGACAAACTACATAATCAATAACGACGGGTAAAACGAAATCATAATTATCGCGATAAAAAATTATAGAGTAAACCTTTCAGAGCCAGAAACATGTTATTGAGAATATTTGATATTGTTAAAAATGACTCTTTTTCATCGGTAAAATTTTGAAGATACAGTAATTAAATAAGGGATAATCCATCAGTGCGAGCTGTAAGTTCGTACCTTTCATCGCGACACTGTCATATCTAATACAAAACGTTATTGCTTTAGACAAACTACATAATCAATAACGACGGGTAAAACGAAATCATAATTATCGCGATAAAAAATTATAGAGTAAACCTTTCAGAGCCAGAAACATGTTATTGAGAATATTTGATATTGTTAAAAATGACTCTTTTTCATCGGTAAAATTTTGAAGATACAGTAATTAAATAGGGATAAATAATCCATCAGTGCAAGCTGTAAGTTCGTACCTTTCATAGCAACACTGTCATATCTAATACAAAACGTTATTGCTTTAGACAAGCTACATAATCATTAAGTTTTCATAAACTGAAGACCATACGGTTTTGGACTGGTGGGTTCGATTTCTGGGCTAGGCGGTATGTGTTGTGGTGTCCGTGAGAAAGACACTTTTTAACTTCTATGCCCCATTTGATCCAGGACGATGTAAGTGAGTACCGGCATGCGGGAGTGACGCGGTGAATCAGGGCGCTGTTTTGGGATGTCTACAAGTAACTGTGTTGTAGATCTGGTCTGTGATAATAATATAGTAGTATTATAATATAATACTATACTATGTGCACTGTTGTATATGTAAATATTATCATGATTAAGANATTCGCCCACTTCCGTTCATTATATTTGCATAACTTGTGCGATGCGCCGAAATTGGATGGAGGGAGAGGGGGAAGGGATGGGAGAGGGAGAGACAATGTTTTGAACCGGACAAAATTTAAGGGGAGGGAATTCGAACTTTCATGATTTCATTTCGGACTCCCCCTTTGCTTTAAAAAAAAAAAAGAAAAAAAATATATTCGCTCCACTGGTTAAAGCCAATGGTTAGAGGGCCACCCACCGATTTAAAAAAGATTTTAAAAAAAAAATGGCCCGGTGACTATATAATCGACAGCTGAACAATATTTCGTTTGTAGTAGCCATTTGAGTTACGCCTCGCGGAGATCTGACCTTGCATTTTTATTTGTGCTTTCTAAAGATTTATTGTTTATTGTGTATTAGGCCATAGGCCAAACACAACTTTACATTTCATTGACACAAAATGCAACAACATAAAGAAGGAAGAAAAAAGTGCAACCATGACATAAAAACATAGCAGCAAGATACAATCCCACAATGTACTGCAAATCTTTCAGCCATAACATACTCAATCCCTGCTAGTCAATAACCCCCCAGCAATATCACCCACCACACAGTCTGTTACATAATACACCACAAGAGAGACAAACTGGAAGTCATACGAGGACAAGCGGTGGGATCTAGATAGCTTATTGCGGACGACACCGTTTCATAGGTGATTAAACGTGTGTATTTACATTGATAGACCAACGCAAGAGTAATTTCTAGATTCTAGATTCCTAAATCTTTTAAATTCAGGTAATAATGAAGAACTCAGAAACGTAGCAAAAGGAGTCTGTCATATTTTAAGAGAAAACGAACAGTTTAAGTGACACAAGTGTTAATTTCCTTTCTGGCAGGTTGATGGAAAGGGGGGGNNNGTTGTTAGTTTTCTGTTACATATATGTGTCTGATCAAATGGGATGTTGTGAAAATTGTTGCTGTTAACGATAGATGGGGAGAGTGAGTGAGTGAGCGAGAAAGTGAGTGAGATAGGGAGAGAGAAAGTTAGTGGGAGAGAGAGGCAGAGATAGTGAGAAGAGCGAAAGAGAAAGAGAAAGAGACAGAGATGTCAATGATGTGACAGTTGTGCATAAAAGATATGAGGTGTTTTTTTTTCTTTTCTTTTCACTCATTCTTTTGTATTGATGTGACGTTATATTGTATGTTGTTGGCTTTCGCCCAAATAAATAAACTTGAAACGTGAAACTCTATTCAGGGCGTTGTACCCTTTATACAATGTATGATAACATTTTGATCTTATAAGCTATTGTTAAAACCAGGATCTCGAGGATGAAATTATTTCTCAACCAGCTTATAATAACCAGGAAAATCTTCAGAGACGACGAATCAATGTTCAGATTGCAGTCGGTACTTAAACGACGGAGAAACGAAATTACAGATCTCTTTCAGTTTCTTACAAGCTGGTGGAAGAAGGCTACTAGCCACTTCGCTTAATAGCAACTCTTTAAGAATGTGGAACATTTGTGATTAAAAAGAGTTTTGTTTATCCTTTGACTTTTACACAAAAAAAATCGTCTTCTGATATCTTCGAGAAAGATACGAATATGAGAAATGCTATTAATCTGATATCCACTGTAACAAGCAGGTAACTGCTATGATTACACATCAGTGTTGAAATTGTCGTCGGTGTTTAAACAAAAAGAGAAGAAATTTCAATCCTGTGTCATTTTCTGGCTGGCTGATTGAGCGGCGCGTTCGTAGACATCAGCGACAAAAAAAAATGGCGGAGTGTTGTGGGCCGATACCTGAATTGTTAGGTATGGCGATACTCGGCATTCATGATTTAAGTGTAGAAAGTTTCAAGTTTGTTTCGATCGTGATACTTTGTGGAGATATCTCTTTCCAAAATATTTCATACCTTTGGCATTCTAGATCAAACAGTGTGCTTATATTATGAGTATCCATATGGTATCGAAATTCCAGAGCTTAAGTTCTGATACCGATATTGAAACCGTTGATTATATCGACACTATCAATATTTAGACACGATATCGCCCGCCACTGGGGTGGAGGGAAGAGAGTTCTGGTTAATTGTAGTCTTGGCTTCTTCTTCTTCTTATTCTTCTTCTTCTTTTTTTCTTCTTCTCTTTCTTCTTCTGTTCCCTCGTTATCTTCTTCTTCTTCTTCTTCTGCTTCGTCTTCTTCTTCTTCTTCTTCATCTTCTTCTTCTTCTCCTCCTCCTCCTCCTCCTCTTCTCCTCCTCCTGCTTTTCCTCCTTCTACTTCTCCATCTTCTCCTGCTTCTTTTCTTAGTCTGCTTTTTCGTCATCGTCGTTGTAGTAGTAATTTCTTCTTCTTTTTCATCGACTTCCCTTGTTTCTTCTTCTTCGTTCCCTGGTGCGTAATATAGCCGTAATCGTGCTGACACGCCGTAAAACACAAACTCAAACTCAACTTCGTTCCCTGGTATGCCACCCATGAGTTGATGCGATGCGGGCTCGGCATAGGAAGTCAGTCAGCTCTCTTGTTTTCACCAGGTCAGACGTTTCACCCTATACCAGTGAAAAGCAAACAGCTATGCTTTTTTAGACTATTCGCTTAATTGGAACTTATTCACGCTGCCGCGGAGTGCAATTAATCGAAGTTGACTGTAGATCATGTAGTGCTTCTACAGACAAGGGAGGGAACAGGAGAAGGGGATGAGCAGAAAGGGGAGAAAGGAGAGAGGAACTTACTAGCACTCACTCACAACGCACAGAGAGCTAGAGAGAGGGAGAGAAGGAGGGGGAGAAGAAACATCTACGTTCTGTATTAAACCTTCGGCATCTTAATAAGTTGATTGAAATAGTTCTCATTTTGACTCCCATCTCCTCCCACCTTAGAATGGCAGTCTTCAGATTCTGAATACGACTCACAAACCACACAGCCACGCTGTCTCCCATATTATTAATTCATAATAAGTATCACCTCTCATCCAAAATCAGAAACAGTATATTAGTTGACGCCTATGGTTGTTAAGATTGCGGCTTATCTAATCTATATAAATACGCGTAACTTGGTTACCAGAACATGATGAATTCCTCGATTATTTTATTTTTGTTTCTTTTTCCATCTTCTGTCTAAAATTTCTTCAAGTGTACACAAACCTTTCATAATTCCAGTACAAGAATCTCTTCACAATTTTTTATCTTTTATAACCCTAGTATTCCCTAGAGCCAAATTTCTGTCACGACCTATTCAAGCCACGTGTAAATTATTCACCGTAAGAAATCATTGTTAAGATTGACTTGCTTTTCTCTCTCTCTCTCTCTCTCTCTCTCTCTCTCTCTCTCTATCTATCTATCTATCTATCTATCTATCTATCTATCTCTATCTCTTTCTCTCACACTCTCTTCATTTTGCAGTTGCATACTCTGGCTTTACGTGTACGCTGAAAATCGGTTTTTTTTTCTCCCTATTATCCTCTGGTTCCCAATTTTTGCCGAGGGCCAAATTGCGATAATCGCTAACTGTTCATACAGTATTGCCTAGTTGACAGCATTTAGCCGACACCGCCGCGTAGGTGACTAATATGCTGTGACGCAGAAAGCCGGTAATTGAGACTAGAATAAGCAATGCCTGTGGTACGATAATATAGAAATACTATGGGGTGTTCTATTTCTGTGTTAACTAAGAATACTGTAAGAATAATCATAGAATACAATGATTGTACCTCGAGTGGTATTCCATAGAGTCTAAATAATAATTAGATGTTCACCCGTCCCATCCTCTTGTCCCGTTTCTGGATTAAATGTGTGTTTGTTCCCCCACAAGGCGTAAGGTAAACACTGGCTGGGGCAACCATGATAGTTTTATTTCCAGATTTTGATGTTAACTATTTTATTGAATTTACATTTTCTCAGTGCACTTTTAGTTTTCATTGTTTTTTTTTCTTCAGGTTTATGTCTTCGGTTATTTGAAGTTCCAACTAAGCATAGTTGTTAATATCTGCACGGCCCATGAAATGCAAGTCAACCGAGTTTTTTTTTATGAGAGGGCTGTGGCTTTTGTCTTATTTAGCAATGATTCATATAAGGGGCGTATGCAGATTGCGTCAATCGGCATGTGTATATATAATGTAGATTATGCCAAAACCCATTTATAGACTATGTAGATTGAGCAACACATTTTTAACATAGGCCCTACTGTGTCACAATGATATTAGTTATGTAGACTGAGCAGGCATGCGATATGGTGCTATTTCATTCCAGGGTTTACCGTATTTTTTTTCGGTTTCCCGATTTTCATAAGTAATGCAATCCTCATAGCTTTTATTTTTTACTGTAACAGTTTTTTTTAAGGCAAAGACCGACTTCGCAAAGCACACTTATACCGAATAGCACTTTATGGCTTTCTAGACATGACCAGTAATGGCTTGGTGTTATGAGCAGTAAACATAAAGTTACCTGAATTGATTGTTTTGTATTTATGACATTGTCGTTTACATGATATGCTGTACTTTTTCTTGGCATCAGACTGAAAGTTCTTCAGATGTGGTGTGAAAAAAAACTGACACAGTACATCTGAAGCAAGGTAACAGATACCGCAATAAGAATATCGTTGAATTGCAGGAAATGTCTGCATGACATGCTCTTGGTAGGTAAAAGTGTGGTCACACCCGTTGATACACAGGGACTGTACATTTTATCTCGAACTAAACACATGCAAAAACATGGCGAAAGGATGATGGTGAAAAAAAATCTGTCTGCTACTTTTTGGGTTAGTCAACATATGTATCCTCTACGCGTTTGAGGCCTAATCTACCTAAATTCCCCCCGGCCACCAGTCTTTCGACCCTATTAACAAATACTGATACGTTAGTCAGATGTAAAGTGACCGGTACAAGTATTAAGAATACAGCGAACGCAGAGCAAAAGCTACTGAGATTGCTTGAATTATACCAGAGGACTCACTATTAGCGAAACCAATGAAAGCAGGCCTAACTGGAGCGATAACTTCAGAAGCTCACCAGTGGATTTAGAATGTTGATCGAAGCTTACATCAGTTTTATAACCATGTTATTTATTTCTTGTAAGCAATAAAAATTAATCAGCACCTGTGGTATTGTTACAGAGGCAGCATCATCACTGAGTAATTTCTGAACATTAAGGCTTCATTTCAACTCCTTAATGATCTGCCATGTCTCACAGACAATATATTGTTACAGGTAAATTACCTTAGGCTATGCGGCTCAATACTAAACTTTGAGAACGAAACAGCGAAATCAAGTTTGGAGATGAATGAAGAAGTATACCTTAGTAACACATTTTAGTGAAGCAGATTTACGATTTTTCCACTCTGAAGACAAGTGACCTCACAGGGCCGTAACCACCGTCTTTTCCTTAGCTGAGCAGTGTGTGTTTACGGTGGAGGTATGGTAATATTGAAAGGGAATCAGGGGAGTGGATTATGATCTTGATCCAGGCATGGCAGTTGGTTAGCAATGTGGTAAAGGAGACGAAATGGGTGGGGTCGAGCTGGTCACTGAAGATTTTACGGTCCTGAATGTAGCTAATCGGGAATCGCAGTAACCTGACCTGATGGAATCAGTTCCAGCAGTGTTGCGCCATTGTGACGGCCTTAAAGAGCCCACGACTTAAAAGACTGGATATGCAAATTTCATAATCAGTTTCCCCAGAGTTTAGATTGATTCTGTCAGTCACCGGGCCATGATTCTTAAAGTAAAATTGCTTTTTACGATACTCCAGGGACTCCGACCACATTTGTAGTCAACGATTGAAGGTCCTGTTCTTACGATTTACTGCAGAGGGTGTTTGTAGCAAATGGGCAAGTTCGATTATGAGGATCGGACGATTTGATACTCATTTTAAATATCGGGATCAGAATTGTAGTTCTAATATTGGAAAATAGATGAAAATACGACTTTTATTTACCCCTTAGGGAACTTGATTTACATTGCTATACAGTGTTATATACCTCATTCATTACACACACACATAGAACAATACACATCATACATACAACATTACCTACAGTGTCAAGATGATCGATGGTGTGGATGTAAGTGACAATGCAGTTTGGAATATAACTAACATTAATAAAGAAACAATGAATCAACATAGTGTTACAAACATTTCATCTGTATGAATGCTGTGCAGAACCAGAGAGGCTGAAATGTAATACCTAAAACAGGTACATAAACCTAAAATCAAAATAATGTCTAAAAATACTGTACCTTCGATGACCTGCCGATCGTCAGTAACATGGCTTCTACTGGACTGAAACGCTATCAAAATATTGTGCAACGATATTTAGGTACTGTATGTCGTGAACAGAATATCGGAATCCAAATAAAATCGATTCTTCCATATACTTGAACCATGAAGGTTGAGTATCGCTGCACTTGAAAATTCAGTTGTCAGCCCAGCGACTGATGTTTAGAGATTCGTTGGAATACGAGAATTCTAATAGTCTGAGAGTTGAATTGGAAATAGAAGCCAAAGGATTCCGTAATGATGTAATCACGTGATGGTGGTGATCATGTCACAGTGGTTAATGAATCGATTCCGCCTAAACGCAAAGTTCTCCTTTGAAGCGCGGACAGCATTGCAACTAAAAGTGAGATACGATTATCCTATGCCTTTTATATATAAAACATTCTGAACTTTATTATCTCAGAAATGTCACGATTAAAGCAGATTGCAAAAACGCAAAATCGACTGCCGTCACAATGCATGTGATATTTATAAAACTTTTTCGATGCAGAAAATACATTCCCATAAAGTCTAAGAGTTAAATCAGGGATATTACGAAATGTTACGAGTTCCGACCTTGCTTATACATTTTATTATGCCTATTACGAAATGCAGAACCCCTTTTATGAAGCATCTTTATAACCCCTTCCATTCCAATTTTACGAATGAAACCGGAGAGAGGAAACTCTCTAAAAGCGAGGCAACAGAAGACGTTCAAAGGAAGACACCCTCTTTAAGGAGGCGTTTCGTTGATCTCACAGTAAATCAGTCCCCAAGCAAGCCATCTCCTCTACTGTCTCACTCAACTCAAGGCCAGACAAAGGCTTGTTATTCGTTATTAAGCAACGCAGGGTGATTTTTCGAAGCACACGATGTTGGTTGCCATGCAACGAGCTAAACTGAGACGGGCGGCCATTATTTATCTTTATATTGGATAATCCACAATGTGCTTAATACGAAATGATTTAGCGGATTCTGTACGTTTTTTTTCTTAATTAAACGTATTCAGTTGTGCAAGAGTCATTGACAGATAGAGAGAAAAAAAGAGAAGATAGAAGGATGAGAGAGGGCGCGAGGCATTCAGAGAATTGGTGGCTTTAGATTTATTTAATATTTATAGTACTCCTTAACGTAGATACAAACCTGATTAATACTTGAATTATGATTGCATTACACGCTATAAAGACATTGAGAATATTTTTTTTTGAAGGGGAAGGGGTGGGGGGAATAAGAATACGTGACATTGCACTATCCGCTTGAAGTAGTATGTAGGTGCTAGGATGGATGGATGGATGGATGGATGGATGGATGGATGGATGGATGGATAACCATTTGCTTCCTTGTTTCATGACAAATATCATTTATTTAGTAAGAAGTGTGAGTGAAAGAGGCTGTGGAAGGATAACCATAAACTTCCACCACTAACTCAAAGAAAAATGAATTCGCCACTCTGCCAACATAGATCTACGCATTTCGTTTCTTCCAAACGAGCGAGACATCTGTCTTCCAGGATATTTAAAACCAGTCATTTCTTAGAACTTGTGATTGCATGGAGGATTTGCACAAGAGAAAGAGAGAAAATGGACCAAGTCAGGTTTTGATTTCCTGTTGTAGCTGCTGGGAGCCTCTGTGATGGTATTGAATCTGCTGATGGGGCTGCAGCTGTTTCTGATGTCGTTGTCGTGGATCGATGCTCGGATTGATCCAGGGGTACTAATGTCTGCATTACCTTGATTGTATAGCTCATGGTGACTTTTTTTTTTAAATGTCGATTATGGTTATAAAAATATTACATTGGCTAATGAGTGAGAACAGCATTTTTCTTCTTCTATTACATCGTCTTGTTTTTTATAACTTTTTTTTTCTCTCAATATCTTTCCTTCAAGGCTGCAGGAGTAAAACTGAAAGCCTCTTCGAGCCATTTAATAAAATGTTCCCTACGAGTCACAGGAAAGCTCTGAGATGGCCATGGCTGGTGTGCAAGTCCAGTCCATCACTGTGATCAAATTGTATTGTGTTCAAAGTTTGGATCCTTCCTTTAGAATTTTCACAATTTTAATTTAGATGAATAGGTGTCAAAATTTGGCCCTCTTTTGCAGACAACAGGCCGGCACAAATGAAATTAGCTCAAGGCGTTGCGAAATACTGCCTGCAACTATTATTTTTTGTTACAATTCAGGACTTAATTTCACCACTTTTGCATTATTGTAGTTTCATGTTATACGATTATTTCTACACAATCTGTCCACACTCTGTCCGATACATTTTGTTTTTTTTTCTTAACCAGTTTGGTTCCTGCAACCTCCAGTTCTGCTATCCTCTCTAGTTCTTCTTTTTGTTGTTGTTGTACGTAGAAGAGCATAAAAAAATGCGTAGCTTCGTCCGAAAAAAGGCGTGAATTTTAACAAAATGAATACACCAGCGTCTTCATTAGTCTTCCTCATGAGATTACGTCAAGTCCCATTATAATACAGTTTTTCCCTTGCAATAAAAAAGAATATTACATTAGGCGGGAAACACATTTTTAAAAAATTGAATACAAGAAATTTCGTACCGTCGTTATGGACGCTGAATCTGTTTGCTGCGTATTCAGACTTTTTCCTTGTGCCTTTCCTTTAACTTTTATGGCTCCACCTTTGTCTTTATCGCCTTCACAGTGTGAGAGAACACATGCATGAAAGAGACTCCACTGAAAATTGTGACAGTACTTTCTTTTCTGAAAACGCGCAGTCCTATCTACGAGTTTGTCATGAAAAAATTCATGAAAAAATCTACTCTACAAGGGTCAGGCGCCTCAGGTCCAGCCTCCCGCTGGCTACATGACCATTGATACGGAAATTACCGTTGCACATCATCGGTCTTCGCATAGGACCGGCCAGGCTGACTCTACGTCATATAGGCTATAAATGGAGCCAGGCTGACTATACATCATACAGGCTATAAACGAAGCCGGTACTATGCGAAGACAGACGATATGTTGTGGGCCAGCCGATCAGCTGACACCCTGATGCAAAATTCGACCGCCGCCTCACACCGTTGGGGCTGGCATGCGAATTTAT
This sequence comes from Ellobium chinense, assembly GCA_033807755.1. Taxonomy (NCBI): domain Eukaryota; kingdom Metazoa; phylum Mollusca; class Gastropoda; order Ellobiida; family Ellobiidae; genus Ellobium; species Ellobium chinense. Next base: position 286,986 of record JAWQUT010000027.1, on the reverse strand, counting down.
TCTACATTCGTACCCACCGTAGTGGAGTGAAAGAGAGGACTGGTTCTACCGTAGCATCATGTGTTAATAAAATGTGGTGAAGTGTCATGAAAGACATTGTTGAAGACTCTTATATAGATACTCATTTTGTCAAAATTCAGACACGGAGCTGGCTTTGTCTCCAAATCTCAACGGTATCTCTGTATTTTATTCAGCATGTCATCTTAACACACTGGCAGCTGAATAATATTATGAAGCCAATGCAGCCAAGTTGGCTCCTAAGACGCCATATTTTGGCTACTTTTCAAATCCCATGTCGCGTTTGTTTTTACGAAATGGCTTTTTGAGAAGTTTTTTGGCTTTCTAAGAGCTAAAATTTTATCAAATTTTTCAACATTTTCTCATCATTTTCAAATGAAGGCAGCATGCATAAATAATTGAAAACATGGCGCAAGTGAAAATCGAATGCACATATTTTCGACACTGAAATGAGGCATTGTTTTATAATTTATGTTTCTTCTTTTTCTTCGGCGTTCGATGGTTGATTATGCTCAAGGCTCGGTTCAGCTTGGTTTGCAATAGAAGATGCGCATTGCAGGAGGTCGTTGTGGGTCCCATGTGATCTGCTGTTCAGCCGGACTCCATTTGGTCAGATCTTCAACCTCTGGCTGGTGCATGTTGGTCTGTCCTGCTTAATATTGTTTTCTGTGGCTATTTCTTGCTTTTGAAAAGTTGGCTACTTTTCAGCTACTTTTGAGGGTAATGATGCCCCTTTTTGGCGTGTTTTCAAAAATTGGTTTGGCTCCTTCATAAAGACCTCACCTGGCAAACACTATATGAAGCCAATAATAAACTTGGTGTAAAACGAAGTAGGAAAAAAACGAAAGGTTGCCGCCACGTAGCAACAAATAACTACAGAAGAGCGAAGGCTTTGTTTTTCAGAGACCAATATGATTATATCATGCGATGAGATTGCGAGTTCCAGATAAATGGATGGAAGACATGGAATATGGAAGATGACGGGCGGGGTGGGGGTGGGGGGAGGTCGTAAGGAGAAGGTAGGGTCGAGAAGGGGGAGGGTGGAGAGGAGGGAATATTTAATGCACGCCAGGACGAACGTGCAAGAGGATTTTGTGACATCTTTCATGCTCAGATTTCTGTTTATGCCGCGCGCGTTTGTCGTTATAATTATTTTCAGGAAATAGCGCAATTTCCTTGTTGATGCCATAACGTGTTTGCCGTGCATAACCTCTGGCTATTTCTAATGGTCCCGCTCGGATAATGTCGGAGCAAAAATACCGCGTAATTATTTCGCGAAATCTATTTGGCTTTCTGTCATTTTATCCGGGCAAGGGAGACATCGGAGAGGATTTTATTGACAGGGCAAAAGCAGACCACAGAGAGTAAAAATTTTGGAACCTGTCGAATATGCCCGCCTGACTTTCTGTTCACTTTTTTTTCCTAATTTGTTCCCCCATACTCCCTTTCATTTCTTTGTCAATCATATTCTGATTTATATTTACATATATCTGTCATTTTCTTTTCTCGTATCTACCTCGGGTCACTGAAGTGTGACATAATGTGTAGCCTGTCATTTTGTCAGAAACAGAATACAATGGAACCTCGAAAACAAGTATTAATTTAATTGGTATACCTTACTATTTAGTGTGACTTTTTCACATATGCGCTATTCTATCATTTCATTATTCAGGCGGGCTTTGATATCAAGTGTATCTCAATACTAAGTATATGTATACCTTTTGTATGTAGGAAACCAAACGTTATATCGAGGTTCTACCTGATACATTTATACACAGGCACCTGTGAACATGTTATATAATTCTATGACAAAATCTCTCAAGGCGAACTCTGGCACCTTCTTACGAATGCAACCCCGTGTTGATAAAATACCCAAGACTTCATCCCTTCTGTGTTTTGGGGTCGCCACTCGAGCTGATCGCATGTGAAAACATTGGCTGACCGCAACGGCCGGATGCTTGTGCAGGGCCACTCTTAAACATTAGATCTGTTCCCTAGGGGGGAGGGGTGTTTGAATCAGGGCCCAATCTCGTCCCTTGTTGTTTCAGTCGGTTACCCCTGGACAATGCAAAAATCCGAGCCCAAGTGCTGATTCTTGTTTCTTCTACGGATTTGTCCCCCATTATGTTTTATTTTCGTTGTTTAGTGCTTTCTCAGCGCTTGAGTAGACGCGGATTGGTAAAAGGGTTGAGTGATTCTTCCCCCATTGTTTTCCCTGTTCCAGGTGAGCCAACTGTAAACACGCGGGATAAAATCTGCCGAAATGGGCATGACAAAAATTAAACCGCTCAGGCGGAAAGGGTTGGCTTAAACAAATATGGCGTCCTGCGCTTCAGCTCGCCGGCGCCCCCAATCGACGAGAACAGCGGAAGTTGTAATCTGCTTAATCTGGCACTGTGGCCACATTGGGCGGGCTGACGTGAGAGAGGTCTTAGTCCTAGGACGGGAAGTAAACATACCGCAGTAAATATTTGAATATTAAATTTGCTGCTAAGCCACCGACTGGCTGTTTGCTCCGGTGCATAATTCCACTGCGAGTTCATCTCTGATAAGCTTATAATGTTCTACTGCGGTAATGCTACTGGGAATCTTTTATTTTCCACGTCTTGAGAATTTTGTGCGCCCATTGTCCTACTTCTTTCGATCTGGCTACATGGCTTCCGCATTTAGATTCCTCTGAACGGAAGCTTTTCGGATAAATCCTTCTCATTTTTTAAAAAAGAATTTCATAAGGAGCTTGTGCTTGTTTATTTTGCCCTGCATAGCTTTGCCTCTCTTCCGGCGCTTCGTGAAGATTTAAGACTATATTTGATTGCGTAGGAGTTTTGTTTTGCTGCTGTATTTTAGGCGATAATGCCATTGTTTGGAAAAGTGTTAAAGAAATTTATGTTTCCATACTCTCTCGATAATGCCAAATGTATGGGAAACCAAACTCCTAAGAGATTGAGACGGAAATTGAGGGATGAAGGTACAGAAAGAGACACCTTGCGACAAAAATATCTCACTTCAGTTTCCGTTGGGTTTGTTCCCTGAATTCCGTAATATTTGTTGTTCTTTATATGGTATATTTATATTAAATGTTGAGAAACGGTGTACTCTTAATTTGTTACCCAACAGGTTTCCATAGAGATAAGACGAGATAAAAAAATAAATCATTCACTTCTGTACCCTGCCACCTACGAGATGCCTGTGTCTGATGTTCTTGTATGAATGTCGAATCAAAGTAAAAAACACCGCACTATACGTATCCTATAATAACAGTATCCTGAATACTCTTGTCCCTCCTGGCCCAGTGATAAAATAGATCATACACTTTTGTACCCTACTGTATATGAGATGCCTGTGTCTGTTGTTCTTGTATGAATGTCGAATCAAAGTACACGACATCACACTTCACGTATCCTATAGTAACAGTATCTTGAATACCCTTGCTCATCCTGGCCCAGTGATAAAATAAATCATACACTCCTGTACCCTACCACCTAGGAGATGCATAATGTCGATTGTTCTTGTATGAATGTCGAATCAAAGTAGAAGACATCACACTTTCCGTATCTTATAGTAACAGTATCCTGAACACCCTTGTCCCTCCTGGCCTATTCTCACTACGCCTATTTTCAATTATTACTATTTCTGTGCATTGCAGTATGTCTAATGTATATTATTTACACCGAAATGGGTCTGGGATAGCGGTAGTTTTGTTCTTGAATGGTCTCGTCTGCGACCAGTCACCGAGTGCTTGACCAGCGGTCAGCCGGTAGTCACTTCAGCGTAAGGACTATGATTTTCGTCCCGACAACACTGCAGACTGCCTTATTGCCGGAGGAAATCCTATCAAGGCGGATCTTTGCACGGCTAATTCCCTCCAAGTTCGATAAAGAGCGTAGGGGCGTTTCCCCCCTAGACAGGTCTACTAGTGGGGGCTGGCAGACACAATGCCCTCGAAAGTGAAAACAGCATTATTTCGTGAAGCATGTAATCGCTTTGGCAATAAACGTAGTTTGATTCATTACTAGGGCTACTGCCGTATTTCCAAGCCCTGCTGTTGATGGTGAATAAGACAAGCTTTAGTCTACAGTCGTAACAGCCAACGTTCTTCCATCTTTTCCACATTATGTTGTTACTGTATTTTTTTGTTAGCTGCTAACATTTCCGTGGCTTCTACACTAGTTACGATTGCCGTTTACACAGCTTCTGCTGCTGCTGCTGCTGCTGAGATCAGTATTTCTTAATAACATTACAATTATCATCATTACAAGGTTTCCTTCATTCACTCATATTATCACTGATGCGACTACTACTACTATAACTACTACTACTACTACTAGTAGTACTACTATTATTACTACTACTGTTACTACTACTATTACTACTACTGTTACTATTACTACCACTGTTGCCACTAGTCTACTACCATTGTTGAATTAATACTACTGCTTTTACCGCCACCACTTCCAACTCAGTAAGCCTGCCACAACTTCTGTTATTATTATTACCACTTCTTCCGCCCGCTTAATTTTTACCAGTACTAGTACATGCACTTCATCTGCTACTGAGAGCTTTGCCCTTAGCTCTTGCCTGTTACTGCAGCTGAGCTGCTATTACTATTACTATTACCATTATTATTACTATTACTTTTAGCTACAGTTACTATTGGTACTACGATAGTCTTTGCCCCATTTGCTATTTCTTTACCCCCATTACGTTTGCATTATCTAGGGATCCTGTTCCGTCGTCCTGTCGTTCTAACTACAATGTTGTTGCTATTACCACTTTCATAAACACCACCGTTCTACCGTTTATAAAATGTAGCCATTTTGCTACTACCAAGAGAATACTACAGTCACTTCAAGGGCTACCACTTTTACAGATGCCACGACGCCCATCACCACCATCATCACACCAGCGGGACTGCCTCTGCTCTTTCACTTCCTCCTTTGCTGGCTTCTCAGCCTTTCTCATCTCCTCGTCGTATCTTTTCTGTCCGCCTTTCACTTTTCTTCGCCATCCAATCTGGTTTTTTAGAATTACAATCACCTCACGTACAATAGCGTCTATAACAAAGGCAGATGTATAGGGATGTATAGATAATTCTCTGGCGAGAGGCCTAGAAACCAGAAGAAGCCGACAGAATTTGTATTGAAAAACGAAGAGAACAAAGAAAAGATGAGCCTTAAGGAGGAAGTAACTCAGAGTACCCTGGACATGCTATTGCTTCCCCTTGGCGAACTAATCAAATTAAAGGAACAGAATTTGGTAGGAGTATCAGTCCTGTTGCCGTGATTTGAATTCTGTTGGACGCTGGACAACAAGGGCAGTTAATCATCTTGATCCGTCCATGAGCTGTCTGTCCTGTCCCTCCATTCCTATGAATTTGCTTTCCTTTTACTGTAGCTTATTTATCTGCTTGCTTGTGTTTCTTTATTATCATTATCACAGATAAGTATCGCGTTGTGATGGCTAATGCAAGTCTAATAACACGCTCATCATTTAGATGTAGTACTCTGAAAAAACGCCGTTGCACCCTGACAGAAAGTTTGATTTTGAGACCTTTGGACTGCCTTTAACTTAGTGCATAATATAATGGTGTGAATACCCCACGGCTATAGGTATGACTATGCCAATATTTTTTCACAGTTGGCTGTAGAAGGTTTTACACCTCTCATAACTTATCTAGAGGTCCTATGCCAAAATACTTTCCACACATGTTGTTTAGCTCTTCCTCCAAAGTTTGACACAAAGAAAAATGCCCCCTCCCCCTAAAGCAATTAGATTTTGAGAACTTAGGCAGTGAAACAGGCTAACTTTTATCATAGGCTTTTTCACACAGTAAACAGGGTAACCTTACCCACCTAGCAACAGCCACAAAGTTTAAACTGGAGTGACTAAACCTCACCTATTCTGAGTCTACAAAATCAATGTATTTGCACCTATCTAAGCCCTTGAAATTCAANTCTCTCTCTTTCTGGTCAGTTTTCTGACTATATATGGGCTAATTAAAATTGCTTACTTATATGCCAGGTGCTATTGGCATCCTCATATCTGATTTTGCCTTCCTTTTAGCTTGTTTGTCTGTATTTCTTTATAGCTTATTACAAACATTTGAAGATAAAGTAACATGTTGTGATGGGTCATACAAGCCAAATGACACTTTCGTCACTTAGATGCAATACCCTGAAAAACGCCTTTGTACCCTGGCTGAAATTCGCATTTTGACGTCTTTGAACTGCTACATAGTAACGTGGTGCATATTGTGTGAAAAAACCAGAGCTGTAACTTCAAATGTACCATGATTCTACAGGAAACAGAAATAGTTCTTCATACAATTTATCGATAGGGGCATATATTGAAATATTGCACCTAACATTTTTCAGACGCTTCACAAAATGTCACTAGTGTAATATGTGGTGCTCATGCCGATAACAACCATTGTCGGGACTTTGCAATAAAGCAATGTGAGTGACAAATACCGATAAAACTATTTTCTGACTGTAGTTAAATAACTTCTAATTCAGCAGACTGGTTCTATTATACACTATACCAAATGAAATGAAAAATCTTTCGGCTTTTTATGCTGAGGTAAAATTTCACCTACAAATTACATGCAGGTCAAAGGTCACCTTCATCACACACACCCTGATTTCAAGGGCTTTGATTGTTCACAGCTTTTTAACCATTTCTCCATAATCTGTTAAAAAAGAAAAACAACTCTGGCGCCATGTAGCTCCTGTCATCCATCTACAGATTTCTAAATGAATGGTGAAATAGCCTCATCTTTGGAAATTTAAATTGTCTCAGCTCAATGTCCAACCTTGCGCATTATCGATGCGATCTCTTAACATCGTAAGAGTTACACTGACTCTGCATGTTAAATACTATAAGGGTGCATTCAGCACCAATACACTAATGTAATTTTGACGATGGTAAGAGATCCCATTGTTAATGTCCAAGTTCTCAATTTTCTCAAATTTTGAACGCCATCCTAATCACCTAAGATTACTAGTAAGACATTCGAGAACTAAACAAGGTCTGGTGGACATGTTAATTTTACCTTCTGTATTAATTTTGCCTTTAAATAGGAGAAGGATCGTGAGGGAAGGGGGTACGGTAACGCCAAAATAGTGAGCAATGGGGATGCCAAAAGAAATGCTATCATAGTATTAGGAAAGGGGAGCGGGTGGCGGTGAAGATGAATAAGGAGGGGTGAAGAAACACGACGAGAAAGCTCTGGCTCCTGGCTGCTGACTTGGTACGATCAAGTCCGCTTAATAGCATTAATTTCAAAAACACATTTTTGTCCCTGTAAGTAAGAAAAAGACAGAGCCACCTAACGGCATTGTTCGCTTAAACGCACGCTTCTTCATGCTCAGCTTGGGTAATGATTAAGCGGTTTCCACTGTTATTTGGTATTCATGAAGGGTGATTAGCCTTTAATAAGATGCTTAGCGCCACGCATAGTTCTGCGTGCATTCATTAGTTCGCCTTCTCTCTGGGGACTGCCAGATGCACCCTGATCAGGTCTTAAGCACCGTGCTCAGTACATTGTATAAATCCTGTTCCACTCCATTTAACACTGCTGCTGAGTTTTCGTTTGAAAGTCTTGTCAGATCTTTATGATAAGCACCTCTGATTAGATTTTCGTGACAAGCCATTTTCGACTTATCGCGAAAATTAAGATCCTCGCGAAAAGCCAATTCCCGACTATAGGCGAAAACAGCTCTTCGCGAAAAAAAAAATAATACAATAATCCCATAATGCTGTTGGAATTGGGGGTTAGAGGACCGGACTGAGGGATGGAATTCTATGCTCGCTGGGAAATTTGAGAAGAGTCTGCACTCAGCGGCCATCTGAGACAAAGACTGAGAAAGCTCTCTGACAGCTACTGCTATAGGAGGCGGAGCAGATATCATGAGAATATCCTGATTGCCATGTTACTGGTACCAGAAATATGGAATACATGCTTAATCACACTGCTACTACTACCAATAATAATAATTATTATCATAAAGAAATGAAAATTGAGAGCTTGAGCATTAGCGATGGGATCTCATACCATTGTAAGAAGGACATCAGTGCATTATTATTATTAAATATCATTATTATTATTACCATTATTATTATTATTATTATTGTGATGATGATGGTGGTGATGATGATGATGGAGATACAGTTTGTTACTGTAGTATCCAGGCTAAAGTCCGCTCACACTACTTGCCACTGTAGATTTGTTCACTCTAGGATTTTCCGAACTCACTTGGGAGCATACAGTGCCGCTGTCATTTACAGAGGCTGACCACTAGCATTCTGACAATATCTTTCACTGCCTATAGACAGGTATCCATTTCACTGATGGATAGACTAAGGAAGATACGAATTATTTGCTTTCCCAAGGCACTTACAACATGACCGTGGTCAGAAATCGAACCCACAGCCTTTTGGTCTTGAGTCGAATGCTGTTATCATCTGGCCACGCCGCCGTATGTTTGAGATCGAAAGTGGGCTTTCGCTCAGAAAGTTCAAAAATGGAGGGATGATATTCCTACGGCGCTCTTATGACGTTTGTATGCCAGTTAATTACAAGGATGAATTCCATGTGACAACTTGTAATTTGAAATGCTTGAGGAACATAGGCAATATATCATAGCTGTCACCTTCACCATGGCTCGTCTAATGCCTAACCCATCATCTCCATTCCTCCTGTGTTGTCTGCGGTTGCAATCTTTTTCATGAGCGCTCGTTGTTTGAAATTTATGCTTTTCAATTATTTTAAACTTAAAATAACTAGACTCCATGTGCTGTTATCTGGATATCACATCAACATACTGACAGCAGATCCATTTTCTGAGAGGATATGAGAAGAGACAGTTAGACAGAAAGCGAGCGATAGAGAGAAAGAGAGAGACAGAGAGAGAGAGAGAGAGAAAGAGAGAGACAAAGAGAGAGAGAGAGAGTCTGGAACCCAGACTTTTCATAAGTAGATTAAAAGGCAGTGCTCACTCCGTCAGCTTGTGGGCACCATACCAAAATGGATGTCAGGTTATTAGAGAAAGCGTGGCATGATTTACACTCATAAGACTGATCGTTGACATTGATACTTTGATGCCAGAAACACATGGAAAGCACAAGTGATCTATGTGTGTCTCTATTCTTGACTTGAGGTCACATCGTCTCGCTCATACCACATTCGTCTAAGGTTTTTGGGGTTTTTTTTGAAGTTTTGAGAAATTTAGCGCTGTCAAGCTGTTGCTCAAAGCAAAACAGTGAGGCAGATTATGGGTTAGCTTGTAAACTTGGGGTATAATAACGAGTCAAAACTCTACATTTGTTTCAATAGAATGAGGAAGATAAATGGGAGATCATAGTAATATAAACAACTTAGATCATCAAGGAAAAAAAATATATGACTCGAGTGAATGCGGAATGAACGCGACGACACTGGAATGAGGACTGATAGAAAAGTGTGATTGTGTCGACATAGTTTAGAGTTCTTTAAACTACACTAAAAGGTTTGTGACACCTATTAGAAGGGCAAATCACTGATTGTGTACAACCCAATTAATCCGCTAATATATAAAATCCCCCTTTTCTGGGGCCCTGAAAGACAGTGTTAGGGTGTAGAAATATGTAAAATGACCTGTGATCTAAGTAAAGCATCCAATTTTAAAGTTTCAGGTACAATTTAAGCCTTCTAGATAAAAAAATAAAATGTGTAGGCTTATGTATTCGCACGCGGTCAAAACCAGCCAAATGAAAAATTGGGAACCAAATCAGAATTTGAAGTGATCTTTTTCGAAAGACATTTGTGAAAAATTTTGGGATTTGACCCCCCTTTTTCTTCCCGTTAAAAGATCGGGCAAAAGAAGTACTTTAACCTCCATGGAAGAAATTTCCCCAAATCACAGTGGTATATGTAGAATAACACAAAACATTAATAGGGCCAAAAGAAGAAAAAAACAATAGGTGTCAAAGACCTAAAAAGCGGCAAGAATAAAGTAAAAGGGTAGAGAGATACTATATAACCTGATTGCTAAGTTCCGAAAGCTTTTGATTTCCTTATCAGGCAAAATGTATGAAGAAGGCTAAAGCTCTCGAAAATTAGCAATGACGTTTGAGTATCTCTTTAAAGTTTAATTATTCTAACCATTCTTGGTGCAGTTCGAAGAACTTTTATATGTACAGTATAATTTGAATTCCTGCAGGCATCCTTAAGATTCTGCTCGCCAGTTCGGTCTGTGATCTTTATATTATTATTTACTATCACGTTCACTAACTTTAATTGCTGTGCAGTTTACAGGACTATTGCTAAATAACATTTGGTTGTAGTTCGGAGAAAGACAGAGTCTGATTCTCTATATATTCTATAGGACTAAGTACTTGCATTGTGACCTCTGCAATACAGTAAAATGGGATCAAGTTCACCCTATTTTGGTTCACTGTTATCGTCATCGTCGTTGTTCTTGTTGTTGTTGTTGTTGTGTTGTTGTTGTTGTTGTTCTTCTTCTTCTTCTTCTTCTTCTTCTTCTTCTTCTTCTTCTTCTTCTTCTACTTCTTCTTCTTCTTCTTCTTCCTCTTCTCCTTCTTCTTCTTGTTATTATTGTTGTTATTGTTATTGTTCTTGTTCTTCTTCTTCTTCTTTCTCTTCCTCTTTTTCTTGTTATTATTGCTGTTATTGTTGCTGTTGTTGTTGTTGTTCTTCTTCTTCTTCTTCTTCTTCTTATCATTATTATTATTATTGCGGTTATTGTTGTTGCTGTTGTTGTTGTTGTTGTTGTTCTCCTCCTTCTTCTTCTTCTTCTTCTTCTTTTTCTTCTTCTTCTTCTTCTTATTATTATTATCATCCGGCTGCTTCTTCTTTTTCTTCTTCTCCTCCTTCTTCTTCTTTTTCTTCTTCTTCTTCCTATTCTTCTTCTTGCTCTTGTTGTTATGGGTCTTGATGCAGTTTATATTTGTTGTTGGTAAGGATATGGTTTGAAAATATGCCAGTGGATTTTATCTACTTTAATCAGTTGTCAAGTCTGCCAGTTTCTAGCTTTGAAATCCAAAACAGTGACGCTGATTTTATCTGCAAACCTGCGATGACTTGTCAAATAATTCAGTAAATTAATCCACAGGTCCCATTTTTATCATCATAAAATTCAAATTTCATGTAAATCACATTCTCATTTTCATGAATTATTCAAATCTCATTATTACCGATGTCAATTCCTTTGGACAGAATCTGTCAAAAAAATTCTCTTTACTATTCTCTAGTAAAATCCCTGGCGTCTAATTTCATTCGTATTTTCGCCCTTTCGCCCACTTTTATTTCCTTCAGAAGTCCTCTATCTTGATTAGTCCCTTTCATTGAATTCTGTTCTCATGGTTCGCTGCTATTATGGCCGACAGACTTTTACGAGGATTATCGTATCGGCGGTGACATTTCTAAACTGAAGACTGACAGTAGGCAGAAATGGTTTAGACGAAATCAGGAGAGATCTAATAAGCAAAGAGAGCGCATTATTCCTCCTGAACTTCCCCACCCACTCAAATAAAATTAGGTTTTCATATTCTGGATATAGACTACTGAGACAGTGATAGAAATAGATGGAGGAAGAGGGAAAGAGGAATGTGAGGGTTGGGGAAAGAAGAAGTGAAATGAGGAATATGGAGAGAAACAAAAGGAATTTTGGGGATGTGGAAAGAAGGTTTGTGGGGGGAGGGGGGTAAGTAATAAGGAGAGATGTGAAAAGAAAGAGGTGTGCTTTTGATAGCGTGCAAAACAAAGAGACTTTACGTGGAACTGCGTCTGCTAGGGATGGAGAGGAGGTTGTTGGGGATGGGGAGTCGGCAACAGAGAAAGGTGAAGATAAACTTGGTGAAAAGTTGGAGGAGGGGCCGGAAAATGGGGTCTGGAAACGAAAAATAATAATCCACCAAAGACATGGTATATGTGTGTCTGTAGATAGATAGATAGATAGATANAATGAGGAGAGATGTGAAAAGAAAGAAGTGTGCTTTTGATAAGGTGCAATACAAAGAGACTTTACGTGGAACTGCGTCTGCTAGGGATGGAGAGGAGGTTGTTGGGCATGGGGAGTCGGCAACAGAGAAAGGTGAAGATAAACTTGGTGAAAAGTTGGAGAAGGGGCCTGAAAATGGGGTCTGTAAACGAAAAATAATAATCCACCAAAGACATGGTATATGTGTGTCTGGAGATAGATAGAGAGAGAGAGAGAGAGAGAGAGAGAGAGAGAGAGAGAGAGAGAGAGAGAGAGAGAGAGAGANATAGATAGATAGATAGATAGATAGATAGATAGATAGATAGATAGATAGATAGATAGATAGATAGATAGATAGATAGATAGATAGATAGATAGATAGATATACGTATGTACACACAGCCGTGTCTGTGTGTGTTTTGTGTATGTGGTTGGATGTAGGGGCAGGACCAATCTTAATGTTTTAATATAGAAACATGTTCAGGTTACTAGACTTCACTGGACAAGTAAAAGTATATTTTTACTTAATAATATAAATATATTTCATTTTATTGCCTGAACTTACAGCAGGTCACGTGCATTGGAAAGTGAATAAGCCAAGAGTGTGGTTGTGTTAAATGCAATCTACCAATGATAAGCCCTTAAAGGTTCCAAAAGCCTCGATTTGCCTCCTGAAGCCAACAAATGTTTTACTCAAAGTTTGTTGATCGACACTTCTTTAATCATTTTTAACGTATTCTACGCTTTCAAAAGTGCTGCTCTTAATATTTTGTTTTCATGCGACAAGACGTGGAGCGGTGTGGTTTAGTAAAACCTACTGTTTATCTTAGTGACGTCATTTCTGCACGGAAGACTTTAATAATGACCTATTGTGATCCGGATAAAAGTGTGTACTGTATGGACAGTGTGCTGCTAAATATATAATGTCAGCCATATGTAAGTGCATGGAAACAGGGCTGTTACATCACATCGACGACAAGGAATATTTTCCAAGACAAAGAAAACAATAAAAGTATCATAATACATTAGGGTTCTCACAGTAAGGATAAATAACGAAATTTCTAAATCACTTTCATCTCTTTGGCCCTATCCCATTTCAAGCCGCGTGTTTTTGTTGAGTTGGGCCTTTTTTCAATCTGATTTTCCCACCTTAATCATTAACCCAGAGTCTGACCACAATTCCTCGGAGAAAATGGCGCAGATAAAAAAAAAAAAAGAAAATGGAGGGAAAGGGGAAGTAATGTGTGTAGTAAATATCGTCTTGCTCCAACCGTCTCACACTTGAGACATTTCCATCAAGTTTTATGCCTGGTTCTGTTATGCGCTAATCTGTTGGCCAGATCTTAATAACATGCATTGCCATTGCTGGCGATTGGATTCGAAACTTTCCGCCAACCGGGCAACCGTGCGAGGGAAATAAAAATCATTGATCGGATATGGGGGCTACGGAACGAAAGAGATTTTGGCTTGGGTAATGCGGGCCGAAATCCGGTATTATGATGCACGTTATGCCTTATTTCTGTGGCCAGGCTTAACTCTGGGAAAGAGAGGGAGAGAAGAAAAAAAAATAATGTCATAAGGGATTTTTGAACTTTTGTCTCGCTGAGAAATTGAAATGACAAATACGAGGAGTGAAATGGCAGCGAAAATGAAAAGAAATGACGAATTTCAGGAACACGGGAGATTCAGCTTTGACAAATGAAAAGTTTTCTCGTGATGGATGAAATGACGTCAAGGAATACAAGCCTAGCAATATTAATAAGAAGTACAATCACACCGCTAACCACTGAGAGTCGAGTAAATTGAATTAACGGTTCTGCGTTCGCTGATTTAATCAGCGAAATGGGCCTTTTGTTCGTGGGACTGTCACGGGCTTTGGTAATCTATAAACATTATTATTGCTCTTGAACAGGCCAGGTAAACGGTAAAGAGAAAGGCTTCTTAAATTCCGAAGTTTGCACAAAATGAACAACAGGCAAGTCTTGATAGAATATTCAATGTGTCATAGCTTCATCCCTCTCAAGGAGTTTTAATGTCGCAACTTTTGTTCTACGCGGGTCGATGGTGGGTTATTGGCTGTGCAAACATCATACGGGTACTGACGTCAGATATGACAAGATGACAGGGGAATTACAACATCTTTTGACATCATCTTTCTTCATTTAGCCAGCATTGAAAATCTCGTCATTGTTTTCGCTAAGAAGAGTGGAGAATTTTAATTTACTCAGAGATCTATTCCTGTTTCGTCTTTTTTAATTTGGGAGGGATGGGGGAGGGGGAAGGGGTTGCAGTCTCGTTTGTTGATTTCTTTGGAACATCATTGTAATCTTCGTCATATTGTTTCTTTATTTAAATCTATACCGTCTTTCTTTTCTCTCTTTAGATCAATTAACATTTTCTTTTCAAATTTTCTTTTTCTCTTTGTTTTATGTATTGTATAGCTTAATGCCTCACTGTTATCTTTGTCTTTCTTACTGTATCTATTTTTCCCTTTATTTCTCTAGCAGCATCTATCTATCTGTCTGTCTGTCTGTCTGTCTGTCTGTCTGTCTGTCTTCTGTCTGTCTGTCTGTCTGTCTGTCTGTCTGTCTGTCTGTCTGTCTGTCTGTCTTAATCTTTCTCTCTCCATCCAACTATTCTCAGTAAAATGCCTCCCACGTACTCAACAATATTTTTTATTTACTTCTTGGTGACTAAATATAACTCATAAATCTAACCGGCCTCTCACCTCCTGATTCCCTTGGGTTTTTTGTTTTCTTATCAGAGCATTGAAGTTTTTCTCTATAATATTCTCTCAAAATATTTTCTCACCATCTTCTTTACAAGCTCTCCGAAGATTCCTCTCTTTTGCCCTTTCCTGCAAAGGCCTTCTTCCTTCCATTTCCTGTTTCAACATTGCACTCTTTTTCTTCCCCCAATTCGTCTCTATCAAATGTAACTTTAATGAGAAAAAACCGTGGAAGATAAATCGAGTAATTCAACCCTCGATTGGAGCCGACACTGCGACATTCAGGGGCGGTGACGATGTCATAGGCCGAATATTTTTGTTGTTGTTGTTGGAGTGGGGGGGATCGCTCTCGGTGGAATCTCATAGATGGCGTTCCATAATGATTTGTTGAATAATTGAACAGGCCTCACCCATCTCATTTTGTTTTATTTTTCTAATGCGAGGGTAATCTTTCTCTCGTTAAATAGCTTTATCGTGATGTGCTCCAGGGAACGAGGAGGTCACATGATCTTCCAAATCAGTTCTTTGACGAGTTTTCTGTAGCCACACGCAAGCCATGGCGATATTAAGTGATGTGATACGAGAGATGATTTGTTGTTGTTGTTGTTGTTGTTGTTGTTGTTATTGTTGTTTTTGTTGTTGTTGTTGTTGTTGTTGTTGTTATTGTTGTTGTTGTTGTTGTTGTTGTGTTGTTTTGCTTCTTCTTCTGCTTCTTCTTTTTCTACTTCTTCTTCTTCTTCTTCTTTGTCTTCTCCGTCTTTTTCTTTATCTTCTTCTTCTTCTTTTTCTTCTTTTTCTTCTTCTTCCTCCTCCTCTTCTTTTTCTTCTTCTTCTTTTCCATTTCCCCCTTCTTCCATTTGTTGTAGACGTTTCTGGCGTTGTTGCAGTTGTTGTTATTGTGCATTCTTATTTGGCTTAGCTGTATCTTACAGATGTTGTTGTTCCATCTGTTTGCTGTGGCTCCTGGAGTTGTTGCAGCTATTTTCTTATTGTTGTTGTTGGTGGTGGTGGTGGAGGTGATGCTGTTGTTAATGGTGGTGGTGGTGGCAGTGGTAGTGTTGATGTTGTTGTTTTCGTTGTTTTTGGTATAGTTAGTATTATTATTATTATTATTATTGTTCTAGAAATGGTGTTTGTTGTGGTTATGTGTCTGCTGCAGTTCTCTTGTGATCATAACGGTGCATCTTATTTCGCTAAACGACATTTCTCGAGAGTATGGGAAATTTGCGATTAAAAGGAATTGCGACTGTATATAGCATTTTATTTCATAATAATTGTTACGATTAAGTAAACGATGCGATTATCGGGAATTCAACTGTAATGATATATCTGACGTTGCAGTCATTGTGCTATTTTTGCTGCTGTTGGCGCTATTGAAGATGTTGCTGTTATAAGTATATCTGCCGTTTTTCCACCTGTTCTTGTTGTTGAAAATTCTGACTCCTTGGGAGCCAAGCTGGCAGCATTGGGGTTGGAACACCTTCCTTCCATCAATGGTACAAGAGCATCTTGATTCGAGTCATACGTGCATGAGTCTTTATGCCGTAACCATGTCTTTGGTGAGCTCCCAGAAAATTGTTTGCGAGTCAGACACCCTGAACATCTATGCACCACCTATTACATGCTCTTTGGGCACAGCTTCATATAAATACAGCGGGTTGCCAAGCAACCTGCCAAGGTCGCATTTGCTGCCGCTGCTGCATGTTTCTTTATGAGCTTCCTGCCTCGCAGATGACAATGGGCGGAAAAGTTTCACCGAAAATAAAATCAGAGGCTACGCTGAATCTGATCACAATCAAGGGGCAGAATACTCACTTGCTGAGAACTCCGCTCACGACATAACAGCATAAATCTCGCGAGTGATCTCCCTTTCCAGCGTCTAGTGGTCGCCATGTCAACATAAGCCTCTTCTGCTCAGCTTCGATTATTCCCCCTAATAAACCTTCAACACCCTTGTATCAGAGCTTCATTAAGTCAGCTTTGGGTTTGGATCTAGAAGACTCATAGTGTAAAAACGCTGGACGTTCATTCTCTGGTCTGTCTGGCTGCCTGAAAAGAAGAAGAAGTCCGATACTAGACTGTCTGCGTGACTCCTGACACTATATCATACCAGATTCTACCGGGGTTCTTGATGGAAATGACTCTTCCCTTTTCTTTTCTTTGGTAATGTAGTAAGGATCATATCTCTTTTCCTATTTTTTGCCCGATGGCTGCGTATAAATCATCACCCCCTTTTTCATCTTCCTTACTGAATAATATCCTCTCTTTGCTTTGTTTCGTTGTATTTCTTTGTCCATTTGCACTTGTAACACATGACAGAGTCTCCCAGTAGGAAAATCTCTCGCATCAAAGTTAGGCATAGAAACGCTGGTGTATAATCAAGGGCTGGTCGTAATGTGTTAATGAAAGCTGCGTACAAGATTGGTTATGGCAGTGGATTCAGGATCTGAAAGTTTTGGGTTCGACTCCCGCCTTGGTTATGTTTTAAGTGCTTGGAAAAGAATTGCATTCACAGTTTCCTCAGTTCCCTTGTCTAGAAAATGGGTGCTTGGCTAGAGTCACAGAAAAATATTGTCAGAAAATTAGTGATTTGCCATGTTCAAAGTCGGTGACACTTATGCCTCTCGGAGAGCTGATTCTCTGAGTAATCTGGCCTGCCGGGGTAATAAAATCCAGTGTAATAGACCGTATCAGCCAATCAAAATTCTCTAACAATGGACAAAATATGAAAAGCAGAGGCAATGATTGCTGGAATTATGACTTGTGATGCCCGGATGACCCTGGATACATAATAACTGAGAGTGGTCCAAGGTCCACGCCAAAATCTCTCCCAGACAATGAGACAGTCATTCAGTGCTGATTTGCAGTTGCCCCACAAAATTAGGTCTGGTGGCTGTCACTGTCATTTCACTGGGTCGAAAGGTCAGGCTGGGATGAGCCGCGCTGCGCCAGGGTTGCCATCAGCGGAATTAGCGTGCATCTGTATACAGGAAATTAACACACAGGAAAAAATGGAGAGGCCGGAATGAGGGGAAGGAGGGAGGAGGGCCGTGGGAAGCCTGTCCTGTCAATTTACTCATGATTTGGTTTGAGAATTTGGACAGAGCTGGAGTGACGATGAACAATAGTAAAATAATGACGAGAGGGTTGGTTTGGGTGGAAAGATAGGAGATAGGTTTGATTCGTCTTGCTACGTGTACATGACGTAACGAGAGGAAGAGGATAAGTGGGGGGAAGGGGACGGGGTGATGTTTGTTTGCGTTAAATGTACGATCGATTGATTGGTGTAGGTAGCATGCTTTGATGGATGGATGGATGGATGGCTGGATGGATGGATGGATGGATGGATGGATGGATGGATGGATGGATGGATGGATGAACTCATCTAGTTAATAGGCAGATCTGGATAGCTAATGAACATTGCATCCAGTAATATTATATTAAATGCTTTGCTGCTTGGCTTAAGTTCATCGATCTGAACCTACGATGAAATAGTTCATAGATTCTGTATTGGAAGAGACAGTATGACGCTGAACATATAAGAAGATAAAAAAGACTGCTGTAAGACAAGGATGAAGAAGACCTTAATGAAGACTAGGGAACCGACAAGATAATTGTCTCGCGGTCTGTTAAATGAAGCTTGATATTATGTCGTTAGACAAGGAACTGAGATAACAAGATCTGAACTGAGATAACAAGATCTGAACTGAGATAACAAGATCTGAACTGAAATAACAAGATCTGAACTGACATAACAAGATCTGAACTGAGATAACAAGATCTGAACAGAGATAACAAGATCTGAACTGAGATGACAAGAACTGAACTGAGATAACAAGATCTGAACTAAAATAACAAGAAATGAACTGAGATGACAAGAACTGAACTGAGATAACAAGATCTGAACTGAGATAACAAGAAATGAACTGAGATGACAAGAACTGAACTGAGATAACAAGATTTGAACTGAGATGACAAGAACTGAACTGAGATAACAAGATCTGAACTGAGATAACAAGAAGTGAATTGAGATAACAAGAACTGAACTGAGATAACAAGATCTGAATTGAGATAACAAGAACTGAACTGAGATAACAACTGAGATAACAAGATCTGAACATGATTCGGACCATTTATTATCAAATTTTTGTTTATTGTGAATATCGAAAGTAAAATAATTTCTGTGCAAAAAAGTTGTAAATTTTGTGGACAAAAGTGTAGTTAGTATGGATAAATTCAGTTTTGTGATTTTCATAGTGGAAAAATTGTTCCTCAATTGTGATTTTTCTAAAAAGTTGCGTGAGGTGGCCCCTTGTCACTTCAAACAGCTATAACTCAGGCCAGAATACTGCCAGCTCAAAAATGTTTAGACGTAATGAATGTAAATACATTAGATTGTTATGATGACTGATTACAATATCTAATCTGAATAATTTATATGAAAGTAAATTGATAACAATGGTATTTGGCCAAAGACATAAGCCTCATCTGAATTGGCTACAAGATTAATGAAAATACACACTTTAGGCTTTTATAAGAATTTAAGTTTAATGTATGATATGAAATAATTTGTATAAAATAAATTGATAATATGATTTGCTCAAAATGCGACTTCAGTCTCATTTTGAATGGCTATAGGACAAGTATTTAGAAAAAAAATACAGATACGGAGATTTTAAAAAAAAGAGACAGAGACACACAGAGAGGGAGAAGGTGACTTAAGAAAGTGGAGAGAAGGACAAAGAAACACAGACAGACACACAGAGAGACAGAGACATTCACCAGATGGGGGGTATCGGTGTGAGACTCTGGTGTTGGGTCATCAAGAGTTGCCATGTGAGTGCATTAATTAGCCGAGCAAGCTCACATCAGCTCACGCATGCACCGCTCAGCAAGGAAGGATAATTTCATGCTGCTCGGAGCAGATGCTCCCCACCACTGACATTTTCAATGCGCTCTCCATGCCAAGAATGACAAATTATGTGAAACTAAACTCCTTGACTCAAGAAGAAAATGATGCTTTAAAACTAGTGTAAAAAATAATGAAGGAAAGGGCATGAGTAACGCGAAAAGGAAGAGATCATGCAGAGGCGTAAATAGATTTAAGAATAGACATTCTCTGGACACTTCCGTTCCCGTCTACCCTATGTCCTGCTGTCTCATTTTTGCGATTCCATTTGTGTTAAAAATTCCTTGACGGCTTCAAGATCATGGAAAGGTAGGCTTAGCAGGCCGCTGCCCTGACAAAACTGACAGGAAAATTGTATCCAGTAGTTTGAGCCCTGCAACCAGAAAGACGTAATATAGCCGTAATTGTGCTGACAGGCCGTAAAACCCTAAAGCAAGCAAAAAACAATTGCGATTCCATCCACTATTAGTCTAGTCCACACTTAAAACCACTTTGTCCCTCCATGGCATGCGCTCCTGTCCCCACCCTTCCCTTCTGCTACGTCATCGAATTCAAGATGCTTTTACATGATAACACAACCATTTTGCCTCACACAACGCCAGATGCCCCTCCCCCATACCCACCCTTAATCTACGCCATTATATTCAAGATGCTTTCACATTTTAAAGATAAAACAACTACATTGTCACACATGGCAGACGCCCCCATCCCCACCTTTCTGTTACGCCACTGAAGTCAAGATGCTTTTAAATTTTTAAGATAAAAGCAACACATGATGATAGCGAGAGCCAGGAAAGAAAAGGCGAGAAATAGATGCTCTCGTGACAACCTGAACGGGATAAGAGCTGGAAGATGAGCAAATAATGAGCAGGGACAAGGTGACATCAGATCTTGAGTAGCCTGTCACAGGCTTCGCGTGGAATCGGAGACACACTGGCTTTGCTGGGGATTAACGGACCGGATTCCATCTTCCGTAATTTTTGTTTGGTTGGGTGATTGATTGATTGATTGATTGATTGATTGATTGATTGATTGATTGATTGATTAATTTGCACGCCTTGTGTATATATATATATATATATATATATATATATATATATATAGAGAGAGAGAGAGAGAGAGAGAGAGAGAGAGAGAGAAAAACTCGTGAAATTTTGTAAGAGCCATATCTCGATTATTTGTGCACCAACTAACCCAAAATTTTGCATAACCTTCCTTTTGGTCTGAAGGTGTTTCTTTCGATAATTTCTTCGCCTTAAACGCTTCTAGTGATATGACACTTTCATACAGCTGCTCTAAATCCTTTTACAAACTCTCTTTTCAGGAACAGGCCTCTTGCGGTGCAGCATCACGTGACGACGGTGGCTCCAACCGGAACAGCACGTACAGTGAAGCTGATGGTGCACCTGACGTCACCCGAGAGCGAGCCATGGCCAGGCTGGCCACTTTCCAAGGGAAACCAACGGTGGTGCAACCTGGCTTTGGGGCCAATCCTGAACAGAAAGAGAAGGTGAAATTACTAATGATGATGGAGGATGTGGTGGTTATCATTATCATCATCATCATCATCAGTAGTAACAGCAGCACCATTATCATCATCACCATCACATTATCATCATCATTATCATGTTCCTGATCATGATTATGATGAAAGCAAGAAATGAGGCTTCTAAAACGATATCTTTGGTATTTAAAATGTAAAATGCTATAGTATTTAAATTTAACTGCGATAAAGTATTTCGGCTGTAAAGCCTTCTTCAGGTATACATTTAGTGGTGGAGGTGATGGTGATGTTGATGCTGCTGATGATGATAATGATGATGGTGATGGTAGTGGTCGGGTGGTTATTTGGTGGTGATGTCGTGGTGGTTGTGATGATGACGGTAACGATGACGTTGGTAAATAATTATGATGATAAGAAGAACTGATGAGTAATAATGAATTTGGAGGACGAATTTTTCGATGGATGGATGGATGGATGGATGGATGGATGGATGGATGGATGGATGGATTCTCAACCTGTAACTGCTTTTCGTCAGGTCTGGCGCACAGCCTTGAAGGAGAAGATGACGGAGGAAGTGCTCAGCAGTTCATCACGTGAAACGACAGGGGCGGATAGCGGTAGAGGCCCCAGTGAAGACGGGAGTCAGAGCAGATCCTCTGTCACAGGTACAGTTCATGTGCATGGGCGTGGGCATTAAGAGGGACTCTATAAGGAAATGGCGTTGCTTCCGCTATATTATTATACTTGGTGTTGTTCTACCTAAATCGCACTTATAATGGGACTGTGATTAACTAATCACATAGTGCAGTGCTTGAATGTTTGCATGACTATAATTTCCATATTATCATTGGCTCCAGTCAGGCTTTAATATAATACAGTACAATCTCTCTCTCTCTCTCTCTCTCTCTCTCTCTCTCTCTCTCTTTCTCTCTTTCTCTCATTCTCTCTTTCTCTCTTTCTTTTCTCTTTTTATATATATATCTATCTCTCTATATATACTGGTCTACATATGCTTGCAAAAATTATGAGTCTGCTCCTTGGCGAAATCATTTAATATTAGAGTTACGTTAAGTGAAATTGTAAATCATTTATGTGCGGTTTTGTTGGGTTTTTTTTTTTTTGGCCACCTATCCTCCATTGTCTTCAGACCAAAACAAAATAAAAATGAAATTCACCACCACAATATCAGCTACAGGGCTAAGATATAGATAGAAAAGGAGAACGGGGTATCACGAACCGTTAGCCAGAGATTTTATAGTCATGTCATCATAACACAAAACCGCCCAAATCGAACATACTTGGATCCACAGTATAACGATTACATGGAAGCAGCAAAAGGTCCCGCCCCGAGGCAATGAATTTGAACAATAAAGATTTGTTTACAACCTTGAAGCAACGTTCCAGAAATTAGCTCCATGACATAACAGGCAGGGTCAGGCTTTATCGTCCCAAAAACCCGCCACAAACGTCAATACTCTTGACGTAACATGACAAAAGGCCCAGACGAGAAGACGGCGCAGCATATTTTTTGGGCCGCACAGATTTCGAGATTTTTCTCCATCGGCAACACCGCGTGATGAATCTCGATTCCATTTCTTTCTTTTGTCCGTTCAGAGTTATCTCTGCAGTTCTCGACCCATTCTGGCAGTTCATTCCCCTGTTTCTTTTTTGGCTCCACTTCCTTCGCTCATTTCGTGAATAGCAGCAATCGTTACGTTGGCGGTTCATAAGGAAATTTTGGCCAGAAAAAAATTCCTGGCATGTATTTGGCCGTGTCCCCTTTGGGAGCCCTTGATGATGAGGGTTGTCAGGTTGTAATAATTCCCCGTCGGCGGGTTATTGATTAGAGGCCGCCATGTGATTAGAGGGGCCGCTATTTAGCATGGGAAGGATAGAACAGTGCACAAGGGAGACAAGCATGTGAGTGTAATTTTGGGGAGGACGTGCAGTGCAGTGGGATGGATGAAAGCAGGGATAAATCTATTCTGGTGTCGATGGCATATTTTCTGCAACCTCCGCAATCCGTGTTCGCTACATGGAGTAATTATTATAACGCATGAATATAGACGAGCCCAAATCAACATTTTTGTGGCGCCAACCTTTCCATCATGGACATTCTATATGATCACATTATCATTGCATCATATTATGTACAACGACTACCTGGCCCTGATAGTCATATTAATCAAATTATTGTGAGGTCTTCATAGGTAGGTATGACTGCAGCTGCAGAGAAGCTCATCTCATAGTCACTAGTTTGGAGACCTGGGAATATTTTCAGATAACATGCAAGTGAAGCGTATAACAGGTCATTTGTTGATGATTTGTTTATTGTTCCCTAGGGTGTAATGTGGACTCTATTTTTAGAAGTAGGTCGGTGTCACAATGATGATAACTGAATGGGTGAAAGGAATGTTATTTTTGTCATTAAATGGGAGTGTCAGTGGTCCCTATATATTTGAAGTTCTTGTAGGGTTCCGAGTTTTAGAAGCGAACATGGTCTTTATGAAATTACCAATACTTTTACACGGAGGTATCTTCACGTATTCATTGCTAAAGCCGAACTTGACCCAGTTTAATGTTGTCATATCCATGTACTCTCTCTCTCTCCTTCTCTCTCTCTCTCTCTCTCTCTCCCCTCTCTCTCTCTCTCACACGTTCTCTCTGCCTCTCTCTCACTCACTCTTTCTCTCCTCTTTCCCACTCTCCCTTTCTCCTTCTCTGTGTCTCTGTCTGTCTTTGTCTAATTCGTCCTCTCACTCTTCTTCCCTCCCTCTCTCCCTTTTTATTTCTCTTTCTGCCTCTCCCTCATTCACTTTCTTCTCCCTCCCTCCTTTCTCCCTATCTTCCTCTCTATGACTCTGTCTTCCACTCACACACACTCTCTCTCTCTCTTCTTCCCATCTCCATAGCTCTGTCTCGGAAACTAAGCCTTGACCCCCTGGGAGCTCAGTATATTTAAGAAAGACACAAAAGGAAAAACGTGAAATTAGACGCTAAAAAAAGAGGTGGCGTATCATAGAGCCTTAACTCTGCCGGGCACACACAATCATTAGTGTTTGCTCTGGAATTACCGCAAGATTCATTAGGATGGGGACAGCTAGCGGACCGCGGTATCAATGGCGGATCGTGATGGGATCCAGGGTTCCCGGGGTCCCCCAGGGATTCCCGCGACTTTTCCACAATGTTAATTTTTGGTAGCAGGCGCTCTGGCTTTGACATGGCACCAGAGGGTGGCCTCCCTTTGGACGTGGTGGGCAGTATCATTTATAGGTATCGATACTTTCGATACTCATCTCGATCTCGGTGTCAGATGTGGAGTTAAGATACTATTGCTGTAAGTGACAGTTTTTATGACTTATATTGCTAAAGGTAGTACATTAAAAGAAATCAAAAGTGTGACAAGGGATCTAGTACTATCAAGTTCCTACTTTATAATGAGTATCATAATCGAAATAGAATCGTTACTTTCGATACTTCACGATGAAGGCTGAGTATCGGGATGCTGTAATTTTAGGTATCGACCTATGACTACCCGTTGGTCGGGGGAGAAGTGAAGGAGATGAAAGGCTGTACGGGGCGGGGGAGAGGGGAAGAGAGAGAATAAGGGATAGAGAAGGTGGGGATCTAACAGATTCAAGTAAGCTGTCAGCCATTAGTGTGTCAGAGTTAAAATAGTATGAGGGCATAAACTGATGACGTCATTCTGCTCGTCATGTTTGACAGAGAAGAACGTGATGACTGTGGAATTCAGGATTATATCATAGTATCTCAGTCTTTAGGGATGGGCCATGGATGACTGGGCGGGACAGGGAATTGCAAGGTGAGAATTTCTGTAAGGCTAGGACGGAATGAAGTAGAGAATAAGTATTGGCATTAGCATGGAACTCAAAAGGGACCTGATGTAGAAAGGGAGAATGAGAGAAGGAATAAAACTAGAAGAAACGGGTTCTTTGATTTGACGGTGTTTGGGATGTAGGGATAGTAGTAGCAGGTGATGGCTCCGTGTTTGAGCTTGGAGTTGGAGACATGGAGGAGAGAGGGCGAGATATACAAAGAGTAGGAATTGAATTAAATAATTCGATATTGTTTTTTAACACACACACACACACACACACACACACACACACACACACACACACACACACACACACACACACACACACACACACACACACACACACAC
>JAWQUT010000027.1:243868-256123 GCA_033807755.1 Ellobium chinense | reverse complement strand
CTCTCTCTCTCTCTCTCTCTCTCTCTCTCTCTCTCTCTCTCTCTCTCTCTCTCTCTTTCTCTTTCTCATTTTCTCACCGATATGTCGTCGTAATTTCTGCATGACCATTTATTATTTTCCCACTCATTTTGCAAAACTTTGTTTTGTTTTTGTGAAATAATTATGAAGATGCCAATGTATTTTCAAGGTATACTATTTATATTTTTACTCCTTTCATTGGCTTATCAAGATGTCCCAAGCCAAAATACTTTCCACTCGTATTGCTTAAAATTCTGACTTCAAATTTTGACTCAGAGAAAATTTATCTGAGACAAATTCGATTTTCAGAGCTTTAACCCCGAATCAGAGTACTTTTCGGATTATTTCACACAGTAAACAGGATAACCTTAACAACCCAGCAACCGCTACACACTTAACACTTGAGTGGCAAAACTCCTCCTACTCTGAGTCTACAAAAAGTATATACACCTATCTAAATCTTTGAGATTCAAATCCAACCCCTTTCCCCTCCCCATGGAGTATTTTTGTTGATATAGGGACTGTACAAACAAAAATTGCATAGCATTTTGTCAGATACTATTGGCATCTTCATGCCGTAATACTACCTTCATTATTTTCAGTCTTCGCCATTTTCTTGCCATTAAATTCTGATTTCATCCTTTTCTCCCGCAGACGAGTCCGGATGTCTCATTTCACCAAGCCACAGCGTCCTGAGAGGGAACACGCCCAAACATCAAGGCAACTACTCCAGACCTCCTTCCGGTTCCGGTTACGATCGGCCGCCATTTTTGATGACGTTCCAGACTACCTCACCCGATCACGCGACCAGCGGCGGTGGCGCTGGAGGTAATGTCGGATTCTCGAATTACGGCACACGGCAGGATTACAGCACACACTCCTACCCGTCCTCGCCAACGTCTGGGCAGTACAACGATCGGGAGCAGTTCCAGATTGGCGACGTGGAGATAACCATCCACAGAAATAAGAGTCCAGAACCGGACTGTAGAAATACTACTGTGAAGAAGCTGGTCAACGGAGACGATGGCTATGGCTCCAACGGGTCTAGTAGCGGCTCCTACAAAGACAATGGCCGCACAAATGGACTGGTCAAGCCTACGGAGCTCCTGGCCCATCCTTTTGGCAAGGGCAGAGAAACGAGACTGTGCTCAGAGCCACCGGTAACCCAGTATGATGACAGCGTTCTTATCTCCCCTTACGGTCAGCGCGGCATTGGTATCCAGGAGACGGGGTTGTCTCCCTCGCCCACTCGTTTGACCCCTAATCTGGTAATCACCAATAGTAACAAACAGCTCTTCACAGGAGGGCCGGACAGAGCCCGCTCGGCCGTGCCCATGAGCGGTACCCAGTTTATATACCCTCCAGCTCCCAGCTATTTGCAGGCTGGTCAGGGTAACTCTTTTAGACAAGCCAGCTGCCCGCAGCTGTACATTGACCCTACAGTGCCCGACCCGCATTCCCAGACCACCCTGCCTGCCACCAACAGGTCAAGGTCATTCAACAACTACGACGTCACCTTGACCCTCAAAGTGCCATCAAGGTCCATTCATGACATGTTGAACGAGAGTGTGGAAACGCAAGATGATGGCAACACCACCACAACCTCCGGAAGTTACACCATCGACCACGAGGAATTGACCCTTGACCTGCCACAGACTGACGTCTTCGTCTGAAGTAGCCACTAATGTCAATCACTCACACAAATGAGTACAGCTCAAAAGCTGTAGACTTTTCATGGATGCCAACCGACTACGTTTTTGGCTATGCATCCTCTGACTACGCTGGGTAAAAACCGGGCACCTCACTGTGCATTCTACAGTAAAAGGTGGTTGCATCATTCCAAGTAAATCTATACTTACCCAGCTGCCATCCAATGGTTGCATTGCATATTTAAGTGTTCACCCACAACTAAAATTTTGATCTTGCTGGGCTGGATTTAGTGACATTACCCAGTGCAATCCAGCGTGATTTTTACTGTTCTTGATGGACATGGCTGGCTAGCAGTGATTGTGTTGTGCACCGAGTGACCGTGCTTTGAGACAATTTCTAAACTAGTCGGTTACTGGCGGCTGTAGAGTCAGCTGATAAAGAGAGTCTAGCATCAGCCATTTAGACTTGTGTGTACCTTTACTTTATCATAAAACATTGCTCAGTACAACAGTGTAATTTAGTAACTTGACTAATTGCAATACAGAGTGATTATATTAATCCAGAGTGGCTTCGGCTATTGAGATCATTGAGTGTAGTTTCGTGTGCTTTTATTAACCCCAGAGGTAGTGAGTATACATGCAATTATACATACAGTCCATTAGACTCGCAGAATTGCCTTGCTTTGCCTTAGATCCTTTTTTTATTAAGCTTTGCCACTTTCATTCACCTTTAATGCTAGGCTGTGCCCGGCTGCGGTCTGAAGCACATAGAGAACCCTCCACTGTGCCTGCTTCGAGTATTACCTGGTGACTTCACACAGTCCCATCCTGTAGCTTGTTAGCACATTAGTACTTCTTTACCTTTCATGTCATCAACCATCGAGAAACTTGAGAACTTGCGCATTTACGATGAGATCTCTTACCGTGGTAATAATTATATTAACTTTGTATGTTCAAATCGACTAAGGATGTATTCAGTACCGATGCAGTAATATAATTCTTACTATGATCAGAGTTTCCATCGTTAATGCTCAAGCTCTCAAATATCGAACTGTCGCTGTCATCCCATGAATTCCATCGCTTGTGTTAAGCACAATTAATAGCATTATGCGACTTAATACTTCAAGGCATTCACTGATTTCACGTATTCCATCCGGTGATTTTATCCAGTTACCATCTTCTGACCTCTCTTGACACTATCCATCATCTCTTACCGAATGCTGGAGTTTTTCTTTTTTCACAAGTCACTATATTTCAATCGAAACTTAGATTTGCAATGCACGTAGCTATCCATTAAGGTCACCATGTCGCCATGAATCAAAACTGCGAGTAAAGCACTTAATTAATATCAATGCCACGTCTTTGACAGCGACTTTCTC
The DNA here is from genome assembly GCA_033807755.1 of Ellobium chinense. Lineage (NCBI taxonomy): Eukaryota > Metazoa > Mollusca > Gastropoda > Ellobiida > Ellobiidae > Ellobium > Ellobium chinense. Next base: position 253,077 of record JAWQUT010000027.1, on the reverse strand, counting down.
TATGACCATATTATGGACGCAGTATTCTATGTGACCACCATAGAGAAATTCGACTGCACTATTCGTATGCCTTAGAATAACATTCATTCACAATCTTGAGAATTACTCATTAACTATACCTAGTATTAGTATACCATCCGGTGACCACATGGGTGCTCTTCTTTCACCCCATATGGTGCCAGCTATGAATGTGTACTAAATACCACCCAGTGGTTGTGGAAAGTGTGCATACCACCATACAATACGATATTTTTTTTCTGTAATATACACTATAATGATGCATTGGCTCATTTCTAGATGAATGAGAGACAGTGAGTCTGCTATGTTTGAGATATATCTGCATTGTGCTTATATGTTGCCATAATGATAATAATGATATACATTTGCACTCTGTGTACTGAGCTTTTTGTGCTTTATATGTGGCTCATGGAACAGTGATGTGTCGCCTTTCTGCAGATGGGCCCATCCTCTCCTCCACTGTGTACAAATGACACATTTTTTTGTGTGTGTCATTTGAAATTCGCAAAATAATAATGTCATTTTGAATGAGCTTGTTGAATGAAAGTAGGTCATTTGGTGACTGTGCAAGACAGGGGTCCGTGTGCATTTTACCAGCATCTTTTAACTTTTTTCTGTGCAACGCATATTAAATAGAAACTGGCTCATGGTCGCTGCTCGAGGCTTGTTCCTTTTGCCGCAAAGCGTTTGGCTCAAGTTGACTTCAGAAGACTCACTTGACGTTCTAATGTTCTAGAAATCACAGAACTGCAGAGAGGACTTGCTCAAATTGTCACTGTTGTTAACAGACCATCATACCATGTCACGTGATAACAATCCAAATGTTATAATTAGTTTCGGCGAACATGTCTTATAGCCTGAACTTGGAAATGCACTTTGAGCACAGTGGCCTCCCAGAGACTGGGTCTGAAATGACGCTTAAATGGGCAGAGGTACTTATTTGCTTCACAGCCTAATGAGTACACGTGTATATTTCATAAAATTTAAACCGCGTCTATTTATTTTTTTTCCGCCTGACAATTTCTGAGAAAACACCTCAGGAATGTCGGGATTTTCTCTCTGCGTGCACCACCATTATCGCACTGCATGACGTCATAAAGCAAAAAAGGTTTGACAATTGGTCCAGAAAGTTAGCGCATGCGTCTGCACAATTTATCTGCTAGCTTTTCTCGTTTAATGACGTCATGCAGTTCAAGAAATGACGGCGTACAGAAGGTGAAAATCCTGGCATTCGAAATGGTCAGGCGGGTGGAAAACGTACACGGTTTGAAATTTTTGAAAAACTAATATGGATTTTTTTTAAGCTGTAAAGCAAATATCTATCCTTGCACCTTTAACGTAGCAGGTGCTAGATCTAAACCATAGTGACTGCAAGTAAGACGTGTTAAAAGCCAGAAGATCAAATGGTTTTTGCCAGTGAACTTCCAGGTTGCTGTGTGGGACGAAAAGCCCCGTGTTCTGTAAATTATGTTATGACACCACTCACCTTCCTGTCGTCGTACCGCAACGCGAAAGTTTTTATTTATTGTTCAAATGGCAATTTTATAACATGTATACAAGTTTTGCATGAATTGGTGGTTATGCAATTTCCTTAGAAGGGCCAAACTTCATTAATACTTAGCAGTCAGTCAAAATGAAGTTTAAGTCATTGTTAGACACAATCAATTCAGTTTATTGGTATGACATGAAAGCTTATTGTATGTACTTGCAACAGGTGCGAAAAAAAAGTTTACCTAACATTATTCTGACTCTATACATAAAGTTGTTTGTAGCTGAAAAGGTTCACCTCATGCACTGAAAACTGAATTCTGATGCGTTGTTACTGAAGAACAATATTATACTATATAGCTCATCTAAAATGTCTCATGAAAAGTCACATGAATCAGCAATTTCTGACTATATTGCCCACAAAATCAATGTTTTTGTATAAAGAAATGATTTTACTCTCGCTCTCACAAAAAAATCTATGATCTCAATAATCTTCGTAGCTTGATACCATCACTGTACTTAGCCTATAGACTTGAGCCTCATTTTGATTGACAAGACATATAATTTGTAATAGGGATTTGCAGGGGATTATCCTCATATGATGTAAATAATATCATCCCTTTTTGTTTCTTCATCATCTTCATTATCCTTGCCACTTTCGCCTTGTGATGATGATTATGTTATTCACTGATTGAATCCGGGGCGCCGCCTGAGGAGTAATTTGTATTACATTGAGACACTCTTTGATTGAGGATGCCATGTCTGATCAAGGAGACCATTCTTAGGAGGGATAAGCTCAAGCTACAAATTTGCCTCCATGTACATTATGCCTTTGTATTATACATGTCATATCACCAATGTGTGAATAATAATACACCGAGGGTTGCAGTGTAAACTCACGTATATGGTAGCATCTAACTGAAGAAGATACAGGGGTTTATATTGCTACATGCCTCGAGTTGATGATCAAAATATTGTTTGTCACTAGCTCATCAGTGGTTGTTATACATTTTTTCGCTATGAATATGAAATTAAAAATTCTGCAATCAGCGATACGGTCTTGTCTCTCTGATTTTCCATTTCTCCGTATGTATTTTAGTGTACGTAATTCATGGCCAACATAAAGCTCAACAGAGTTTGTGTTTTTTATGTGTGTATTGCGACAGCTAAGTTTTGTGGGCAGTTATATAAAGTTCCCGGGCGTCGGGGTAGGAGGCGGAGAGGGCACATGAGAAAGAATGAAAGGGTGGAGTTATTCCCTCCCACTTCAACTTACCTTCCCTGATCCTCGATACCGTTGAAAAAAAAAAACCCACAAAAAAAGATGAGTGCTTATGGCTTGCTCAACATCATAACAGTATCTTTACTCCTTGTGTTCTACCGAATGTGACACATTGCGGTTGCTTTGCATTGACGAGTTACTGTGAACTATTTGAGCACCAGTGTCACTAGATCCACTCTAAGATCTAAAACAAACAGGAGAAAAAGACAAGAGCTTATTTAGGTGCCATGTCCTTGGGTAAGCCCAGCTCTCTTGGGAAACTAAAGACCTTGAAAACGAAAGATCTTGTTTAATAAGGGTATCATCTTGTTAAGATCCTCTATTCATTACAGGTCCTCGGCAGGGAGTTTCCTGTCTAGACAGTAGATCTTCTGGTTCGTGCGGAAAGTGAAAGAGGAGGAACAAACAAAATAATACAACTGTCGAGAAGAAACTCGACTACTCACTTTCTGTATTAAAAGAGAGCTTTCCCATTATATAAATAAGGCTTTATAGATGCGACTTAATTCGGATCGAAAGTCGTGTCCTCTTTGCTTAAATGAAACAAAGAAACAGTGTTACATCTGACGAAGATGTTTAAAGAGTGGTAAGCGGTTCTCCAATTCTTCAGAGAGAAATGGAGATGGCAGCAGGATTAGCAGAGGGAAGACAAATGAGCGTGCATGTGTGTGTGTGTGTGTGTGTGTGTGTGTGTGTGTGTGTGTGTGTGTGTGTATGTGTGTGTATGTGTGTGTCTTTGTATTTGTGTGTGTGTGTCTGTCTGTCTGTCTGTGTCTGTGTATGTGTCTGTGTGTGTCTGTGTGTGTGTCTGTGTGTGTCTGTGTTTACTGGTAATTCATTCCTTCCTATTTATTACATGTTCTTACTATTAATTTATAGGCTGAATACAATAACAAAAAAAATTAACTACCCTTGCATACTCACCCGAGATTTGAGACAGGCAACAGAATTAATCAGTTACAAACTCTTTGGTGTACTTCATCTGTGCTGCTCATAGGCATTTTTAAACCATTGAAAGTGCATATTATTTTTTATATNTGTGTGTGTGTGTGTGTGTGTGTGTGTGTGTGTGTGTGTGTGTGTGTGTGTGTGTGTGTGTGTGTGTGCGTGTGTCTGTGTGTGCCTGTGTTTACTGGTAATTCATTCCTTCCTATTTACATGTTCTTACTATTTATAGGCTGAATACAATAACAAAAAAAATTTCACTACCCTTGCATACTCACCCGGAGATTTGAGACAGGCAACAGAATTAGTCAGTTACAAATTCTGTGATGTACTTCGTCTGTGCTGCTCATAGGCATTTTTAAACCATTGAAAGTAAAGTGCATAATATTTTATATATATATAATGTAGTGGGATGGAATCATGCCTAAATTTCATACATAGTTGCTTAAACGACCATCCTGGCCTACCTATATAAGCACTCCTATGCCAAAATGCTACTTCGTTATCATCTTCCAAGTGACTACAACATCTACACAGAAATTAGCAAGTTCTTCCCCGTCATGCTGCCAATAGGGCGACTTTGCCCTTGGGGATGTTAAATAACGCCCAAACCTGCCAGTACTACAACTTGTTCTACGCCAACATAATTTGGCCCGAGGTCTATGATCATGCCGGCGTTTTCACCAGAATTTGATGTAGATCGAACAAAATGTCTTAAGTATTGATCTCAGGGATGTCGAAGGCCAGCATTATACTTATTTTCTACGGGCGTCGCAAACAAGCTTAACCATGTTGATGTTTTGTCATTATACAGAATAGGTATAAAACATTTACATTTTTTTTAAAAGTTACTTCAAAAGAAAGCATCAGTGCAGCATCCCACACTGTCTTGTTTAAGTAAGACGCATGTCTGGTAGGTGGAAGCGTTTCTTCATTAAAGTATTAAAGTCAGTGATCAACTGAGAGAAAAGAAAAGTTCCCCTTTCCCTTGCCCACCCCCAAAAAATCTCTCCCTTCTCTCTCTCTCTCTTTTGTGTCACACACACACACACACACACACACACACACACACACACACACACACACACATACACACTCACACAACCTTATCCACATCACCTTTGTGACTGTCTCTATGGTTTATATTTCAGTGCAGACAATAAAACAGGACCAAATGTTGCCAGGCTGGCTCCTAGGGCGCCTAATTTGGCTAATTTTCAGGTTCCATTTGGGATTTGTTTTAAGCCTTGGTTCCCCGATTTCTTTCTTGCAATTTGTTAAGAGCTGAAGTTTTATCTAATTTCAATATATATTTTCATTATTTCTTTGTGAAAACAGCATGTAATTTACTTGGAAATCTGGATCAAAAAGATCTCTTTGTACACTTTGAGACCGAAATGTGACACTGTTTTATTTTTGTATCGTTTGAGTTTGTGTGATCTCTTGTTTTTAACGAGAGATGACAACTTTACTGTTTAGTTACTTTAAACGATTTTGATGGGGTGGTTTCTTTTTGTTTGTTGTTTTTTTTTCTCTTTTCAAATTTGGTTTCGCTCTTTCAAAAAATCTGACCTGGCAATACCGAAAGGGCAGAGTTTTATTTTACACACAAAAAAAGTATTGATTTGTAGTTCCCTGAACCGTGATTTGTATGTTGCACCAAAAGAATGGTAGGGGTACTTATCGTCCCTGAAATTCTCTAAACACGTAAGTCCGCGGGGACAAATTTTACAGGAGACACAAAAAACTTAATAAAATGTTAAAAATCGATACAAATTGGGTGTTACTCTTTCATGTTGTATAAAAGACTCTTATGTACCTAACTCTAATTATAAAAAGTCATTATTTTTGGCAATTAATTAGAAAACGGAGTTACGTGTATAGAGACTCAGAGCGACTGACTTGCGCAGCGGCCTGTATCAGTACGTTAGAAAGGCTCTATCCAAGTAAGTCAGCGGCAGGCGGCAGGATTCAGCTATACGTGTTTAGAGCTTTCATATTTCTCCAACACTCGGCTTGTGCATCACTGGCCTTTCGTTGTTTTGGACGAGGGTACTGGCCTGCAGCCTTCAGTGTTTAGAGTTTCATGTCAACAGAAAGTCTTGAACCGCTCGTTTAGATCATGTGACAAAAAGTTTACCTTTCATTGGTTCGATGGCTTAGATATTTATAGAGGACATGGGGGAACTTCATACAGTTCTTATAATACGAAAAACGGTATTGTACTTATTTCTGGACTTACGCGTTTAGAAACTTACAGGGACGTTATGTAGATTACCCTTTAAAGGGATCGAGTATATCTACGTAAACTGTGCAAAAAACTTTCGTTTTACTGGATCCATGGCACAGTTCGGACTTGGCTTCATCAGATAATCATCTGTTTGAATCTCTCAGACGATAACTGTCCAAAATTTCGTTCAACACTGATGACGCTGTTGCTACACAATTATATTGGCTGCACAAGAATGGTTACAGTCGCTTGTAGGCGCATTCTTCGTGGAGGTTATGTATTCGTTCATGCACCAAAACGGGTAAGTGTGAGCAGTCGGGAAGTGTGTGCAGGGTCATGGGTGAACACTAGGCTCGCACGTGGAAGTTACGGAACACATTCAGGCAGCAGGTATTTAAAAATTAAATTGCTGTGAAGTTTGCGTCCCTGTAGTGTAGTGGTAACACATTCAGACTTGCAAGCTGAAAAACCCTGTTTCGATTCCCGGCAGGGGCATGAAATTTTCTTGTGTAGGATTTTTTCGGCCTTTATTCCTACACAGTAATTTGGTAAAATCTCTGGTAACATACTTCTCTAAAATAACATGTAACATCTAAACAATTATCAGACAGGGCTCACATTCTTCCCCCTTAATAATAAAGAAGAAATACTATACTATATTATGCCTTGCCTCCCGGTTACACAACGACACTAGTCTAGGCGATAACAATATGGAGGTGTAGCAAAATGATGCCAGTGACCCATGCGCAATGTTTTATTTGTATCGTAACAAATATATTGCATTAAGAAATGGTTGTACCTTACCTTTCAGACACCCCTCGTGGCAGAAATTTTTTGAAGAAAAGGATTTAAGAAGTTTTCAGCAAGTTTGAAATTCCAATATTCTATCTGTCTTACCTCTTTGGCTCACCATATTTAATATCATATTTTAGTGTGTCAGGTTTTTTACATGATATCTATAAAAGTATCAGATTTTCGCTGACAAATACAGCAAATTAGTTGAGTTACAGTGTCGTGAAAACAGAACAGTAAATTCAGGTAACGTAATAGTTACCAGAGATACATCGGCGGCCTTTGACATAAGAAACAACTGTTCTCATAAAAAAAAAACAACCATTACAATATTTCTCAAAATCATCTAACTGAAAAGTATGGTTAACTTAGCATTTGCATCATGTGCCATATTGGTGCAGTCTAATTATCGTGGCGCAATGCGTTAAATAAAAACTGTGTGGCGCAATCTACATGTGCTTTTTCGGGGCAATTTACATGCTACCTGGGGCAATCTACATACGACCATTGAGTAGAGGATCTATCAACGCACTCAATATCTGCCATGCCCTTTTCCCTTAGCCATGGCTGTCTCGTCCTGGCAAAATGATAATCTATGCACTCAGGTGACTAAACTATACAAGTAAAACCAGCAGGATGAACTTTATCTTTACCTCATCAGATGTCATTAAACAGAATCAGGCCGATTTACGAAAATGTCACTTGCATCCGATTTCACAATCCAAGTCAAAATGATTGTGTCTCGTAAAGAGTGGTTGATTTCCCGTTCTTAGCGATTAAAACATGCTTTGCCATCACTTAGGCTTGAGAGATAAAAGGAATGAAACTATCTGTGACTGTACTGTATTCAAATTTGTTATACATGTTTTAAATTTGTTGTGTTGTACACTAATCTAGGTATGAAATATCGAACACGATATCAACTGGTCTGTATTTGAGCCAAGACACGATAAAGAAATTTTACGTAGATTTTTTTTTTTTTGGGTCAAAATGAGAGTTATGAGAGAGTGGGCTGTGACTTCGTCGATATTTTCAAATATCAACTAACACAGTTTCGGAATTTGTAGATAGTTGAAATCGACACTACGATATTACCAGAGTCCATAAAGCTGGAGGCAGGAGGACGCTAGTTATGGAATTTAAAAAAAATTACAGAGAAGAAAATACTTAGGTCTGAGGTAAAAAAAAAAAAAAGTAGACAATACCTTGGTCTGACGTCAGAAAAACAAACACACACACACACACACACACACACACACACACAATTAGACAATACCTTGGTCTGACGTCAGAAAAATAAAGGAGAAAATACCTAGGTCTGAGGACACAAAAAAAAATAATTGCTAGCTTGCAACCATACCAACCATGCCAACCACATTGTATAGCTTCAGGTAAAAGGTGGTGGGGAGGTGGGGAGAGGTTTGTGGATTGTCCAGTGTGGTTGCAATCAAAATAAGATGCCATGGAAGGTTATTTATTCAAAATTATGCAATTAAGCTTTTAATCAGAAGAATTTATTCATGATTTGAAACAATCATGTCAGCACGAAACCTTAATCAGTACCTGCGAGCCGCAGAGCGTTTCCTGAGAAAGGGTAGAATGGCCAGTTGTTGGGGTTTTTTTTATCTCGCTTGATTCATTGATCATTATTATCGTGCAACTCACGCTTGAAATTCGTAAATCCACCCAGATTTAGCTTCATGTTACCCATCAGTTCACAGAACGCAGAAAGACATGCAAATCGACGTACTATTACATCACAGTAGAAATTAGAATAGAAAACGTTTTCGTTGTAACCACTCTGCCGGTCACAGCTTATCTTGGAGATTCAGGTAATGACGATTGGGGATATCCGAAAAGATCTTTTGTCCCTTGTAGATATTCAAAACCTTATGTGGAGTTAACCACCCCACTTAAAGGTCACAGTAAGACTCCTCCTTGCTTTTTACACGAATAGGCCTGTTTTTATTTTGCTATTTCTTTCAAAGCGGTCACATAAATAGTAATACAAATGAAATCAAATAAAATAACCACAGCCACAACAGGGCTACAAAGTCATCCTGAGGAAGTATATATTCAAGTTGAGAGAACCATGTATCGAGATTTCTCACTATCGATATAAAAGCGCAGTCTTAGTGAACGCTGAGACAATCTCCATCGAGCCTCCTTACCTTTCGTAATAACCGAGAAGAATTATCAATACAAGACTATACAATTATGGTGGCACCAGATCAATATTTGGGTGAAACCGCCAGCAGAGCATCGCCGAGTGAGGCAAACAAGGCTATAATTAGGCTCAAGGAATGAAAGGTTGAGTTTAAACACATGTACGCATTGTCATAGGTTTAATCTATTAGTGTACACAAGAATAGCAGGGGCTGTGGCAGCGGGACATGAATCATAAATCGCTATTTTCTCACTCCTTTCTGCATGTCTATTCTCTCCCCTCCCCCC
>JAWQUT010000027.1:230853-243854 GCA_033807755.1 Ellobium chinense | reverse complement strand
TGGATGTCTATGTTCTTCCAGTCCTATAATTTGTCTGTTCTTTCTAGTCTATATCTTTATTTTCGCCCCTCCGTGGATGTCTGTTCTCTTCCTCGCCTGCTTATCTGTTGCCTCCCCTTTCTGCAAGTCTATTCTCTCTCCTCTGCTGTATGTTCATTCTCTCCCCAGTCTGCATGTTTATTCTCTCCCCTTCCTGCATGTCTGTTCTCTCCCCTTCCTGTTCCTGCATGTCTGTTCTCTCCCCTTCCTGCATGTCTGTTCTCTCCCCTTCCTGCATGTCTATTCTCTCCCCTTCCTGCATGTCTATTCTCTCCCCTTTCTGCATGTCTATTCTCTCCCCTACCTGCAGGTCTAGTCTCTCTCCTCTACTGTATTTTCATTCTCTCCCCAGTCTGCATGTCTGTTCTCTCCCCTTTCTGCATGTCTATTCTCTCCCCTATCTGCAGGTCTAGTCTCTCTCCTCTACTGTATGTTCATTCTCTCCTCAGTCTGCATGTCTATTCTCTCCCCTTTCTGCATGTCTATTCTCTCCCCTACCTGCAGGTCTAGTTTCTCTGCTCTACTATATGTTCATTCTCTCCTCAATCTGCATGTCTATTCTCTCCCCTTTCTGCATGCCTATTCTCTCCCCTACTTGCAGGTCTAGTCTCTCTCTTCTACTGTATGTTCATTCTCTCCCCAGTCTGCATATCTATTCTCTCCCCTTTCTGCACGTCTATTCTCTCCCATACTGCATGGTTATTTTCTCCCCAGCCTAAATGTCTGTTCTCTCTTCAAACTGCATGTCTTTTCTCCTCCCGCGCCCCCTCCCCCAACATGGATGTCTATTCTCTATACCATCTGCAAGTCTTTCTCTCCCCTACCTGTATGTCTATTCCCTCCTCTACCTACATGTCTATTCTCTCCTCTACCTGTATGTCTATTCTTACTTTACGTGCATGTCTATTCTCTCTCCCACCTCCACGTCTGTTCTCGTCGCATTATCTGCCCTAGCCGCATGTCGATTACATCCCCTACCCACACGTCCACTCTTTCCTCTATCTGTACGCGTATGTCTGTTCTCCCCCTATCTGCATGTTTATTTCCCCCCCCCCGCCCCCTCCCGCTATCCATATACTTGTTCTCTCTCCTACCTAATTGTCTGCTTGCTTATCTATTTTCACCCCTACTTGAATGTATAGTTTCCGTACCTGGACGGCTACTCTATGCCCCACCTACTTGTATTTTCTCTTCCCTATGTGTCTTTTTTCTCCTCTACCTGCAGTTTATTTTCTCTCTTACTTGCATGCTTATTCTCTCCTCTGTCTGTCTGTGTGTCTGTCGTCTGTGTGTCTGTCTGTCTGTCTGTCTGTCTGTCTGTCTGTCCGTCTGTCTGTCTGTCTGTCCATATTGTGCTATATTGCATACTCCCTCCTGAACTTTGTCTCAGTATCAGAACTTGCGATATTGGAAAGTTAAACAAAATCAGGTGTAAGTTTGAGGGCAAAAAAACGATTGATATGCCTTACAGTTTAAAAATTCTCAAGTATATACTTTAAAAAATCCATTTAAAAATCTCCTTGTCTTCTCATATAAATGTCGCTCAAGCGCTCTCCATCTCCGCCGGTGCCAGCGGGTTTTTTTTCTTTTTTATATTTTTATGTTGTTTCTTGAAATGTTCGCTGTGGCGGCCATGTCAAGAGTATTGTATCACTGACAACATGGCCATCGGCAAACAGATTTTCTGAGCCACAAAAAAATAAAAATGTTGTGAGATCTGCAGATCCTTGCAGGGATAATGGAATAGATCTACATGCTTTTTTATTGAGACTTTGATTTCGAGAGAAGATCAATATCCTTCAGTGGGTCATGTCGTTAGCCTAGAGGCTCTAGCTGTGTAGAACTTCAGGCTTTTGATCTGTACTTAACTAACGATCTCTTTAAGTTGTTTTGCCTAAGTGTTTTTGTGTATGTTATCATGGCTCCGAAGAGCAGGAGTCCCGTTGGTATAAATACGATGTTAAACACGAAAGAAGTTCAAATCGCTAAAATTAAAGAAAGAGAATTGCGTTTTACTTTCCAATTGTCCCCCGTGTATCTTTATAAATTACTAGTATGTATCCCAGGCTGTGAATCATTAAATTGCCAACTCACAAATTTATAAACTTTGTAGTAATTATGAGTAGATCTACAAATCAATCCTTTAAGCGACGGGTGAGGCCATTTTCTCGTTCCAAACATTTAATCATATGCGCACTAATATGACAGTGTTATCTTGAAATTTTCCTATAAGTACCGGTGCTGAGCAACGCTATGTGGTTTTCAAAAACTACATAATGGGGAGGAATCATTACAAATTATTGATGCTTTTCTAAAATATTCATGCCACTTAACCAACCACCCAAAAGGCACAACTATAAATAACAAGATGCTCCTGCAATTTTTTAATTTTTTTTTTGCTGTTATCTGTGGTTTTTCGAGGCGTCTTCGATGTTACAAATTTGAGCTCGTAATAACTATTTTGTTCTTGTAAACGTCTAAAGGATATGAAATTACAGTGCCTGGTTGTCATCATCAGTACAAATTTCGGCTGAAAGACAGTACGGTGTAACCATTCATGTCCTTGTGGTTTAAAAGCATAATATATCCGATTTGTCTCACGCAACAAATAAAAATATTAAATTTTTGGCAAAATCACTTGCAAAGCGATCATATCACAATCACTAAGTAATTTTTCATAATTTGCAGCATTCATTGGCCTATAGTGAAACGCTGTTTAAAATCTTAAATTTCCATTTCGTCTCCAAGCCACGCACAGATACCGAAAGTGACGTATTGGTTTCCCCACGAACAAAGTGTTCCGCATGCAAAGTGACACCACATAGAAATGAATACCCGTTTCAGTTTACAAAACCACGCAAGAATATGCAATAATCTGCTGTCAGGTTTTCACATCTATTCTAGGGCACTCTGTATAACATCGCCCAAGAACAGATTTTGTGATGAAATATTAACAACCCTGATGGCGGCCTATTGTTGTTCAGGACTGGAACCTTCTGTCTCAGTTTTGCTTAATGAGGTTTGTATAGCACTCCTCGATGACCACGTGCCAACAGAGATAACTACCATAACGAATGCACCACTTTGCACTTTGGTGTCCAGTCTTACATGCCAAATCCAAAGCGAACTGCAGCAGAATTGCACACCAGAGCCTGTTGCATGCAAGCTGATTAAAAAAGAAAACTGAGATTTTAGATCTCTTTGTTTTGAACAAGCCTTGGTGTGCAACTTATGACACATCAGGTTTTGGATTTGATATGGGAGATTGCACGTCAAAGTGAAAAATGGTGCAAAAGTTATGGTGATCTTTTTCCCTTCGCACGTGAGCTGTTATTCTCATATCGGAAAATAAAGCTGCGTAAACCTCATTGTTCGTTCTTGGGTTTTGTCACTGTCTGCTGTTGCCATACTTGGAGACTACAGTTTTGCAATGTTTTGTAAATTTCATCGAACAGGAAGCTATCCACCTTTAAAAACGTCACAACGGTTTGATTTAGAATACAATAAATCAAACTCGCTGGGGTTTTAAGAGAATTTCAAAGACGCCAGACATCAGGGAGGCATACGTTTTCTGGTTTGCTGCCAGAATGCAATAGTCGGATTTACTGAATTATGGCCCTCGGAAGCGTGCGGTAGAAAAGCACTTCAGTTGTTTGTGTGCAAATTTACGCTGAAAGAAGACCCGAAAGAAACACTTTTATTTAAACTTTAGATTTACAGACAGATTTTTTAAAAAAAATTATAACGCCTTTGTATCAGTGATATTTCATGCTTGGCTGTGTAGTGTACATCTTTCTAAGTCGCAAAGCCCAGTTCGAAGACTCAAATCGTTTGCTTGGATCTTTGCTATTTGGATATTTGGTGGGGGCAAAGATATTAATAACTGTAATAACTGATGGTTCGAGAAGACTTTTCGAAGGGGTAGAGGTGGGGTAGGGTGGTGTGAGGGGAGGGGACTAGTGGAGGTGGGGATAGGGTAGGATGCTAGGAGGGGAGAGGAATTTTGGGGGTGTGGGTGGGATAGGATTGTACGAAGAGAAGGAAGTAAGGGTTGGGGGAGGGGGGTAGAGGTGGGGTAGGATGGTATGAGAGGAGGGAGTGGTGGGGATGGGAGTAGGGTAGGATGGTATAAAGGGAAGGGAGGAATAACAGATTTTATTGTTGCTCTTTTCATGTCTGAGAAGCAATCCAGAACTTGCGTCATTCCAAGGCACCCAAGTCTCTCAGCCGGTGTTTAGCGGAATTTAATTCAAGGGCAGCAACTAACAATTACTCTATGTTGAAGATATAAAACATTGATCTTTGCCTCTTCAAGAACCACCAGTACGCTAAAACGTGAGTCGCTATTACATTTCTGAGCTCAAAACTTTGGTCTTGGCCCATGATTATGAAATTATTTTTGTCATTATAGGTATTTTCTAAGTTTCTCAAAATACACTGCTGAGTTTGTAAGTTTGATGCGACGAGGCGTTGAGGAACAAGATGCAGCTGAGCGGATTGAATACTATGTCGATACTATTCTGTTCCAAGATGGAGCTTAAAGTATTATCTGATGGGTCGAAACAGCTCACATGCCATGTTGTTGTTGTTGTTGTTGTTGTTGTTGTTGTTGTTGTGGTTGTTGTTATTGTTGTTGTTGTTGCTGCTGCTTTTGCCACTGTTGTTGTTGTTGTTGTTGATGGTGGTGGTGGTGTTAGTGGTGTTGTTTTTGCTGCTGCTGCTACAGCTCCTGCTGCTGCTACTGCTGCTGTTGCTGCTGCTGCTGTTACTGCTGCTGCTTCTTTTGTTGTTCTTTTATACAGTTGGCCTTAGTGGAAATCGATATTTAATAACCCTGATCCATGCATTGTTCGATTACATCACACGTGAAGTCTCTAATCTATGCATTAATCCTCCTACTGCTTTCTGCTCTTGTTTTTGCTATTATTGTAGTTGTTGTTGTCGTTGTTGTTGTTGTTGCTGTTTTTGTTGTTCCTGTTCCTGCTATTTCTGCTGCTGTTGTTGTTGCTAGTACTGCTGCTGCTGCTGCTGCTGCTGTTGTTGTTATTGTTGTTGTTGTTGTCGTTGTGCTTTCATACAGTCAGCCTTTATGGAAAGAAAACATTCAATAAAGCACGACATTTAATATTCCTGATCCTTCTATTGTTCCTACACGTGACACGTGACGTCACTGGACTGTGTATTAATCCTTTTAATCTTTTATATTGCTCTTAACCATTGTTGTTGTTGTTATTGTTCTTGTTGTTATTGTTATTGCTGCAGTTGTTGTTGCTGATGCTATGGTCTTGTTATTGTTGTTGTTGTTGATGTTGTTGTTGTTGTTGTTGTTGTTCTTCTTCTTCTTCTTCTTCTTCTTCTTCTTCTTCTTCTTCTTCTTCTTCTTCACTTCTTCTTCTTAATCTCTTTTTTTAGAAAATAAACTTATTTCAAACATAAATTTTAAAACCTGAGAAAAAAAATCCTAATATTTGATCCAGTGGATCTGGAAGGTTGGAAGATTTATGTTATGCAATTACTTCTCTTTTGTACAGTGACGATGTTTTTGGATCTTCTAAGATATATGGTCATGGTTTTATCTGCACCAAATTTTAACCCATTCTTTTCTATACAGTCCACCAGTAAAACAGATCTGTAGCTTTTCGAATGATCTTGTTGATGTGCCAACACACACACACACACACACACACACACACACACACACACACACACACACACACACACAACTCGATTGGAAGCATAGCTTTCTTAGCTGATGTAAATACATGCATCACAGTTTAATATGAGGAATCCCGAGGATAAGACTCCTGCTCCCCTCCCTCCTCCCTCCCCCCTTCCTATTTGCACGAACAGCTTATATAAAAATAGGAATAAAAATTATAATGTATTTTTTGTTAAGAAAACGATCTAAAATATCTGAAGACACAAGGAGGATGTGCACGCATTTGTCAGGTGGGGGAAAAAAGATGGTAGAAAGAACCCCTTCTTACACAGCCAATCAGGACATTTTTTTATATCTCATAAGAAGTTTACGGTCTAGCCACGTGCGTCCCAAAAGGTTTCAAAATATTGTATATCAGGAACTTCCAGATTTAGGCGTGTAAATGGAGAGAAACGTTGTTTTGTTTTTTTTCTCAAGTCTGTGTATTAAAGCAATTTTTAACAATCTGCCCCGACGTTATCGAAGAAAAATATTGCTTTAGCCAAACTGTAAAAGCGTTTATGAGCCATTTAGTAAAACTTTCTCCTCGAACCACAGGAACGTTCTGAGATGGCAAAGGCTAGTTCGCAGGTTTGGTGCCACCACTGTTCTCAAATTACATCCTATTTATAGTGGGTGTCCTTTATGCAGATTTTGCACAGTGTCAGTTCAGATAGAAAGGGGTTAAAAAGTTGGCATTCTTTTGCAGACCACTGGCCCGCACAAATGAAATCTGTTAATGCCATTGAGACAAATGAAATCTGTTAATGCCATTGAGAATCACTACCTCCAATTTATCTACAAATACATGGCTGACTTTCACCACTTTTGAGTTGTGGTTCATTTTATACAATTATTTCTATCATACACAACTGTCCGCTGTTATTGACTTTAATAGTCCAATTTTTTTTTTTTTTTTTTTTTTGGGGGGGGGGGGGGGNGACCAATTAGGCTTCTTCAGCCTAAAAGATGCTCTTGCCCGCCTCCCCAACCCCTTTTCTACCATTAATCACATACACGCTCTGTACATACACATACAACATTATCCTGATAGTGATCTCCTACACTGGTTATTATCATTTTCCTGAATTATTACTATTACAGAATCAATACGTTGGCTCAGCAACAGAGGCGGATATTGCAGTAGATATTGTCTCACTCTGGGGTTTATCTGATTCATTCTGTCGTACACTATGTGATAATGATTATACCTGTCGTTCTTTCCCTGTTCCCATCTACTCAATCAATAGTGTAGGCTGAAGAGCAGGGGCAGATACGAATACTCTTCTAGGAGGGAATGAAAGGGATGTAATCCTCCTTTACTTCGTCACTTTCCCCTCCCCTTTTTCGGACCCTTCCCTCCCCCACTTCCCCAAACCTCTTTTCTCTCTTCTGCCGCCGCGCGCACATTCATACGGACACAGACTGGTTTTGTCTGGCTCTTCAAGCCACGGGAGATAACCAAGAAAAACTAGCTGTAATGACATCGTTGTCTCCCTCGGGTGGGAAGATGGCAGCGAATACTATTCTGTCTAAACATAATCTTTAGGACCATGGAAATGTTGTAATGAAAAGGAACTGTGATTATCTAGCAACTTATACAAGGTAACTCGGTAATAACGGGTTGGTCAGGACTTTCAAATTTTTGCCGTTATTACAGTGTCCCCCGTTATACCCGAAATGAGTTACAAAGACTAGAAAAGTAACTGGAGCTGTACTCTCATGGTTCGGAATGCTGACGTTGCGTCGGCTGCTGATCTAACACTGGCAAGTTTCTGGTAGCCAACCTGTAAACACTCAACGAGAAGATTTCAGATGCTAAAACTCGAATAAGTAATGCCGCGGTGGTCGAAGTTTCGTTCATCCAGTCCTGTTATGAAAATTTTATTTCAACAATAACAAAGAGGAGAGGAAGACCATAATGGAGATCATGCCCTTTGAACCGGGTCCACGTTACAACCGTAGCCGTTATAGATTGGGATCAATTGTATCATTCAATGATCTGTTGATCTGAGGGTGAGTGAGTGAGTGAGTGAGTGAGTGAGTGAGTGGACTGACTGACTGACTGACTGACTGACTGACTGACTGACTGACTGACTGAGATGTATGTGCCTGTGTATGTAAATAAATGATTGAATAAAAGAGAGACTTCCTGGAAAGGACGACTCAAACCAGTATGAAAGAGACTGGAAATTAATACGTGACTCGACTACAGGGAATATTGAACTCTTACAGATTCCCACCCCCAGATCCACACACCCATTCACTCTCTCCCCAAGCCAGAACAGCTATCCGCCTCTGCATGACCAGATGGGCATAGCGACCTGCAATCGACTCCAACAGCTGCCTGCACCATACAGATTGAATCTGTCCACTTCGATCGTTACTTTTGTCTAGATAAGTTGGACAGCTGCAGTGTTCATAAAGCCTGCTGATTCTACACCACAGTAGTTGTTATTGTAATGAGGCCGTCGAGTGTACATAGTCCATGGCGTCACTTTGTCCCTTTTGGTAGTGGGTGTCAAGTAATTAGAATGGTCACTTAAGGTGGGGTTGAGAGGGGATCTGTTAGGCTAGACCCAAGTCCCTGCGTTACTCTCCGCGATCCGTGACCCTAGGTCTACACCCTCTTCGATAACATCTGTGTGTGTGTATGTGTGTGTGTGCTTGTGTGTGTGTGTGTGTGTGTGTGTGTGTGTCTGTCTGTCTGTCTGTCTGTCTGTCTATCTGTCTGTCTGTTTGTCTATGTCTGTCTGTCTGTCTGTCTGTTCTGGGGCTGATGGGAATCTCTCTCTCTGGTGTAGGTCTCTTTGCATTACTAACGAATGTAAGGGCAGAGCTAGGTCAAGACGCTCTTATTTTAGTAGAGTCGTTTCTCTATGGGGGAGAGGGGAGAGGGGAGGGACAAGACGAATTTGAATCAATTCATTAATTCATTCAAATCCAAGTTTTTCTTAAATTATCTCTTATCAAGTTGAGTCATGTTGCAGGTCATTTCAAGCCGTTGTCATAAACACATAGTCTAGTCTCTGTGTACTTTTTCAGTTCCTTGTGCTACAGGCAAATTGCCTTTTATTCAATGCAGTACACATTAAAGCAGCAATGCTGGGATGGGTCAGAGGGCGCACAGAGAAAGGAGGGGAAAATCGGATGCAGGAAAAAAACAAACGAGATTCCAAGGCAATGGTTCAGGGGATGGCGGGGAAGGTCATTACGACCTTGCTGCTCAAGGTCCCGTTTGGGATAAAATTTGCTACAGTAAGTTTCAATTAAAAAGTGAACAGTTTTCTTGCCTCAGCCACTCCGCTCTCTCTCTCTCTCTCTCTCTCTCTCTCTCTCTCTCTCTCTCTCTCTCTCTCCACTTCCTCCCTTCCTTTCTTTCTCTCTCTTTCTTTCTTTCTCTCTCTCTCTCTCTCTCTTCGTTTCTTCTTTTCCTTTTCCAAACCACAGTTTTTGCGCCCTATGGCATACGGCCTCTGAAGGTTACTGGACCTTGGACCAGAACCCATTCGGTCCATTTCTTACCTTCCCCCACCCCCTCACCCCGATCCTCTTTTCCACCCTCATCCCCCTCCCGGACTGAGCTCATTATTTGAAGTATTCGGATTCAGTGCCTTAAGTATCCCTCCCTCTCTCTCTCTCTCTCTCTCTCTCTCTCTTTCTCTNTCTCTCTCTCTCTCTCTCTCTCTCTCTCTCTCTCTCTCTCTCTCTCTCCAAATTTCACAGCACAGAGCTGAGTCCGAGGATTAAGAGCTAAGGATTCTAACGACTGTGATCATTGTTCAATCCACAGCAATAACTGGCTAGGGGTAGACTAGGGGATATGCGCTGGTGACGATGAAATCGTTACAGTTCTACGAGCAGTGAACTGTGTGTAGTCTATTACAATACTGTGTCACTACCACTATTTTTTTTAAACCATTGTTATGAAGCAACATCGGCAACAAAATATATTTAAACTAAGACGATTTTTTTTTTTAGATTCAACCTTGTTGATGTGGGAATGAGATTTCATCTGTCCACAGCATCCTGGACTAGATATGTTAATATTGACAGATAGAGACTGACAGAATATTATTTGGCTCCGGATTATAGTTAAACTGGTGCGGTTTCAACGCGTTTATAATTTGCATCTGTCGCAGTTTTTGAATGAATGACAAAGCGACAAAACTACCAGGATTTTAAAGCCCTTTTCATTTCGCAGTATCTAGATTTAATATGTCCGTTGGTTTGTTTATGAGGGTGGTCCTCACAACTGGTGTTGTTCAGTTTGGCTCCTCAATTTTTAATTGCTCAATGACTGTAATATAAAAATGAAGGTGGAAAAGCTACAGCCTCTAGTGCTGGGCAACTAACGGTACTGATTTCTCGATATCGATAGATTTTTATGATACGGTGTCTTCATCGGCGAGTACGTTTTGATAAGTTTTGAGCAGCTTAGCTGTTTTCATCACAGCGTGATACGCCCAGTATTTTTTTGTTTCCCCATTTCTTTTCCACTTTAAAAATGAACCCAAAAAATGTTAGCTTCTGTATTTTTTCAAGGATCATTTCACTCAGCTGTGTTGAAGTGTTCAGTTAAGTTGGCCCTACCACAAGGCATAAATCAATGTGAAATTAAAGTGTGGATTGTGTTTTATAATATACTAAATGACAAGGATCGGGGGAAATATGATTAAATGTTCCAACGTTCTATTTGACTATTATAGTTATCTTACTTTAATAGATAAATAGATTGACGTCATGACACAGTTTTAGTTTTTGTCATCATGCAGTCTTTTTACGAAGTAATACAGTTGGTATCGATACGTTTTATGTTGTATCGGCCCATCACACTGTCTCCAACTTCGTGTGTCGTGAGCGAAGTTCACGAGAAATTCAAGTTGAGACATACTGTGCTGGCGACACGCCATTTTACAGTTTGTGAAGGCAGGCAGAGAGTTAGGCTGGTCAATGTCCTAATAAGCAGACCATGTGCAAGACGCCATTTTTTTTTTTTGTCTTCATTGCCAGCAGAGATGAAGTCGAATGAGGCGGTGATGTCGACGTGTCTATTCAGCAGACCATTGGTAGCCTAGACACCATTCCAGAACACTTACTTTAGCACAGACCATCAGCCATCCCATCGAAAGAAAGTCAAAGAGGTATGAACATGCCAGTGTTTGTTTCCACCGTTGTCTGTTCGGCTATCTCCTGGGACAAGACCGCTCTTGCATAGATGCAGTTCATTTAGTCATGTTTAGCCACAAGATCGGTCCTATTCCCTGATTATCCCGTCTGTTCAAGGTTTTACAGCCCTTAATAACTTAGCAAGGGGTTCAGGGGCGTAGCGCGGGGGTCGAAACCTGGTAGGCAAATTTGCACAGTGCTAGGCGAACGGTAGGCATTTTACCTCAACGTCACACTACATTCACACTAAGTAGAGACGCGGTATCATGTATGAAGCAAAGTAGTATTATATAGCAAAGATATGCTTTACCATCTAAACCAGTAATGCTGCATATTAAGCAATAACAACGGCGGCAACAATAACAACAATGGTAACAGCAACAGTTTTGACCTAGTGTTTACTCCTTACAGATACGGAGGGCATGTGGGCAAAATACTTGAGGACGGTGTCGAAGAAAAAAGATAATTCTTTAATCAACTTTGCCTCCGCAGCAAAGAACATTAGACAGTGTTTTTTTTTTATTTATAGTGTCTGGCTTACCTCATAATTGAGTGTCTTTTATTCGTCGCATGTCGCTAAGAATAACTCGCAGGCAAACAGCCAAATATTCTAGGAGTTTCATTAAATCCATCTTGCCAAAAATGATACAGTTTCAGGGTATAGATCTAGACTTTAGACCTAGATCTAGCTAGTCTAGCCTATAAGCACAGAGACAAGAAAACACACAGGCATTAGCTAACCCACATGACCCAATTCCAAGTTGGTGAATGAAAACAGGGGAAGTCATTCATCTGACTTCTCTCTTTACGGCCTCGTTTTTCTTCCGTAGGCATTTAGTATTTTGCCTATAGGCATGGAAATTCTAACACTGCTCGCGGATGTTGCTGAGGCTCAGTCTGGATTAAAGTGCTAATTTTGTCGCATAATATAGTAGAAGAGGAGCTGCCGGCGAGTTAACCTATGGAGTTAAAATCCAAAATGACTACTTGGCTAGCTAAACTGGGCTGCGCTTGGGGCTCAGTCAGGGTGCAAGTACCACTGATGTGATAAACATTTCAAGCGATTTGTGCAGCGTTTTTTCTTCTCTTTGGAGAGGGCTGAGGCTTAGTATGTTACAAGGCGGCGAATTAATAATGAGTTATGAGCACTGGCAATGGCATTTATTTCAATATTTTTGGTAGGTTGTTTTTGTAAACATTTTATGAGATGTTCTTTTTCTAAGCGGTAGTCAATGACTATTTGACTACCATTACGCTACGCCCCTGAAGGGGTTCCATGCCAAAATACTTTCCACATCGTGTTATCTCACTCTTCCTGCAAATTTTGACACGTAGAAACATGTCTCCAAAATCAATTAGAGATTGAGAACTCGGACAGATAGGTTACCAAATATTGTAGGCCTTTTCTCACAGTAAATAGGGTAACATTGTCCACTAAGCGGCAGCCACACAGTTTATACATGAGCAGGGAAACCCCACCTATTCTGAGTTTACAAAAGTATTTGCAATTATTAAGCCTTTGAAATTAAAATCCAACCACGTTTGCCCCTCATCATGACAATTTTCTTACTTTATCAGGAGTATTCAAACTTCAATACCTTTATCTGTATGTCAGGTACAATTGGCATCTTCATACCTGGAGAGCTAAAGAACATTACCAACGAGAGCGGCATGATCCATGGGTGCTAACAACAAAACAAGACTGTTCTACAGAGCACAGCGGCCAGAGAAGAAGACATGCTGACCTACATAAGGATCTGGCAGAGATGAGTATCATGTTTCTGTTTATCAAGTTTCATTTTACCACAAGTTCAAACTGGGGAGGAGTTCCGAATAAGACTCATACCTGATGCTTCTGTTCCTTCGGACATTAGGATTACTGACTCACCTCGGCTGATGTTCCTGTCTCGATGGGCATTAGGGCTAGAGATTAAGATAGGATGAGGGTCGGGAGATAAGGCTAAGGGCACTAAGGGATACGATGTTAGTAGGTTGGGAGTGTGTCATTTGGAATTCCTTCCTCAAATTGTTTTAAAATATTAGAATCTGTATGTGATCGAAACTACTTACCCAAGTAGTACATACTCGTAACTAT
>JAWQUT010000027.1:208601-230792 GCA_033807755.1 Ellobium chinense | reverse complement strand
GGGGGTGGAAGGGGAAGAGAGGGGAGGGAGAGGGGTGTCATTTTTACAGCAGAACACATAGGAACCAACAGCAATTCTGAGACTCGTTTTTTTTTTTGTTTTTTTTCGCGTGAACATGGACCTTCCTCTCATAAACAACATGATATCTTTACTTTAAAAAAAACGGCTGAAGCCTATTTTCGTAGCACAGTGAGGATTTGGAATCCATACCTTTGGCGAGGATTTCCATATGTGGTAGTAACTGGCGATAAGGAGTTACTCTCGCTTTGACTGATGCTCCTGTCTCGATGGGCATTAGTGTTAGGGTTAAGGGTAGGGTTAGGGTAGGGGGGTAGGGTTAGGGTTAGGGTTAGAGTTGATTTAGTACGTTATTCGGAATTAAGGTATTGACCGCAGTTACGACATGAGTTACGACATATGGAAATTCTTCCATATCTTTGTCTTTAAACCTCACGAACTCCATTTCGGGAGGAATTTTGAATAAGACTCATACTTGATGCTCCTGTCTCGGTGGACATTAGAGTTGGGGGCTCGCTTTGACTGACACTCCTGTCACGAAGGGTTTAGGGTAGAGTTAGGGTTAGGGGGTAGGGTTTAAGTTGTATTAGTAGGCATACGCACTGGTTAGGGGTGTGAGTGTCATTCAGAATTCCCTCCAAATGGTTGAATCTGTACATGTGGTGATCACCTTTCGTTTTTCAGCTTTTGTGGTCGCCTTATACAGGTTATACACATCAATGTGCTTCAAAATTCTCATGTCATTTTTCACACTTCTGAGAGATCGGGGAAGGGGGAGGGGAGGGGAATTTTTTCGGCAGAGCACAAAAGAGCCAACGTGTCATTTTGAAACAGCTAGTCGGGGAGAAATATTGACACATTTTTTTCTGTACAAATCAACATGGGCCTTGATCTCTCAAACAACGTGGTATCCTTAAAGATAAAAATCGTCAAGGAAGGATTTCCATGTGCGTGCCATCCTACAACATGCTCTTGATCCTGACCAGTAAACACACTAAGGATTATTTCTATAGATCTGGTATTGAAAAGAGGGGCTTATAGGGGGGATACATAAAAAAAAGTGGTTGTTTTCAAATCTTGCAATCTTGTTATTCCCTGCATGTTGTAGGATGGCCCACACATGGAAATCCTCCCATCGCCAAAGTCTGACTTAGTCCATTTTTGTACTACAGTGAAGACTTGCGCCCCACATATTTGTCTTTAAATCTCATGGGCACCATTTTCTTTGTACAAAAGTATGTGGCGCCCAGACTAGTGTGGGAAGAGGGGGGAGTGTCAAGGTTTAGAGAAAACTTTTTTTTTTGCAAATGATGGGCAAGATTCTAATCCGGATTCGAATTCATCGAATCCTCTTACCTGGGTTCGAATACAGATTCGAATCTTAAAATTAGTCTGGATTAGAATCGTATAGTTCACAAAAAATATAAAAATCCTTAAGTCATATTTAATTTTGGAAATCTATAAAAATGTACAGGCCTTTTGGGTTTATTTAAGATAAAGACCCGCATGTTCAATCTAAAGGCGGTTTTCTTGTCATTGTAAAAAGTACAAGCTCAGTTTCCATAAATATCTTCCCTCCCTCGGCATTGGAATCTGCCCAACCCTACTTTTTGCTAAATGTACGTTCGTTTGTATCAAAATGACATTTAGGGCTTCCGCTTGACAATCTGGAAAGGCACATCTTGTTTTGATTTTAGCCTCGGATCGGTCCTGGAATCCTTAAATAACCATTATGAGGCTTCAGATCACCCGAGTAAATATTATCGCCTTATAGAGTGTTGTTCTACATACATTATTTGAATAGACTGAGGACAATGTGAATGTATTGTTTTCTTCAAAGCACTTGCGACATGATCAGGCGAGAAGCGGACCCAGAGCTTATGAAAAATAGGATTTAAAAAAAAAAAAAGACTTTTAACTGACCCCATAGGGGAATTGATTTACTCTGCCATACATAGTTAAACATCTCATTCATGGTACAAATACATAGTGCACATCATATATGTAAATACATAACATGGCAAATGAAACAGACAACAAAGTCATTGCCGGTCGCCGCCATGCAGCGCCCTGATTTCTTTTCCACCCCACCCCCAGTTCTAATATCAGGTACATAGTATTTACACATGATTCAAGTGAGGGAAGTGAAGTATAGTTCTCCGGGACACCACGACGCAAACTGCCCTGCTCACTAGTCTTAGTAATCTACGACTCACAAACCACGCACCCATGAGAGAGTTCTGAATGAATTACTTCCCAGGAGTAATATTTCCCGAATGTCCTGTTGCTGCCATTCTTCATTTTTATTTAAAACCAGCGACCTTAGTCAATCCGTGTCCTCAGCCGTAGTTCCCATTGCAAACTTAGCGCCATGCTCCTTTCTTTTGACACTGTGGTACTGTATTCTGTGTTATGAAGAAGAAGAAAAAGAAAAAAAATCACCTCGTAATGCCCTTGGAGAGGAGAAAGGTACAAGAATAAGAAAAGAGAAGACCATGGATAGCCGGGCAGAAGAGTCACCGAAGACAGTCTGCAACATGCAGGAGATTTGGTCAAGAGGAGAAAAGGACATGTTGTTGCTTATGCCAGAAATCTTACTGAAGTGATCATCACACTAGACAGAGAATGCAAGAGTTGGAGCAACCTACTTTGAAAGAAGAGACCAGGTGGAGAACATCACTATACCAGAAGATGCATTAACCCAGAAAGAGCCGTCGATAAATGTGTGAATGGAGTTTTGTTGCATACAGCAGGGTTGTCTATACAGAGTCGGAAATTTACGACATGACCACAGCCAGATTAGGAATGAAAGTACATGTTATGATTGAAGCCTTACGATGGATGGTGACATCATCTTGGTTGCTGGAAAAAAAAATATAAGAGATAGTCATAGATTCATACAATCTGCTAAGGACTATTGAAAAATGAATTATCTGAACCGAAAGGCTGCAAACCCTCCAGACAAGTCTAGGCCTTGCGTGCTTGGAAGATGGATCACTGAAGCCTTGGCAGATGGAGCGCTATGAGAAAAACGGGACTGGTGATAGGAAGCTGAAGGTATGGCGGAACGTCTTGAAAGAACAGATCGGTCCTCAGTCAGATGTTGACGAGAAGAAAAAGCAAAATATCCTCTTCGGCGACTTTTGGCGTAGGCATTGGAACATCTGTGGTCATGTCTGGAGTGCAATGGTGATGTCTCTAGCAGCAGCGCAATGAGCAGTGGTGACGAAAATAAGCACATGCAATCGGGCACTCATCAGTTTGACACTAGCCTGGGATCAACTTGCAAACGATACTTCCTCTTCTACACTCGCACACACATACCAACCTGAAGACATGTGAGACGTCGCATAGTCGTGCACTTTCTTTGGAGGTACAATATTGCATAGACTCTATGGTCATCCGACCATTGTGTTATCTCTTCCCAAAATTTCAGCTACTTAACTTCCCAGTAACCATACATCATATACTGATGCCAGCGTTTTCCAGATGAAAGGTATTATTTGGCATAGGGGCAGATAAGGGATTCATTTAGTGGGAGGAGGGGTTGGGGGATAAGAAGTAAGGAGGGAAAAGGATGAGATACTAGAAAATGGATGGGCTATTGGTAGAGCGGCGGGGCTGTGGGGGGGAGGTGAGGGGTTACTACGGTTCGGTCCATTCTGAACGGAATATGCCTCAATAACAAGGCATTGGGATAATTTTGGGAGCAGTGAAGACACCCCAGTCAGGGAACCGGAGAAGCAGCTAGAGATACAGCCATTAGAAGACCGAAGACGGAAGAAACCATTGATCCAATCTGAAAAACTGCAAGAGATTTTGAAACTACTCACCCTGTATACAATATACTACAAGAATGAACAAAAAGACTGCATAGAGAAACACAGTCTTAACCATCTAGTCAAGGAGCTGACACAGAAACAAGACACCTGCCTACACAAGGATCTTCAACTCTATGAGCCAGTGTAAGGTAGACAGCCATAAACAAACTCTCCTGCCCGCAGAGCTTAAACCCAGCGTCCTGGAAATTCAAGCCAAAGATGGCATGACAGCCCCGGAATTCATGTGCGGAACACTGGAAATGAGCCACAGCTCATACCCACAAATTTAATAGACACATAATATTTACCTGATGGTTCAGCATAAAGTGCCGTCAGAAATGAGGTATCGGGACATGCATCAAAATCGCCAGGTGGAACAGATTACAAACGGGCCCAAACTACAAGCAACGGATGCTCCAACTACAAGGCAGAACTAAAGAGCCCTACAGGTCGCCCTCCAACACGTCATACAGTAAGACAATCTGGTTGAAAACTTGGCGTTGTTCACCGACTCATCTCGATAACCCAGGCGCTTGAAATGCGGGACCGGGATGGAGCAACACAAGAGATCATATTCCAACTCAATATGCCTGCCGAAAAGATGAGAATTTTCATCAAGTGGATTCCCGCACATTGTGGCATATGCCGAAATGAAGAAGCAGACCGACCGACACAGCAGGGCAGTTGCACAGCACTGACAACACAAGCAGTATTTAATTAAGAAACCCTGAAAGACCATTTCCACAAACTCCCAAGAAGAGACGGAGAACCATCATTAAGCTGAGAACAGGGCACTGTATGCTCAAGCTCCACCCATATAGCGTGAACAAAGTAGAGAAGCCCGAATGCATCAGGAGCAACAGTTCTCTCCAGACCTGTCGGGACTACCAGACTTTCTGAGAAGAGATTTGGTCACAGGCATCTGATGTCAGTACCCAACTGTAAGAACCCCTTTGGACCTGAAGAGGACCGTCAAACTTACCAACAGAGCAAATCTGAAGGCATGACAGGGAACGAAAACGAAGGAAGAGAAAACGAAAAAAGAAGTGGAATAACAGAATGTAGAGGGTATCGATAAGTATCTACTGTTTCTTTTCACGCTAGTGGAAGGTTGATCCGGAGGGATGGGGGTGGGAGGGGGAAGGGGGCAAGGCTTTGTTAAATCTACTCTGCTGCTCTCATTCTGCATCTATCAGTTTCCCTTCTTCGTAATTTTCTTTGCCTTTATTTTTTTGCGTAATTATCCAATTTACATGCAACTCTCATTACTAGTCTCCTTTCTTTCGTCTTTTTGCCTTATCATTTTCTCTACTGTTAAAACACGCCTATGTAAGTAGGCTCAATGAAGAGTGCAAGAAACCGTCAGACATAAAATTATGGAGACAGGGCATGGCTTACTTAAGTTGGGCTTCTTGTAGTTATACTACATCTTAACAATATTCATAACAGTAGTGTTTTCTCCAGATCATTATAAGTTTGGGGAGACATTACGTTCTTGTTAGAAATTTAAGGGGATTACGTTCTTGCCATAAATTTGAGGGGATTTTAGGGGAGTGGGGAGAGAATTTGTAAAGTAAATTTTTAGATGGATTTTAGGTTTTTCTCAAGTAATGGAAACTTTGGATGCAGGAAAATAGGGGAGATCGGCGCACGTTCAATGTATTCAATGTATTTTTTTGAGGGGAAGGAGAGGTGAAATTTAAGAGGTGAACCGCTTGGTTGCTTTGCCTGGAGAAAACACTTAACAATAATAACCCAAATTCTAACAATAGTTTAAGTTTTAGCTAATACCTCTAAATCAGATCTAGAGGAAAGTTCCTTATGTGATCCCAGACTACGAAACACTCGTCATTTTCAGTTCTTGTTGTGCTATTAGGTTTCTAATTGCAGGGCAAGGGATAGCTGAGTAGTTCTGAACTAAACTGGGTTTGGGCTTAAGCTGGTTAATTAAAGTGCATTCTGTTGTAAGCACATAAGGAACTTTCTTCTTTTCATTCTAACGCTATCCAGGGATGAAACCAGCTTTTGTTAAATATGATTGATTTTAGTTTGTATGATCTTTCTTAAAGACCCTGTATGATCTTTTTTAAAGACCCTCTATGTAACAAAAGCTGTGTATCCGAAAATTTGCGAAAATTTTTAGATGCCCTTTTTTGTTTCTTTTTTGTTAATCAGTGGTCTGGTTTCATACCTGTTTTGTTTTCTAGACATGTTCTTGACTAACCCAAATCCTAACCAGTGTTAAGTTGGGGCCCGGCAGTAGTGGTCAATCCCTAGGAGAGACGGACGACTTGGTGGGCAGAGAGGTGTTGACTGACTCGCTCGGAGCTTGGAGCCGGAGCTACAGCGCCACGTCTACCAGCAACAACCGCTACACCTCGGGACTGAGGAGAGAGATGGCAGTCATCAACTCATGGCTACCCATAAGGGTGATACCCTGCCAGATCTTCCTCACTACCACGTGTGCGGATCTTGGGTGCAGCAGGTAAATGGATCAGGCCAGGTACAGTCTCTTAGTGGTCTTGCTGTTCTCCTGCGACCAGTATGTCGTGGGAGGGCAGCTTTGTGTTTGTTCTCAGTACAATGCTAAAGACACGCTTCTGATGAAAGTTGTTAGGTCAGCGGCCAGGAGAGCTCACTTCTCAGCCTTTTCTTTAGCGCCAGGTGCTTGATCTCAGATGTCTCGTGCATGGAGGTATTCAGAATTAATCAAGCGGTCTTCATATCTGCAATCAACGGTAGTGACATTAATGTCTTGTGTAAACAGGTAATGATTTATCTTTGTCTTCAGGAGCAGAAAAAGAGATGTTACATGTAACACTGACATGTACCAAAATATTCTATGCGGTCATAAGCCGAAATATCGTCTTTTGGCAGTCTTCATTATAAGGATCCATCCAGGGTCTTCCCTGTGCCTGTAAAAGAGTATTGTTTCCGTTGGAAATACTTGTGGATAAACAAAAAAAAATGAAGTTATTGAAAATGAAACCTTTTTTCGTGGAGGCTAAAACTTGTCACTTTAAAATGTATTTGATATTGAAGATCTATGTACACTGTTTTAAGAATCCATATTTTGGGTTTTGTTGCTCGACACCCTGGTTTTGTGAAAATTATGTACTCGAATGGCCAGTGAATATGTTGATGGCACTGTGCAATGATAGCACACTATGAATGGAGGCCAGCAAAAATCCATGAGCATTTATGATGGCTGTGCGCAGTACAAACACATCCTTGCTCTGTGCTGCTGGACGCTGTTCTGGCAACTGGGGTATGGGGAAAGTTGTGCACCAAAACACCCTACGATTATTCTGATTGTGTGAAAAAACCAACGCATGCTCAGTGTATTAATGCAGACAAAGCAGATATCTGTCAGGACACTGCACAATATAAACAAACATCATTACTCTATGCTGCTGGACTTTGTTCTGGCAACTGGAGTATGAGAAAAGTTGTGCACAGAAATGTACAGAAGTCGTTGCCCATGATGATATAAAATTTGTCACAATGAATGAAATGTGTCATCTGACCAGATGTGTTTGATCCACTCACGAATTTTTGAATCAGTCACATGTACGTTTTGTGAGATCGGTATGGTATAATTCCAAGAAAGTGAATCAATTTTGAAGCAAATAAACTTTGAGGCAGACAGATTTAGAATTGGAATCACGGACTTGTTTTAACCTTCTAGCGTGCATGGAGAAACATGCTCCTAAATACAGCCAACCCTCAACAATAACAACGAAAAAGTAAATAACTCCCTTACAGTTGACATTAACAGTGCAGGCACTCTCCTTACAAGAGCTTGTACTACGACAAGGCAGGTTGATTTTAGCGAACCTAGTCTACCATGAGCTCATGTTTCGGTTGTGAAACATTGGTAAAGACCGTACGCACTGTATTATTCTACCAGAATACACCACTACTGCAGCGCCTACGAACTTCTTGATGAAACCATTGCGATAGAATGAAACTTTGGAGATCGGACAAAGTTTGATTCAACCTAACGTTGCCGCAGCTGCACTTATTTCATAATTGTGTTTAGAATTATCTGAGATCAATAGCTGGCCGCCAAGGCAGTACTGAGCAGTGACTGCTTTTCTTAGTCACTAGTCTAACCACTTTTACCAGTAGCTTGTTTTCAACATCGTACTGAGAGCAAACACAAGGATCACCTGGAGAGTGTTCCCGACTTGGTCCAGCCTGTTGCTTCCTTGGTCCTCACACGGTGGAGTGGGGATGTTCTGGTGGGGTACCACCCATAAGGGTGGCATGGGCTTGATGGGCTGGCCGTTCTCTTGCTCTGACTGAGGTTGGGGTTTATGCTGGGTAGATGGGCTGTGTTTCTGGTTATGGGCTTTGGGTATGTCTGTACTGCTTCCCGTCCTGCTGGTCCGTCTGTCACACTCACTGTCTGTCAGTCTTCTGGTCTGAATAGGTTTCTATTGCATCCACCCCGTTCCTTCTTCCTCCTCACTTTCTCCCACGATTTTCTTGATTCCTTTTCTAAGTCATCTTGTAGTACATGTATTTCTTTCACTTCCACCCTCTTCTTTCACTTGCTTACTGCTACAGCTGCTTCCTTCCTCTTTCTCTCCCACTTTCTCCGTCTTTGACGCCAACTCCTAGTCTGTCAGTTCTCCTTTCGTTCTTCAATTTCTCTCACTCTCATCCTTTACTCTCTACCCTCTCCTCCTCCTCCTCGTAAGGGATAGTCACATGGTTCCAATTTTCCTTCGTATATCGATTGCTAACTATTGGGAATGTTTAGATGTGCAATTCTGGCGCGGCTCTCTTTGTATTTGACATGGAAACTGCACACCGTGTGCAGATGGGTGCATTAGTTATCGTTCCAGTCAAAATGCTAACGAAACTTGGAATCGTGTGAAATACCCTCTTCCATTTATTCATCCTTTATGCGGACTTTCTGCTCACACTACTTTCTTCTTCTCTTATCTTCTTTTTCATATCTCCTCCCCCTCTATTATTCTGCTCCTTCCCCTCTTCCCCACCAACTTTTCCTTCTTATCTTTTTCTTTTGCTATTCAACATTACTCTTGAATCTTCGTATTCTTTTGCATCCTCCTTATGCTATGTTCCACCTTCTAAAAACGGAAAGAAAAGTTACTGATGCTTTTCCTGCTGTGCTTCATCCTTCATTCCCCATATTTCATTCCTTCACTCCTTCATCATTACAAGTCATATTTTCTCCTTTCTCATTATTTTCACTTCTCCAACCTTCTTTCTCATTAATCTTATTTCGTCATCTCTCTTTCCTTCTTGTTCTTACTACTCCTTTCTGAATTATTCATTATTTTTACTTGAATTTCTATTCTTCCTCCTTATTATTATTTCCTCTTCTCTCCTTCCCAAGGACGTTATACAATATTTAATGTTATAACCTCTTTATGCCTTCCTCATTATTTTCCCCTCTCCAACCGTCCTTTCCCCTAATTGCTATTTCGCTTTATCGCCTTCCTCATTTTCCATTTTGCAGCTTCTCCTCTTCACTCCCTTCTCGTTATTATTACTACTTCTTTACAGAATTGTTATCACCTATATTCATTATTCTAACTTCATTTTCTATCTAGCAATATTCTTACTTCGCCTTCTCTCCTATTTCTCCTCCTTCCTAAGAGATACTAGTTCGTCTTCTCTCCTGCCCCATTGAATGTTAGTTTGTCTTTTTTCCATCCCCGTTATTCTCACCTCTTCATCTCCCCTTCCTCATTATTCTTATTTCTTCTTCTCTCTTTCCTTATTACTCATTATGCTTTTGCCGTATTCCAATTTCTCCTCCCCTCCTTCCTCAGTATTCTTTCTACTTCCTTTCTCTTTATTAATTCTTCTCACTTTCCCATCGGTCCCTCCCTTCTATTCTTACTTCGTCATCTCGCCCTTCTCATTATTCTTATTTATCTTCTCAGCTTCCCCTTCTCTTCTTCGTCAGCTTTCGTACTTAGCCTTTTCTTTATATTTATTATTCGAAATTCAACTGCTATCCTTTATTATTCTATTTCGAATTCTGTCTTTTCTCACTGTTCTTATATTTCTGATTCACTCTCCTTGAAGCAGCAGAGAAGTGGAAAAGGGGGAGGGAATGAGAATGTCTAGAAAATTGTTGGGAGACCATATAAATCGTTGAGTGAGTACTCATTCTACTAGCTGAGCCCTCGCTCTAAGCTGCAGCAGAGATGGCACCGGACGTTTTGGAAACAGCGTGCATGTAACTGGATGAATAGATCAAATCAACAGTCAGGCGCGGAGACTCGACAAAAGACTTCCTGGTTGGTGACGCAGAGAGAGGACAATTTCTTCTTTTGTGATATAGAAAAGTAAGGAGTTCGCAGAGCAAACCATTTATTTCTCATGTGAGAAGAGAAATCATAGGAAGTGGTATAAGCTGTTGTCCCTGATGACCGTTTATGACAATCAAATCATATGTTGTCAGAATGATCAGACACAGAAAGAAGACTGCAGAACGCAACTGGCTGAGACCAAGTAAAACGGCAGCCCAGGGAAAACAATACGCACATAAGAGACAAAAGCCATTTCCGAGTGTTCCCTGCCGCCATTTTTTTTTTAGGTTTGAAGAACGGATGTGACCAGAAAACTGGTTACGAGGAAAGCATTTTTCATTCTCCTTTCTACTGTGATGGAATAGTGTGCAAGACTTCACATTTTGGTGCTTTCTGTAAAGGTGAAACCATCAGAATACTTGCGTAATCTCATGCGTGAGGTTACCCAGTTCATTTGTGAGTTGCAGATATTGTATGATGAATGAACTCTAGCGCATAAAACCTTGATTAATCTCGATGGTCAATCCAGCCTTTCTCATGAATAGCAATACATTAATTGCATGGCTCTAAGAGAGTAACAAGAAGCATGGCCGAATGAATACGGCGGTGGGATTAATTCATGGTCGTGATGTAATAAGTAACCTGGGAAAAATATTTCACTCACATTTTCAACAGTCCAGCCGTCTGTAAAACGGCTATGCGCAGTAAAAGATATCAGAATGCTAGTGATCAGCACCTCTGAATGGCAGCTCCTAGAAAGATGAGAAATCTAATCAATGGTGGGCCAGCCAGGTATAATAATTTTAAGTGGCATGAGAGGTTGTAGTCTGGATACGAGACTTTTATTTAATATTATTATCATGAAAAGCAAAGAAATAATCACAGAAGTTTCCAAGATGAAAACGTAAAATGTACCCCTTCAATCAAATTGGACAAAAAAGAGCTACTGTTTACATGAAATTATAGAATGTTTCGATAATTACAAACCACCTACCTATTCATCATTTTCATAATGAAGCATTAAAAGTCTAATCAACATAATACACTTTGAACTGACGCAGCGGGCACCAGTATCAATCTATACTTGAAAGCAACGCGTTAATAACCACCTTGCTCCTGGATATAATAGATATAATACATTTGTATGATAATGGAGATTCACTTGTGATTCCGGTAACTAAAATTTTTGAAGTGACGTTGTAGATGTGAGATAAAAGCACCATTATCTA
This sequence comes from Ellobium chinense, assembly GCA_033807755.1. Taxonomy (NCBI): domain Eukaryota; kingdom Metazoa; phylum Mollusca; class Gastropoda; order Ellobiida; family Ellobiidae; genus Ellobium; species Ellobium chinense. The sequence goes on along the minus strand of JAWQUT010000027.1, from coordinate 219,428 downwards.
TTTATTTTGACAATTGATGTACAACTAACTTTCTGCACGAACGAGCTTAGAGTGAAATTAGGTCGCATACTGTCGTTTTGTTAGTGTGAAGAGACCTACCTTTGCTATATATTTGCTACATATCTATGTCTCTGAGCCCTCTCCATGAAGATATATGAAGATGTCAATATTTTGTTTCACTGTTGGCTGTCTAGTGGTCCTATGTCAAAATACTTTTCACACGTTTTGTTTAGCTGCTCCTCTAAATTTTAACACAAGGAAAAATGCCCCTAAATCAAATAGATTTTGAGAACCTAGACAGTGAAGCAGGCTACTTAATATTTTAGGCCTTTTCATTCAGTAAACAGGATAACCTTACTCACCTAGCAACAACCACAAAGTTTATACTTGAGTGGCTAAACCTGATCTATTCTGATAGGCTAGGTGCAAATGTATTTGCTGTTGGCATCTTCATACCTGAATATCATCCTGCAATGACAACCCATCTGTGGTCGTCTGCGCTTCCGCACATCTGTCGGCGAAATGTCACGGAAATTGTTTAACTAGGGAATGATAGGCGAAGGGAAAGCTGCTAAAAGTCGTTCCGAATAGGGCTACTGGCTCTAGGGAATATTAAATACAGTCAAACAGTCAAAAAGGCGTTGTTCTGTCTGGGTAACCCTGATCTGTGAACACCAGTGCTGGGCAGAACTGAGAATAAATGAACGCAGTTCTGAATTTAAATTTAGTTTACATGAACTTGATATAAGCTAAATAACTATTTTAAAGGAACTGATCTGGATCTGAACTGTAGCCATTGTGGATGCTTGATCTGAACTTTCATTTCCTACCTAGATTCCATTTCAGATCTCATCTACCTCAAAAACCAGAACCGAATGCCGATTTCTAAAACTGATCTGGTCTAATCGGAAACTACTCAATTTTCATAGAACTGAGCTAAACTTGATCTTAGGGTTTTCAATTATAGTAACCCGAACTTGATCTGAGCTGACTTTTTTTGGTGAACTTGCCCAATCCTGGTGAACACCACCTTCTTTTCGTGCTTGTAGTCAATACTTATTTTGTGCTCTGCCTCCATATCTTTAGTCAATCAATGATCAGAGACCTAAACAGCCATATAAGAGTGGGATACAGGGGAATAATGATGCTGACATCGTGCATCATGAAAAGAACACCTAGCAACCTTTGGAGGGAAACTGGCCGGAAACAAGAAAATCACAAACTTGATTTCAGTTCTAATATTAAATCTTCTGAGATGTTGGTATTTAATCTTAAAATCTTTCCCCCTTGCAAGAAAATAATTTAAAGCCGACCCCGTTCCAAGACACTTGATATCAAGACCGGTTTTCGATCCTGCACAACTCTTTGACAGATAGAAAAATACACTTAAATAGATAATAGTGAAGGATAGTAAACTTGAAATTTACTTAATATTCAAAGGTAAGTCTTTTGAAGAGTTTTGATCGAAAAAATATGTCGCGGGAAGTAACTTTTGCGAATCAAACTACACTCGCGAAATTAGAAAAGTAGATCCGGGGTGGGGGAGTGGAGGGGGAGGGAAGGAGGGAGGAAAGATACGTCTACAATACGTCCACGCAGCTAAATCCGTTGACGCCTAAATTATGCGTATCCTCCTATGAATTTTATATACAGTGGAACACGGATAATGTGTACTCCTTGGGACATACCTAAAGTGTACGCATTAACAGAAATATGTATTAACCATATACTTACCACTGAGGAAGAAATATCGGGACCAAAAATAATGTACTCAGTATTCGTGTCCGTATTAAGCGTGCTCAACTGTATATATTTATGTTCTAATAGGTACCCTGTTATTAGATCACGGCGAGGGAAACATCGGGATTTTCTCGAGCCCATAATGTATTGGGAACGTGTAATAAAGGATCTGTCTCTAGTACAGAATTACAAAAGGCCAGAGCAGCATTTTCGCTCGTATATGCTTTACTCCATAGTAAATGTCGCCCTGGATTGATGAGGAAAACACTCGACCAAGTTGAGCTTAATAATTTTGTCATGTTTATTTGGCAATGGCCTTTGTGTGAACACCCTATGGAACACATTGTGCCACATATTAGGTGTGCACAAGCTCGCACGCGCGCACACACACCCCCACACACACACACACACACACACACACACATGTGCGCGCACACACAGGCACACGCCCGCACATACATGTACATATATATACATACACACTCACACACACATTCTAATTATCGGAAAGTGAAGAGACACACTGACATCGCAAAAAAGTATCTAACATCATGACAGTGATCAAACCTCCCAAACATGAATGTAAAGCGCTGATAGAAAATGAGTGAAGCTACTTCTTCTACACTGTGTTTCTTGCTCCGACTGTTAGACTTTGGCATGTATGTGTTCTAATAACCCACACTGAACTGTGCGTTTGTTATGAGAAAGACTGAACAGTAAGCACATATGAGCTTTTTCACAGGTTCGGCATTATCTTTGTCGAACTAAAGTAGGGGACGGCGGTGAGAATATAGGCCTAACACACTGTGTTCTATACAGTAGCTTAGTCAATGGATTCGGTGATGATGCAATGGTGCAGTTAGTTCACGACGTGGCTGTGTGCATTTTCAGGTGAGCAGTCTATCGCCTACTTTACTTAACCGCCTCGGCTTAAATTTGCAAGGATTTCGTGTAACGAAATGCTGTATGTTCTGCATTACAGTTATGGCGAATCACATTTTCTTTTATAACTGTTGCTATGCTCGCGAGGGGTTGCAATAAAGTGGAATGAACTGAACCAGCTGTTTCTAAATAATCGAGCTGTCATCCCCCTTGTTATCATACAGTACTTCAGCTGTTGTTTGGTTGTGCCGTGATACACTTTTTTGGATTACAGTAGGGCAGTTCTGCTGTCATGTTGGCCTGACTCTAAGGTAAAATCTTACAGAAATTATCTTTCGCTGACTTACATCTTCTTATGCGATTCTTGTTGTCACCGGTTACAATTTTAATACCGTGGAATTTCAGTATTAGGAATCAATAATACAACCTATTTTATGCTTCGTTATTGGGTAACATATGATATTTCACATGCATAGATTCATATTATTCTCTCAGTCGGATGGAGCTCCATACTATATATACCTCAGAGTATTTTTACGTCCCCTGGGGTAACGTTATCCTATTTGCAGGTGGGATTTTTGCCATGCATAGGATTTAGTATGGGAATTTCACTGTGGTCAAACACTAAAGTAGAAGCAGAGACGTGTCAACAAAGGGACATGTGGGACTCCTGAGCCAAATCTACGACCGGACTCTGCTCGGTTAAATATAAATATAGGACATGAGAAATTGTGTGAAGAAAAAAAAAACGAGAGAGAATAGAGAAAATGATTAAATATATGACTTGGAGTAGGAAGTAGGATAAGGGAAAACTGAATGGTTAACCCATTCCATCCCACAGCACCTGCCAATGCCCATTCAATATACTGTTTATTACTTGTTAAATGGCAACAAAAATTCAGCTTCAAAACTTGAAACATGACCAGCAACAAGATTTCAGACAAGTAGGAGAGCTCACTGCCAAATTTCACCACAACCTATTCATAAAAAGTGCTGGGTTTTCACTTTCATTTCTATTCCTCATTTGATTAATCCCCTTGGCTTGGGATTTAATGACTTGAATGTATTTTAGAGATTATGATCCTGTGATCTTTGAGACAGCAGCTGTGCCATTTTTGGATTGTCCAAGTTAGTTTTAGCGGCGACGCTTTTTGAAAAACTTTTGGTGGGATGCGGGGGGGCGGAAATTCAGGTAGGTCAAAAAACAGTTTTGGCATTTTCTATTGTTTATAGAGTAGCAGTTAAATTCATTGCTGTTCTCATATTTATATCGTAGCGCGTCCCTGATTGGAAACAAACACTTATAAACCACAACATTCTTTACAAACTAGAATACGTTTCTGCATTTTTTTCGTAAACAGATCCTAGATATCGCACTCACTTCAGTCACGTTTTCATCCATTGTTCCTTCCCGAAGAGTTGCGACTTAGCGCAATCGATATTTTAATGCACGCGTGAATACATGTATAAGACAGCTGTTCTCGACTCGATACTATAATACCGGTCATATAAAGTGACACCTGTTGACAGCCAATGTGTTCTGTATAAATGTGGGCTATTCCAAGCCATGTGTATCTCATTCAGCGATCTTTCAATAATGCGATAGCTCAGCTATTTTGGCGCTATCGTCTTCTGACAAAAGGGCTTATTTTATGCCAAAACTGTTTTTGAAAAAACTTGAGTGGTTCTGTTTGTAAATAGCTCTTTCCTTCAACAATATACTGTTTAATAGTGTTTTTGTATCAGGAGCAATCCTAAGTTCCCGAACATATTTTGTCGAGAGATGTGTATTGATATCATGACATGTTGATCACAAATGATGACCAACAAAAAAGTGATTTTGACATGAAAACCAACAAAAAAGTGATTTTGACATGAAAACCAACACAAAAGTAATTTTGACATGAAAACCAACTTAAGCCTTTTTATCGGGAAAACGTTAGATATGGCCACAATAAACCTGGGGCGTAACTACCACTCTCCTTTTCCCCTAGTGCCGAGATAAGGGGAAGGGATTCCTATGCTTTCAAGTTCTCAAAGCACATGCCAAAAGATGCAAGGGTAGAAATTCCCGTATACCTCTTCCCCCGCCTTTCCTTCCCCAAATACTCTCTGCCTTGTGGCCCTATCATTGTTTTATTCGGCCCCCTTGCCCCACCATCCCTACCCCAACTCTCACAAACAAAATCGGCATCTTGTTGTCACAAACCTGCTTTAAAAGGACCCTGTCTAAAGAGTCGATTCTGTTCGATGGCAGATCCACGAGAATATGACAAAAGCTGCGATTAAAGAAAATTGCGATTAAAGAAAGTTGCGATTATACGATAATTTTTTTTTTCTAGCAAAGATGCAGTGTCCTGTTATTCAAACAAATGTTCCGATCTACCGGAAAGTGTTATCTAGCAGACTATGTCGATTGCATGGTTGGTAGGCACATACGAAGTGTATATTATTCAGAGAGAGAAATAACACATAGGGCAACAGATTGTTCTTGCCGGTGTTGATGAGGCTTATCCTGATATGCCGGCTCAGCTAGGCTGAACAATGTAGGTGTAAATGGAGAACGACACTCTTCCAGGAAGGAAACACTCCATTGCTAGTGTTATTTTCCCGGGCAAAATACATTTCCTCATCCAGAAAAATATAAAAAGCCACATGGGCTCAGGGAGTTTGTATTCTCTCAGGCAAAAATAGGGTTGCCCTAGATTTTATGTACAGAACAACCTTACTCCCGGAGACAAAAAAGGTTCTTCTACGGAAGATCACACTAAAAAAGGGCCAAAAGGTAACTTATCTTAAGTAAGAAGTTCTGTTTAGTTAAAAAACGTTCAAGCTGCGCTGATACAATAATAATTATGTAAATAATCTGTTGGTGAAGTGATAGTGAACGTAAACTGACAATCTATTCAACCTTTTTTTTTTTGCTTTGTTTTTGCGCATCACGATTTGAGTTTAACGTTGTTCAAGTTTTAATGTAATAGCTGATGAAGGCAGTTTATTTCCATTCAGTGTAAGTTTTGTTATCCATCTTTTCATGTATTTTTCCGTTTATAGCTGGATGTGTGTAATGAAACTGCATTCGCTTATTGGCTTATGAAATACAGGTTTCCAAAAACTATTCCCCGTGTTCATGATTTCGAGTCCTATTTTTAACATTCTCGCAACAGAACCTGGTCACAACTTCAATTCAGAGCACTAATTCCACAAGACTTTCACTCCCAGTTTGTTGCATTGGTCTCATATATTCTCGCAGATATGTGCTGGTGGGTTATTGGGAGTAGTATGACAATTTCCCTATGGTGTAAATAAAACAAAGTGTCGTATTTTGTTTGCCTGGATGCGGACAACAAATAAACAACTGCGAGTATTTATTGTCAGAGAGTTTGGTTGTTGTTTTTTTTTGCCGCCTACACCGGTTCCTTTTAGACTAGAGAATAGGCCTAACATCTGTAAATGAAAACATCATTGTGTCATTGGCGTCAACCTTGTTAGGTAGAACAATGAACTGTGGCATAATGATGTACGAGGTCGAATGGCATATATGTTATGTTCTACTGCAGTGGACTCCACTTAATTGGAGCTCTTCGGGAGCATGGCGATTTTGCGAATAAAAGAGGGTGTAATTATGTAACTACTTATTATTCCAAAACATGCAGTATTGCATTATATGAATGTTGCGATTAAACCTAAACTGTGATTAAGTGGAAAACGAGTAAGCAGCGTGGGTTGTAAATACAGTAAGGGTCCACGCATATATTTCTTATATATTTTTCAGTGCTAGTAAAATCTGAGATATTGTGATGACCGAAGGTGCTGATGTGGCTCGATTAGTGAGCTTGGGTCTAATGGCTTCGGAATATGTGCCACAGGTAATCAGGTTTGTTTAATTATTTACGAGTAGTTTCTTTATTTGCCTAATTTTATGATTTGACCTACTGACTATCTTTCCATTTCATTAGCACACCATGATGTCTATCCATTTTTCCTGCTCTCTATCCATCCATCCATCCATCCATCCATCCACCCACCCGTCCATGCATCCATCCATCCATCCATCCATCCATCCATCCATCCATCCATCCATCCATTCATCCGTCCGTCCATCCATCTATCCATCCGCGCTCCGAAACAGTTGAATGTAGCCTAGCCTATGTTTTCGCTCGCTTTGCTTTTTCTAGTTTATCTGCCTGCACACAGTGAAGCAAAGCATTTGTAACAGTCATCCATGTATTAATATAAAGCGTATAATTGCACCACTTGGCCTCTATATGTTCCTGTAGTTTGTTTTTCTCCTCCATATTGGCAGATTCAACGCTCTGAAGCTGGTACCGACCAAGGCACTGGGAGACTCAACTAATTAGGCAAAAACAACCTTGCGAGTAATCATCCACACAAACGTTCAAGCCTAGACTTACTTCCAACCATTATTGTAATATTGTGCACAAGCCAGTTGCAGTCTATGCCGGCGAAACCAGAGCTACAGTATACGTAGGTTTCTAAAATTGCTTTGGCAGTATCAGGCAAATTCTAAAATTGCTTTGGCAGTGCAAGGTTGGCTATCTAACGGCTTATAGTGGTGTTGACGAACCTAGTGGAATTTAACCTGAGTTGTCCGTTTGATTCTGGAATCTTTTGGATGGAACTTCTGTTCAACGAAAAACAACGAAGAGAGCCTAAAGCTTGTCATCTGAATGCAAAAGGATTGCCTGCAGATGGATTACTCGGCATGATGACTTGCATGTTACAGTGCATAAACTCTTCATAAAGTAAAGTGCGCCAAGCTGCCTGTATATATGGACCTAGACTACATCAATTTTGGGTGCATAGTGCTTGAGAACTTGACGTTGAAGAGAAGTGTCTTGCATGAGAACTGCTTCATGGCAGACTCTTTTGGTTTTATAAACACTCCTCTGATTTGTAGACCATATTTAGGAGTTTTCCTAGTTATTGGTCGCCTGCTGTAAAACTGTACGACCAGCGCAGCTAACTGATCAGAGTAATATCGCAATTATACTGCAGATTGCTTTCAAGAACAGCTTTTCTAGCCCAAAGCCCAAACAACAAACTGGACAACGCTTTATGAAGTGCAGGAATGGATCTAGAAACTAGGCCATGTAATCTTGATATTGGTAGAACGCTTTCGTTTTTTCAAAACCTTACTAATGCATATCGAAACTGTGTCCACCATGTCGAAGATCAGAACAAATGGAATATGACTATATGACCTTTCTACTGGAAATAAGTATGAGTGCAAGGTAACAGTCTCCAAAGAACAATCCACGGCTGAACTTGAATGACCAGGAGATCGTTGCTGAAAGGCGCAAGGACCAAAAGGAGATACGGCAAGACAAGACAAGCCAGAAATATGTCATCCGTCAATTAGGCTGCCAGCATGTCTTGGAACAGACGTAAGTACCTTGATTAGTTTACTCTTGACTTTCTCACGTAACTTAGATGCTCTCTGACCCATGTCAGCTCCGTAGAATGTTCTTAACAATGGAAGTTTAATTCAGTGAAGCACACTTCTAGTTTAAGCAAAACAGTCGTGTGATGGCGACATAAAATTTCGTTTCCGAAAATAAAACGTATATCTGCCAATAAGCGAAGGTATTAGACAATATTCGCCAATCATATTCTTCTAACAATGGAAAATTGGAAAGCGGAAGTAATGATTGCTGGGGTTGTGGTTTGCGAGGCCTAGATGACCTTGCATACATTATACCTGACAGTGATACATCAAGGCTGTTTGTTCTCAAGCTAGTCAGAATTTCATACCTTTTTTTTTTTTTTATGAAAAGACGTATAAGTGTGATCTTTATCTTTCAGTGTAACTCCATGCTTCAAAGGGATAGAATATTTAATTGTCAGTTTGATGTTTGATATAGAATGCCCTCTGATGAGCCGTCAGGTAATACGTGCCGAGTCAAATTTCTAAGCTGTCTCCAGATTCAAGTCAAAGCAACCCCTGATGACGTTTGTAACGCGAAAAATCGAAGTTTGCTTTCTATATAGATTAATTTCTTTGTTATATTTGTCCCTAACCGGCATTGGCTTATGACCTTGGATTGAAAGAATGAAAAGGGGAAGGGGAGGGGGGAGAGGGGAGGAGGAAGATTAAGAGAAATGTGTAGAATGGGGATGAAAGAGCTAACTGCGTTCCCGGACCGAAGAACGGATGACGGGAATGGAAGTGAAGCGTTTGGTGGGATGCAGTGAAATGCATTTGTTTGTTAAATGTGTGACGAGATATTTCAGGTTCACGGATTTAGATATATATTTTTAATTGCTGTTTTGAGGCTGCAGTTTCACAGTGTAAGTAGCATAGCTTTCCCCGTCACACTTCTTGTTTCCCTCTCCTGTTTTCCTCGTCAGCCTGTCGTTGTCGCTAAGTCCAAAATCTAGTCAGTATTCGGCACTTTGATACATAAACTATAATTTCTGATTTTTTTTTTTCAACCAGTTTCTGGCAAACATTTTGTAAAGATTAAGGCTATTTAATAGTTTACAGCATTCAGTTAATATGACATTAGTTACTGTTCAAAATACTGTTAAATTGTTCATTGAAGTTCTCGATTTCTTTTAAATAATGACGGCTGTTTCGCCACTGTCACGCTCACAGCAATGAATGGCTTCACACCTCAGATTCAGCGGGCATACTCAGGAAAGGAAATTAAAACATTTATGGCCCATTATCTGCACAAGCTGGCGTAGGGACATAATTATTTAATACATCACTCGTAATCATAACATCATATTCATGTATACATGTAGTTCTATTTGCAACAAGCAACACGCAACTGGTCGATTAGGTGAGAAATAGCCATGCGTTTTCTCTTTATGGTACTTAGCGCTGATGGGCATAAAAGTTTAGTGCCATTTAATTCATAATTGTTTTGTGCCTTTTTGTTCCGTATAGCGTGAGGGCTGTGCAGTGGCATAACAAGTAATTTGGAGTTTGCCTGAATGTGATAGGAAACTCTTTCTGTGGAGGGCGAAAGAAGATAGGATCATCAACGGAAAAGCCCCCTTCATACAAAAGTCATTGCGCCGACCCTTTACATTCCAGCCACTTCAAGAAGACAAAGCCACGCCTACTTACTGTGATCCAGGGTGCCTTTCTATTGTTATACAACTTCGAGCGTTTTGAGATAATAAATGCTACTTAGAATATTGAGAGTGTTTTGAAATAGAGCTCTTTAATTTTGAAATTCGGATCTTTTGTGGACTGTTATGGCGGGCAGAGATAAGGATTCTCATGTGGCATTTCTTGGCGTTACGATCATACTGCATGTTATGAACTGAAAGTAGAACCTGTGCCTTAAACTTTCAAAATGGTGGCCCTTGTGGCTACTGTATGATTATCCCCGGACCCCTTCAGCATCCACTTACACTTAATAATACGCTTTGCCATTAAAGTGCAGACTGGTATGCACTGCCTCGTTATTCATGCATGGATCTTAGGCACCTATTGCTTTATTCTTCTATGAGTCCCTTGGACTCTATGAGGATTAATGAAGTCCTTTTTTGTTTAATGAACTATGTAATTCTACAAATTCTACAGTAGTTTCGGGTTTTTACCCGTGGAGGTTAAAATGCTTCCAATTTCCCTATTTTTTTTTTTATTGGAAGAAAAAGGGCGTCATTATTCACAAATTCCTTTCAAGGGCGAACAGTATTCCTGACCTAGTCTCCAACTATATTATTATATTAAGCTGGTTTTGACCACGTGCTAATACATACAATTGAACCTTTCGGCTTCATATATGCAAAGTTCAAATTGTACTTGAAATTTAATTTGAATGCCTTTTAGATCACAGGTCTCTTTGCATATTTTTACAACCTGACATTGGCTAGTAAGATAAAAGAATAAAGGATTTTATTTACTCTAAGTGTGAGCAGTCGGGAAGTGTGTTAGGGTCACTGGTGAACATTAAGCTCACACGTGAATGTTAGGGACCGATTCAGGCAGTAGATATTCAAGAACTCAATTGCTGTGAAGTCAGCGTCCCTGTGGTGTTGTGGTAACACGTTCAGACTTCGCAAGCTGAAAGACTCTGGTTCGATTCCCGGCGGGACAGGAAATTTTCTAATGTAGGCTTTTCCGGCTTATCTTCTCAAAATTGATCCTTCACAGTAATTTGGTAAAATCCCTGGTGACACACTTCCCTAAAATAATATGTAACATCTGAAAAATGATCTGATTGG
>JAWQUT010000027.1:181635-205579 GCA_033807755.1 Ellobium chinense | reverse complement strand
CGGCGGAGGGGATGGGGAGGGGCTGGCTTAGTGGTGTCTTCTAGATAGCTTGTTCAAATGGTCTTCCTGATTTTTCTCCCTATCTCTTGGTGGTCATGCTGCCCTCAAATAATATTTTTACTATAATATCTTCATGTATAACGTCAAAATGCCTAAAGATTTGCTCTAAGATGAGACCCTAATGTCGGTGACTCCTACTCTGTTCCATGGCAGAATTTGTATGGAGTAATTTCAGGAGTGGACCCAGAAATGTTGATTTGACAGGATGGGATTGGGGGCTGGGTTAATAGTGCATTCGTCCGCCGAAGACGGAAGTTGATCTGGGGTGGGAATAATACCCTGGAAAATTTTTAAAAAGGAGAGAAGAGGGAAGAGCAATTTCAGGCATTTCTGGATGAAATTAAATGATAATTTGTATCGTGATTTTGTTCATTATTAAAGTGGGTTTTTAGGAAAACACAGACTTACCGCAGACTTCCATGGGCTTTACTAACGTGAAGTTCTTAACAAAACTTTTCTATTGTCAGCTTAAGAATAAAACGTCAACAAGAATACATTCTTTTTGTCTGCCTGTCATAGCAACAAAGAAACATTTTTAGCAGTGAAACCTATACCTTGTAAACACTCCAAACACCTTAAAAATTTACAGAGATTAGTAATATAGGAGTTGGTAGAATAAAATGGTAGTCTTGGCAGAGTGTCACCAAAGCACAATCTTAAAATTCATACATTTTGAATGTAAAATGGATGTTCACTCATGGCAATGATATATAAGACCTACAGACTATTCACTGTTTGTATTTCTGACAAGATCATTATGTAAAATATTGCAACACTCTTCTTCATAANGGGCTCGCTTAGTGGTGTCTTCTAGATAGCTTGTTCAAATGGTCTTTCTGATCTTTCTCCCTATCTCTTGATGGTCATGCTGCCCTCAAATAATATTTTTTTTCTATAATATCTTGATGTATAACGTCAAAATACCTAAAAGTTTGCTCTAAGATGAGACCCTAATGTCAGTGATTCCTACTCTGTTACATGGCAGAATTTGTATGGAGTAATTTCAGGAGAGGACCCAGAAATGTTGATTTGACAGAACGGGATGGGGGACTGGGTTAAACAGTGCATTCGTCCGCCGAAGACGGAAGTTGATCTGGGAGTGGGAATAATACCCTGGAAAAGTTTTAAAAGGAGAGAAGGGGGAAGAGCAATTTCAGGCATTTCTGGAGGAAATTAAATGATAAGTTGTATCATGATTTTGTTCATTATTAAAGTGGGTTTTTAGGAAAACACAGACTTCCATGAGCTTCACTAACGTGAAGTTCTTAACAAAACTTTTCTATTGTCAGGTTAAGAATAAAAAGTCAACAAGAATACATTCTTTTTGTCTACCTGTCATAGTAACAAAGAAACATTTAGCAGTGAAATCTATAACTTGTAAACATTCCAGAAACCTTAAAAATTTACAGAGATTAGTAATATAGGAGTTGGTAGTCGTGGCAGAGTGTCACCAATGCACAGTCTTAAAATTCATACATTTTGAATGTAAAATGGATGTTCACTCATGGCAGTGTGATATAATACCTACAGACTATTCACTGTTCGTATTTCTGACAAGATCATTATGTAAAATATTGCAACACTCTTCTTCATAACTCAGATGTAGTAGTCATAGCAGAATGTCACCAAAGTACATGTCGTGACGCTGCCCAGATCAATACAGTGCAACTCACTTCTTTCCATCTATGTCGCTTCCACCTAAAATACAATGTTCTCCTGCATTTCATTGCTCAGAGGCCATAGAACACGCTTGCTTCAGATCCACATGCAATCCTGCTCAAGGAGTTATGTTCCCAAAGGCCAGTTTACTATCATGGAGTTCTCATTACTATTTTTATTTTCATGCCCTGTTGTCCCATAGAAGCTTGAAGTAATATGCCATTTTTTAAATACTGTACATATATACCTCCCAAGCAACCTCTCGGCACGTAGGCAGTAAAGTATAAATAAAGGGTCTCGAGAGCTGTGCATCATATTCATTATTGGTTAAATGAGACAGAATAATGTTATTAGCCTGCTAATAATATGTTCACATGTAGACTACCTCTGTCATGATTTATTTTTTTCTTGAGTTTGGAGAAAAAAAACACAACACTAAAGTACATTCTACCTACTTTAAAAACACGTGATAATGCAGCCTAGGGGAAGCTCTGTGCTTCGGGGCCGCCCTTGAATTTATCTCTTACCTCCTTACCTCAGAACAACAGGGTTACGTTAATGAGTACTTTATGAAAATGTCAGTAATCGTGTACCATCACATTGTCCAGTCAAAGCAGCGGCCCTGAAAACACAGTGGATAATGTGTCATTTTTGTCACCTCTTACTATTCGAAGAGGATGGGATAAAGCAGATTAAATAGCTTTCTTTCTTTCTTTCTTTCTTTCTTTCTTTCTTTCTTTCTTTCTTTCTTTCTTTCTTTCTTTCGTTCTTTCTTTCTTTCTTTCGTTCTTTCTTTCTTTCTTTCTTTCTTTTTGCATATACAGAGAACGCGAATAAGAAAAAGAAAGAATCCAAACTCTGTATCAAGGGAAGAAATGCGTGCGGATAAATAGTCTTCTGCTTTTTCGTAGTTATTTCCCATGGTTTAGGAACTCTTCACAATTCCAAAAACAGCAATACCTCACTTCCTGGTTTCGTCTGTTGGCAGTCTAAGAATAGGAAAGGATCTCGTATCAAATAATGATCTGCACTGATGAGACCAGGCTTTAATTGACATCAAAGAGACGTGTGAGTGAGTCAGACAGGTATGGTAAACTTGAAATTTTGTTTAGGAATATAATATGAGATTCAAGCAAGTCTAATAACCCCCGTTTCTAGATGAGAATCAACCGCGTTCCATTCATTTGCGGATTGCAGACGACAATACCGGGAGAAGGGAGAGAGGGTGGAGGGAGCCAAGATCCGGTCACTGGTTGATACTGGTTCATATTTTCTGTTTAGGATATTTATCATCTTTCATGGGAGATTCATGGCTTGAAGGAAACCTTCTGTAGTGTCCTCTGATTCACAAGTTTTGGGGCTTAGGCAACCCCACCCATCCCGTTATTTGGGCTATTCACCTATTGACCCATTGTTGGCATTTCTGACTCATTTACCACCCACCCTCTGTTATTATTAAGTCGAGACTAAACCTTGAGTCTAGATTTGTATTTTGTTGGATACCAGGCATCAGTTCAGAGTCAAGTGGGACTAAAATTTATTTATTCAGGTAGTCTAGATTTAGATCCAGATGTTATTAGGTCTAGACAAGATAGTGTAGTAAATAAGAGAAAAAGGTTGGTTGTGGTCTGTTGATGTTGGTGAAGATGAAGAGCGGCGGGGAGGTGAGCTTGGCTATGGACTTTAGCCGAACTCAAGTCTCAAACGGCAGCAGTTGTCATGAACAGACGTCGGGAACACAGCCATGTAGAATGGACGACATCAAAGTTTATTTACATGTAATGCAGATAGAACATTTTGACATCAGTCACAGCTTCTAGACTACCAGCTAACATCATGAGGAGAACGCATGAAAAGCCTAGCAGGAGCCAGATGTGTGTTCAACTGTCCTAAGGCGTAGACTCCGACTAACACCAGACTTGAACTAAAAGCCAGACTAACTCGAAGGGAAATTGGTGTGAAACATAACGAGGTCACGTGGACATATCAGAGAGCTACTATGTCAGAGACTTCTAGCCTCAGCTTGTAATGCGCTAATTTGGCATCAATATGGGAAAAGTGGACAATTAGTGAAAGGTTATTGGAGGCTGGCAAGTGGCAGGGTAGCTGTGCAAGTTACATCAACATGTCATACATCAAATTGTAGGGCATAGCAAGATAAATAAGTTGTACAGATCATCCCAAGTCATTAGAAAACTGATAACTAGAAAACATGATCTAAAGGTGCTGAGAGGCAGCTTACCTTCTTCATAACATTAAGTGCTAATATGCAGAAATAACTGTATGTCATATATGATAGTGCAAATGATTGTCTCAGACAGATGCTTAAGTGACAAAAGTTTGATGAATGTAGCTTTAGTGGTTGCTGAGAAAATTACAGTCGAGTGCTGGCATGGAAACACAAATTTACTACAATAAGCTAACAGCAGAACTCATCATAAGTTTAGCCATGACTCATTTGTGGCAAACAGCATCAAGAGATCAAAACACAGTCCTTTGTTGATCCAGACTATAGTGTATTCCAGAAACTAGACCGTTGCTTTTGACTACGAAAACAATAATTCTTTGAAAGACCATCCTTGCATATCATCACATTAATAACTAGTCTAGACAGTATCATGGAATTGGTGTCAGATCCATAATTAGTCTACATTGGAATTAGGAAACTCAGTTCAGAAGAATGCTTTAAAAAAATCTAGGGAATCAGGTGCAGCAATCTTCTAGTTTATAAATTGTAACAGCTGTGCATGTAACAATAATGCTTCACTTTTGTGACACGTTATAAGCGAGTTATGATACAAAGGAGTTATTTACAGATAAATGGACTTATTTTAGTATTTTTTCCACACCCAGTTCATGTTCATACATCGGCATGATTTATGCATCAGTACTGATCTCACAACAAAAAATGTTTTTTATAAAACTGCAAACAGCCAACCCTTACTACAGTAACAGAAATTACAGAGGAAGTTGTAAGAAAGTATATTCAAAAACAATGATTTGGTTTTCTGAAAAACTGTTGGTTTGTTGCTTGATATTAAAATTGCACCAGAAGTATGGTATTCACTGGAAGTTTAGGAGAAAGTTTGGAAGCCTAACGCCTGAAAGATACAGCCTGTGTCCCTTCATATTAGCTGCTACAATTCACGATTGTTATGTCTGCTGAATTTGACCTCCACAGTATCACTAAACAGTTCACCAGTGAATTGTCTATTTAGTATCATATTTTCTTCTTAATTGCCAACATAAATATTCTGTCTCCATGAAGAGAGGAAGTTTGTGTTCTATGTACTGTAAGTGTTCAAATACACGATCATTTCAAGGGATGAAAATCCCATCCCCCATTTCACCATGCTAAGTCCCCTTATTCCAGTTCCTGACAGAAATGTGATGCAAGTGTGAAGGAGTGATGCCTTTTACATTAAAGATATGCGTTTATCTTGTAGTAAAATTCCATCATTATGGTAATTTATAAAGCAACAAAGGCAGTCGACATCATTGTTTGTTCAGTTGTGAAAACAAAACAAAACAACTTTTAAGCACTAATTCAGTATCTGTGAACAAAGAACCACTTTTCCTCTTCCACCCCTCCTCCCTTTCCTCCACATTAATAAAAAAAACCAACCTCCAAACATCAGTCATTCAGTGCAAAACTTTATTTTTAGTATCGGACAAAGTAGCACAAGGGAAGTAATGAGATAGCTTGTTCTCTTTCATTACCTTCAAATGCATGATTCTTTCCCTTGGTGCCCTTGTGATCTTTGACACCTATTGTTTTTTCTTCTTTTGGCCCTATTAACATTCTGTGTTATTCTAAATATACCACTGTGGTTTGGGGAAATTTCTTCCATGGAGGTTAAAGTACTTCTTTTGCCCGATCTTTTAACGGGAAGAAAAAGGGGGGCAATGGCCAAAATTTTTCACAAATGTCTTTTGAAAAAGGTCACCTCAAATTCTGATTTGGTCCCCAACTTTTCATTTGGCTGGTTTTGACAGCATGCGAATACATAGGCCTACACATTTTATTTTTTTATCTAGAAAGCTCAAATTGTACCTGAAACTTTAAAATTGGATGCTTTATTTAGATCACAGGTCATTTTACACATTTCTACACCCTAACACTGGCTGGCAGGGCCCCAAAAAAGGGGGATTTTATATATTAGCGGATTAATTGGGTTGTACACTATGAGTGATTTGCCCTTCTAATAGGTGTTACAAACCTTGTGGATGACAAAATAGTATTGTTTGCATTTTCCATTGTCTACAGATTTCTGTGATTTCTCAGTGTGGAGAGCAAATTGTAGTTGAAAATAGTGGAATTGGTACAATGCATGAAATGGCTCTTAAAACAGCAATAAATACACACTGAGAAAAGTGGAGAAAAGTTTACAAACATTCCTAGACATAAATATTCCAAAGTGCAAAAATTCAGATCCTCTTATGAAGCTGAGTGATTTCCTGTACATCTTCGGGATATAGAACAGGGGCTTTATAATTGAAAAATATTAATGTAAATGGACAAGACTTACCTAATCAGTTATGCAAATATGGAAAGTAGAGAATGAATAGCAGTGACAGTGCATCTTTTTAATACTTCAGTGGATTTATATAATATGATTTTGTTTTAGATGAAGATTTCATTCTTTGTGAATTTGTGAAGCTTAGTGACTAGGTCATCACACATGCATAATTTACTTTATTGTTTTACTTCAACAAAATTTTATTAAGAATGGATGAACTGGAGTCACTGTGCAAGATCTGCCTAATAGGATTTGTTCTTTAGCTCTTTTTAAAAGATTTTAATTTGTATGTTTTGAAATTTTAGGCTATAAGTGCTGATTTTTTTTTCATATTTGTTTCTGGGGATTGCTTATCCTCCATAATTTAGAAGACAAGACAAAGAAAATGCCTCATGAACATGGCACAACTCTGATTTGTTAAGTTCTCAGGTTGCTTAACTATATTACTCTGAAACAATTACTGTAGGTTGAAGATCCAAGCTTTGTCAGCAGTTTGTTTATCATAGGTAACCAGTCTTCACATCAAAAATCAGAAGTATTAACTAAAATGCAGCTTAGCTTGGGACTCTTATTGCAAAGATTTTGTTATAATTTGTACCATTATACTAAATGAGCATAGATAAATCTCCCTAAGGAACCACTTGATGCTGAAGGATAGTAGGCATCTGCATTTACTTGCTGCCCTTTAATGTGAGATTGCACATTTTTATGTAGGAAGCAGTCCACCACTACATGTTCACTGAAGAACATACAAAATACTGACGCAATAAATCTGATTTTCATTTCCCTCTTATTCACCTAAGTGTTAAATGCAAGCAAAACGTTCTCATTCCCATGATATGATCATGTGAATTGAGTTTACAGAATATGAGTCAGTGAGTGTCTGATCAAATCCTTGAGAGAGCATAGATTACTGCAAACATTTATAGTGATGATATTAAATTTTTTCTCTGTCCAGGAACGCCTAGATTATTTAGTTGGGAGCGGATCATGGCGGCTGCAGCCAGGTTTACTGTTACAAAAGCAACTGATGAGGAAGAACAACCAATCACAGACGCAGCTGGCGGATATGGCTCTGTGCCCCAAACTAGCATCCAAATTCCATCAAAAAGAGGTGAGCTTAAGGAATGTTTTGTCACCGAATTACTAAAATGGCTTCTAGAGCCATTGTCATTTGTAAACCTTTACATTGAAGTGTCTTGTTTCCTTCATTAGGGAGAGATGTATTTAAAAAGTTCTTGTAAGCCTTTGAAGCCACCATTCAAAAGGGTTAGTTTTCAGAAGTTTTCATTTTTCAGGAAATAGTGTTAGTTATCTTTAATCTGAACACAATTTTGTTTGGAACATATGTCATTGGGAGCAACATCTCCAATGCTATTGACGATGAAATGTTTTATTTTGAATGGAGCACTTTCTGACCCCAACAAAAATTGATAAGGGACACTTAGATATTGCCTTTTAAAAAATTTCACTGGAGAAGTAGTAGACAAATATGCGATAGGAGCCTATTTTTTCTAATGATTCAATATAGTAAAGAGTCTTTGTTCTAAAACCCCTTATCCTATAGTTCTAAAGAAGCATGTTGAACCGCCAAATCTTCCCTTTTATTGCTTTAACCCTCTAAGTCCCAAGAGTAGTAATGTTACTACAGTGACACAGCCGGTTCTTTTAGATGTTATGAGTAAATGGTTTAGATCTTTTCGACATAATATGTATACTTTATTGGTATGAAGTAATATATGTGCCATTGTACTCTGGTTCTTCATAATATCACTTGTTATGGAAACACCAAGATCATGGGCCACATATGGTTAATGTTGTTATGAATGAATTCTGAAATTTATTCCTCACACAAAAATTCAGGCACCACATTCAATTTCAGTGCTGGCTTAAGACTATTGAATGGCATATTGAGACATAAGTTTGAGAGCATAATTTTGAGACCATCTAAAACAGAAGGCTGACTGATAGCACATCATTTTCAGTGTCAGCCTTTTTGCATACTTAATTAGTAGGAACCATGTCTCAGTCTACTCTAGTGACTCCAGTGTTTTTTCATAAGGTAAACATTAGTGGGGAATGCCTGAACACCCAGCTATTTCACACTAAGGACACAAGAAGTAAACAGTAGGAGCTTGTGAATGAGAATTTCCAGATTCCAGGCTATAAGTCTTGGTTGACAGTAAAATTTGATGCAGAAAATAAGGGCTAAAGGACCAAAGCTTTACAATATGCCGGTGATATTTTTAGTACATGAGGATTGAGGCTTTGAATTGTACTGATGTACAACTTACTCCCTAGATTGTCACAGAAAAAGACTACGCATCAGGATCAGTTTTTACAGCAGATGCAAAAACTCTAGCACTGTGCCTGATTTTATCCAACAATCAATAAAGTTAGCTATCTCAGAAAGTATAGCAGCTGCAAGAGAATTATCCCGATGAAAAACTTTAAGATCAATACAGTGGTATCAGGAGGTGAATTTTTTGGTTTAATATGGCATTTTGTCCCGAAAAAATGGGCAGAGCTGAAGATGTTAACTTTTTAACACTTGATTTTGCTTAAAATTGCATCTGTAATAATATTGCTGTGATTGGAGTTAATGACAATTGACTTGGACATACAGACATATAGAAACCGGAATCCCCTAATAAAATTATGTGTTTCATTTTGAATAAAATTTAGCTCTTATTATTCCAATCTTTTCGTCTCCAGTATTGTAATCTGGGCTCGACTAAATCAGCTGTTTGCCAAGAGGCGCATTCATCTCATTCTAAGGCATCTTTGGAAAGATGAATTCATTTGCCCTTTACCATTTATATCACCCAAATTAGAACAGTTCTTAGGACTTAAGATTTATTTAAAAGCATTTATTTTGTGTGTGTATATGTTTATTAAGAAAAGAAGGTCTCTATGGAAGAAAAAAATTATGTACAAAGTGTTGTGGATTTATAGATCTTATCTTTGGGTATAATAACAACACTTCTATGTGACAAAGATCTTGTACAGAACATTTTAGATCCATGGAAAATCTCTTTGGGTGATGTTGTAAGATATCATACCTTACTGTAATACACTGTAGTTCATTTCACGATTTTGTCGAGGCTTGGTGGCATTTTATATGTGATTATTTTGCTTTGAATAATTCCTCAGAAATTATAAGTATTGTGAAGTAAATTCTGCATGTCCATACTGCATTTGCTTACCTACCTTGATAACTTAGTTAAGTAGCATTACTTTATGGTATGAAGGCAACTAAAAATGGAAGATATTTTAAAACTTACTCAAGCATTATAATGTCTTGCATAAATTGTACCTTGAATGATGGGTGTTTTTTCATCCATTTTATCTATAGGAATGGTGGCATAAAAGAAGGCCATTCTTTTAATGTTGTGGGTCTGCTAGTAACCCACTATTAATGAATCAAATTTCCCTAGACAGTTGTCCCAATTCTTATTATTAGTAGCTGTCATAATAAACCAGTGTTTTGCTATATTGTAAAGTCATTGAGCAGATTGTCATGTTTGAGTAAAACCTATGACAAAAATGATGTCTTAATTAGTGACTCCTGGGCTGACCATATCAGTTTCACTGATGCCTCTTCATTGTTGGAGCCATCGGCTAATTAAGGATACAACTAATAAGTCTGATCTATTATGTAACAATAATAATTAGGAGTATATATGAAATAATATTATTTTGGAATTTTTCTGCCTTTGCGCTTTCTTGACTTACTGGATAGATTTTTGTTATAAAATTGCAAACTTTCTAACAGTCTTGCTTTTCTTGTAGTGTTGTTGTTTTAGATTTTTGTTATGGTAATGATGGATAGTTTTTGTTTCCTTCACATTACTTTCTAACTTTGATAGATTGGAACTCTCTTATAGCTCATATTTTTTTGAAGGGAATGTAGTAATGTGAAGATGGCATTTTGATGTCCACCTACAGGATTGTTCAGTGAATTAGAAATTAGAGTCTTTCCTATAACATTCCCCTGCTATAAGTTGTTTCCATCCTACAGTCATTTTTGTGAGCTTTCTTCCATCATTTTTCTTTGATGATAACTTAAGTAGAATTTGCATTTAAAAGGGCCAAGGGCCTAGTGGGATCTTATATGAAGATGGTTCCTACTGAAGGCCAGGTTTAACATTTACAGGCATATATATATCTATCTATCTTAGGTCTCCTCCAAGAGCAGGCGTAATGATGAAGGCATTTGCAGTAGGCTAAGCTCATCTTTAACATTAGAATGAAGATAGTATTAATCAAATTAATGCCTTACTAGACACAAGTCCTTATAATAGGTACCATTGTAATGGTATCTCTTGCCTGTCAGCCACAACTTATGGTATGAGAAATCTACCTGATGCCTTCAGAAATCTGATCTGAGAGGATTATCTCACAGAGACAGTGATAATAATTGGCCGTGCTCCTCATTCACAATAATACTTTATATGCAGCAAGGTATAGCAGAGGAAAATCATACGATAGCAGTGGTAGCGATGGGTGTAAGTTACTTATTTACAGCATTATACATGACCTAATGACTTTCCAAATGTGATACAAGAGAGTCTTCTAATGGAGATAGTGGTGAAAGAATGCAGTGTTCCTTATGCACAGCAATGCGTCATGAATGTCAAAACACATGACGAATATAAAATTAAACGATAATAACATTTGAAGAAAGTTGATGTTTCACAATAATATGAATATGATACTGACAATTCCAAATATTGCAGGATCTTCTCACGAAGACAGTGCTGATTGTAGTTTTCAGTACTGATACCTTACTACATATTATATTAGCTAGTCAACATTATGATATAAAAGCTAAGAAGATGTTGTTGATAAGTAGGTATGGAAAGCTATAGCTGATCTTTTATAGGAGTGAATACGTTACCCTATGCCTAAAGTACACTGTATATGATAACAGAAGCTAGAATACTCATAGAAAATCTTCCCCCCAACAGATACAGCAGAAGAATCTGAAGATGTGAATAATATTGTGAAGGCCGAAGAAGGAAGGGAAGGTAACACCAAGATTGCTTGAAGGATTTAATGAAATTCTGAGTCTGTGGGAACTCTGCTTGTTTTCATTTCACTAATGCTTTTGTTCACATTTTTTGTTGCCTTTTTTTCTGAGAATGTGTTGTTTGTTTTGAGCCTTTTCACGTTTCTTTATTGATATGATATTATATTTGTAATGTTTATGTACAATCCGCGGTAATCTTGTCACACCATTGCAGTTAAGAATGCATTCGAAAGAGTGACATTTTCACTAATGTTGCAGATTACACAGTCTATGTCTATCCTTGTAAATCGAGCATATTTGTAAATCAAGAATATATATTCAATCTGTCCTTGTAAATTAAGCAGAACGTTTTAAGTTCCTGCAGTACGACCAGATTTCTCAATGAGAATTCAGCAACAGAAATAGCTCTTTTCATAGTATTTCAAAAATTCCCTTTTTTTCTATGACTTTGGTAAAAAATTTACAAGTAATTCACCATTTAGAGCTGCATAAAATGCATGATGTTAGTGTCAGTATGGTAATGCTATTTCCATATTGTTATTATTGTACTCTTGTTTACAGCATGTATTGTTCATTATGCGTCGTGTTATAGATCGGTTGCTCAGGCCATTAATTTATCAGAGGCACAACATCGTTTGGGCCGTTTAAAAAGCATGTCAGTGCTTCTGCGTGATTTTGGAAATAAGATTTTGAGAGAAGGAGCGGTGTCCTGTGTTTTTAAAATCTAAAGCAACCGCTTCTCGATATTAATAACTAATTGTCAAAGAATGTAGCCTTGATTGCCTCTAAACCCGTAGAGTGGGTTGAGCAACTGACATAATTTTTCTCAAGCAGGAGACCTCCACGCATCTGAGCTTGCTGAATTTCTTTGACACTCACTGAATTTTAGAACATTATCAAATATGTTGATTGGTTAAATAAAAGTGTCGATCGGTTATGGAAGTAAAGTTCATCCGTTTCGCTGTTTAAAAAAAAACAAAAACATTTTGTGAAAACTCATAAATCGTTGTGCGATCAGGAACTAAAAGGTCAGGTTGTAAGTGTTTATGGTGATTAGGACCTGCTTTGCACAGCAGTAGAGTTTTAATATTTTTTCCAGGAAAACTTGGAAATATTTTTATTATAGAAAGTGAGGGAGGAATCTTGCTGGCAGTTTTATGTTTCAGTGTTGTCAAATAGTGTTTTTCCAGATTATAGCAGTATTAAGTTGGTCTGTTAGCCTGGTTATCATGTTCTGCCTGCATCAGACGTGTTCAGCATATAGGCAGGACATGACAGAGATGTTCAGAGATGCCAAGTTGCAGATTAAAAAAAATAAGAAATACAAATGTCAAGAAAAGTTTAAGAACTACAAATATATAATACGGCAAAGGGTAGTTTCTGGAACATTGGAGAGGTAAAAAGAATCTCACAGAAAATAGTATACCATTTCAGGAAATAGAGCAAATATGCTTCCTAGAGGTGGTAGAGCCTGAGGTTTATATTTTTCAAATGTTCACGGCATTTTGATCTGTAGAGGCATTTCTGAGCAACTTGTTATACTTGAAGTTTGGCCCATAGACTTGTGAAATCAAAAGACCCGAAGCAAAATCGTGCGCTAAATGAAGTGGAAATTATAGTCATGTACTTAAATGCCAACTTAATATATTACCAATAAAGTCCGACGTGCCTTTTAACAAAGCTCACGGACGTGAAGTAAGGGGTTGCTTGTAATGATAAACATACATACAGTGAAGTTTACTGCACATACGTGATTTATGTGCCTTGAACCAGGATAATCAGAAGTATCTTCTCAGGTGTAATGTTCACAATTTAACTTAAATCTCTTACTCCGGTATTTTTTGCATCTGTAAACATTAAGAATATCCCCTCCCCCTTCTTGTTCCCCCCCCCCTTCCCAAAACGGAGCGGTGGACATTCACTGAACATTTTCAAACGTCTGTATTTAGTGTGTATGTCATCAGACCAGTCGTGTAATTCATAAAGATGCGATTTTGTTGTTCTTTGGTCTTTCTGCTTTGCTCAACTATTTGCAGATACCACACATTTTTCTTTCATCCATGGGACGGGTTTTGACACCTTATGGTTTACCGCTCCTTACTTTTGCAGATCTTTGTCCTTGCACTAGGAGTTCCCAGACTTTGTCTTTCGTTTCCCTTCAGTCCCCACCCCGATCTTTGAACTCGCGCGTAATATCTCAGATTATTTTGGCGTTGAAAATTTTGATAGTAGCAAAAGAGCATAATTATAATGGAATGTGTTCGGTGCTGTAGTAATATTGTATGACCTCTTAATCATAAAATCTATATTTGTTTTTCTCATTTGGAGAAGGTAAATCTTATCTCAGAGTTTTTAAGTCCATTAAATTACTGAATTCATTTTTTTTTTTTTAACCACGAGGCAATGTGAGTTGGACTTTGAGAGTTGGAAATGTTGAAACAGTAGTCAAAGAGCCCTGGGGATATCACCTGGCCACCCATGAATATAACTATAACGACGTCATCATATTGAGTTTCTCTTGCCTTACTCATGTGGCAAAATGGACGTTCAGAGTTATGGCACTGATTTGATTTTTTCATCCTTCTCCACTTTCTCATCTGACAAAATTGTCGACAGAAAGATGTCACCATTTTGTTTCTGAACTATTTCGTCATTTCTCGCCTTGACAAAAAGGGCTGTTACATATATCACATAACCAGTAGTCTGGTTTAACCAGAGTTTTCAGTTACCATCTTAGTGACCTTGTGAGGCGCTTGTGTACCTTCAAGAGTACGCCAAAGACATGCCAAAGTATGGGAACTCCATTTTTTTTTCTTTTCACATTTCATTTTTCTGACCCACTAAAGGTGTTTTCACCAAAACTTAAAACAAAAAAAATCACAGCAGAGATGTTTGATTGCCTTTCCACCTGCCCAAAATGGTTTCTCTTTGTTTACATTGTGGTTTTCTCCTCTCCTGTTTTTATTTTCATGTGGCGTTGGGCTTTGCTTCTTGTCTCCACCCAGGAAAGGACTATGCTGTTGTCTATGGTAAATAGATAGAATAGTCAGTCATTAGATCACAACTATCACACCTTCATTAGTTAGATACCTCATTCATATATAATCACACGTTAGCATAATATTCATTTAGTATTATTCATCCAATTTGTTTTTGAGTGCGTCCAGTTGATATTTCATTCATTCAGTCAGTCATTTATTCTTTCATTCAATGCTTTTTAAATTTTTTTTTATTCGACAACTTCATTCATTCATTCATTCATTCATTCATTCATTCATCATTCATTCATTCATTCATTCATTCATTCATTCATTCATTCATTCATTCATTCATTGTCACCTGCTCAATCATCACTCATTCGTACAGAATGACCTGTATTGTCCTCTTGTTCGCTGCCGCTGTAGTCGCTGCTGTCATTGGTGTTGTGTGACTGTTGCTGTGGTATCTTTATTAGTTGTTGTTTTTTTTTTTCTTAATTTAATTTGATTTCACTTTGATTTTTATTTTGTTTTGAATAGTTACATTATTTAAAAATGGAAGAGAGAATGAGAATGAGACAGACGGGTTTGTATTATTAAATATAATTACTCAAATTAACTACCGCTGTAGTAAGTAAATCCCATTATTATTAGGCATGAAGGTCACAAGCGCAGTCAGCTTTTGTTCATTATTCAGGATAATTACTTCTTAGTAATATGATATTCTTTTCCCATACACAAAGGTATGTATGTTAATGATGTTTAAGAACGGTTCAGCAACTTTTAATTTCATTGCTTTTTCTTAAAAGAATTAGATCTTAAATTATTCCGGTCTTGGGAATTGAGCCTTGTTGTAAATTCGCAGAGATTTGCACCTGCATTCTAGTTTTAAGATTTAGAGCTCCCTGAGCCTTCCTTGAATTTTATTATAATTATGTTGATCTGTGTTCCTTAATGTAGAGTATCTCTTTCCTTCCTCTTTTTGTCTGTTTTCCTTTTTTTTTTTCCTCCTTCTCTGCAATGTATTATATTCTATATTTATTAATTATGTATGTATTATTTTATATAATGCTGTGAACAAAAACTGTCGAAACCGATTTATTAATCACTTCGGTGCAACTCTGCGCCATGCCTGGTCTTTCGCCTGTATTGTAACATTCCGAAGTGTGTTTGTTTCCTGATGAATGCACTGTTGGCCAGTATGGCCGGCTAGGGATGAAAATGACATGCCCTTTTTGTGAATCTCTTCATCCATGCAAGACCTTCGATCTCATATCAGATAAATGCGCCAGTGGCAAATGATGAATAATTTATATAAGACAGTTGAATCACGCAGCCACATACAACAATAAACTATGCCTCTTGATGTAGTAATGTGATGCGTTTCGTGGCAAGAAGCGAGAAGTCTTATACACTCAGCTGTCATTTTGCCGTGTATTCCGCAGAAATCCATAGGATATAGACCTATTCTGAGATTGTCACAACTGAATAATGTGTTTTTTGGGGGGAGGAAGAGGGGTGTGCCGTACATCGCTATTACGGTTTTATAAATCTTTGACACAACTGAATAATGTGTTTTGGGGAGTTGCGCTATATGCAAGGCTATTACGGTTACTTATACATCTTTCTATGATATTCAGATATTGTATTGTATCTTGAGCGGGGCCTACAATGACAGATCAAAGCCTTTACACAAATACAGGAGGAACGAGTTTAGCATTGGAGGGAGATCAGGCAGCATGAATATGCTGTAAGGACATTGATCTAAGCAGGTTCGACTTGATGAAAACACGCGTCCAAACCGTTGCAGATTCTTTCTTCTTATTCTGTGGCATATATTGATGTTTCCATTTGTTTGGGAGGAATGAGTTAGATTCATTCTTAGGCTAATAATGGTTTATGTCAAAGCTAGAAGAGTCAGGAATTATTTCGACTCTATTCTCCACGCCTTNNCTTTTCTCCACCGTCCTCAGCGTTTTCTTCCAACTAAACGAGCTGGCTAAACGACTCCTAATTCTTACCTCTTCTTTTGAACCGAAGATTGCTTCATTTTTGCCATACTAGCATTAAGGGAGATTTGAAGACTTAAGAAAACGAGGGGAAAGGAGAGGCAAGGCTATGCAATCGGAACCCGTTTTATGAAAAAGGTATCTGTGACACAAAGCTGTAAACGAGGAGGTCTAACACTTTTTGGCTTGGGGAGCAAGATTTCATTTGCTGTTATTGCAATGCAAAATGATTCACTAAATAAAAGGCTAAAAGCCCAAAAGTACCACTATATTGGCAGAATTTGCGCGATTCAGAAGATTATTTAGAGGTTGACGTCAATACCAAAGACCCACTAACATCCCTCGTGTGTCTATAGGGCAAATTATGATTGCCATGCAAATGATTAATGACCGTGTTTCTTATTTAGAATAAGCTAACTGCTTTAGTCTATCCTGTTCTTGGTCGATCCCACTGAAGTACCAGTGGGACTTGATTTTAGTGATAATATCAGTGGCGGCAGTTCTAGAATTCGGCATTGGGCGCATTAAATTACAGGAGTTGTTGTTGTTGTTGTTGTTGTTGTTGTTGTTGTTGTTGTTGTTGTTGTTGTTGTTACGAAATATTCAAAATGGCTATTTGCGAGGGTCTATTCTTGGCGAGCCCTGCAAGATGTTTTTCTCATGCCCGTATGAGCTCAGAAGTCTGAAGTTCCAGGGTTGCCAAATTTATGGAATATGGCATGAAAATCGCCAAACAGACAACATTAGCTTTGAGCTAACCGGTAAACACACCGTAATCGATTATGTCCAAATAATAAGCATACAGTTTATTAAAAATTTACTTGTGGCAAGATGTAAGAAAGAAAAAAAAACCTACAAAGTTCGTTTTCTTTTGCGGGAAGGAATTTTTGCAGCTCGAGCTCAAGTTTGGAAATTCGCGAAAATTATGTTCTCACGGAGAAAACTATTCTAATGTACTACATCAAGGACCTGGAAAATTTGAATTCCAGAGGGACCAGCCAACAAATCGAGGTTGTAGGGTGTTCGAGTTTGTGGGCAAAATTTGACATGGAAAATATTCCACATAAAAGTATGTGGGTTTTCTTTGAGTACATTTACTATGTTTGAGGTAGTCAGGTCGTGTTGCTCTTTCTTGTCAACTGTGAAAGGTATCATTTTTCAGTGGAAATTGCAGCCGGTTCCTTTTCTCGAGAGGGTTCTGGAACCAACCAGTTCTCTGAAACGGAGATAGGCACAGGGTGTCCGATAAAAACTCATTCATGCTTTGGTGGAAAATATTCCATTAAAAAAGTATGTGGGCTTTCTTCGAGTACATTAACAATTTTTTTAGGTCTTTGGCGCCTATTAGAAAGGCAAGTAACTCATTTTGTACACCCCAATTAATCCGTTATTGTATAAAATCCCCCTTTTTGGGGGCCCTGCCAGCCATTGTCAGGGTGTAGAAATGTGTAAAATGACCTGTGATCTAAATAAATCATCCAATTTTAAAGTTTCAGGTACAATTTGAGCCTTCTAGATAAAAACAAAAAATAAAGTGTGTAGGCCTATGTATTATCACGCGATCAAAATCAACCAAATGAAAAATTGGGAACCAAATCAGAATTTGAGATGACCGTATTTTGAAAGAGATTTGTGAACAATTTTGGGTGTTGACCCCCATTTTTCTTCCGCTTAATAGATCTGGCAAAAGAGGTACTTTAACCTCCATGGGAAAAATTTCCCTAAATCACAGTGATATTTCTAGAATAACACAAAACGTTAATGGAGCCGAAAGAAGAAAAAAACAATAGGTTCCAATGACCTATAGGTGGTGAGATCGTGTTGCTCTTTCTTATCAGCTGTGAAAGGTATGAGTTTTCAACGGAAATTGCAACCGGTTCCTTTTCTCGTGAGGGTTCTGGAACTAACCAGCTCTCTGAAACGGAGATTGGCACGGGGTGTCCGATAAAAACCCATTCATGCTTTGATGTATCTGTCGGATAAGGACGGTCCGCAATTGATGATCACCGATTGGTTCTTGCGCCTCTGTTGTGGTAGTGAACGAGCTATCGTTACGGGTTTTTTCCCCCCTGTTATAGTCTTTCTTTCTCCTCCCGTCCTCCCTTGACCCAGAAGTCTCTTGCATATCGCTTTCCATTTTTTATTTCTGTCAGCAGTCCTTAGTTTTACATCACTAAAACTTTTTTTATGCCTGTCTGTCCGTCACTTCGTTTGTCTCTCTAACCGTTCTAACCTCCATAGTTCTTGGTCTGATTTCTCACACACACCCTCTCTCTCCAGGCACCCCCCCCCTCGTGTTCATTTGACCGGATTTATTATAATCGACTCAGTTTACTCGACATTGGGTATCTATTTCCCGGTCTTAATCCCCAAGTAACTGCGAACTTTAATGTCCGTCAGCCCATATTCATTCTCTCTCTCTCTCTCTCTCTCTCTCTCTCTCTCTCTCTCTCTCTCTNCTCTCCCCCTCCCTCTTCCTCCTCCTCCTTTCATAACAGTATGCCTTTTCAGTCGCTGTCATTTCTCTCGATTTACGCATTATTATGTCGCATCTCTTTCTTTCTCTCCTCACTTTCTTTCTCTCCTCACTTTCTTTCTCTCTCTCTCTCTCTCTCTCTCGCTCTCCCTTTGTCTCGTTCTTTCTCTCTCTCTCTCTCACTTTTTCTATTCTGCTCCTTTCTCGTGACAGTCGCTGTCATTTCGCTCGACTTACTCATCATACTCATCATTCAGTCGCATCTTTTTCTTCCTCTTTCCCTTCCTGTCTGTCTGTCCATCTGTCTGTCTGTCTTTCTCTCTGTCTCTCTCTTTTTTGCGCGCATGCGCGTTTTCTGTACGTTTCTTCCCCTTTCGGCTTCTTTGTAGTGCATTCTGGAGCAGTTTGTCCGGGTTCTTTTTCCACTATTTACCGGGTAACAGGACAGAAATAGACAATGAGCCTTACTCGGTACGGTGTAATCTTTAGTTCGTCCTCTTAGAATAATGTTCTGAGGATTTTAATTATGGGAAATCCGATAGGTAAACAGGGATAGAAAAAGTGGAGGGAAAAAGTAGGGTGACGAAAAAAATAAATGTTACAAGCTTAAATCAGTAATGGGCAGTTCCTGGAAAAACCGCATCGGTTACGTCAGTTTCCGACAACCTTTGATTTTACAAGAATGCGTTTGGGTGTTACCTGACAGGGGTTAATCAATTCTTGAAATATAAACCGAAATGGATTTTTGCTCTGATGTCTAAGCTTTTCAGACATTGGGTCTAGCGTAAAAGACGTGGCATTTTGCTGGAATATTCCAGGCGTTCTGGTAGGGACTGTCATGTGATGTGAAATGACAGTACAATGTGACGTGGACGGTGGAATCTCGATAATAAGTACTTAAAAGAATAAGTATACCTTTTTATTGAATATATGCATTCCACATTCATTATTATTATTCTATCATTTCATTATTCAGGCTGATCTCAATTTTGACAGACCGACCGACCGACCGACCGAAAATACATCTTTTCGATGTACCAAGGCATACTTCATGACCAGGCTGTACTATATAACTTTCAGAGTTAAAGTTCCCAAACCATGGTACTGTTACTGCAGACTGCAATAGTTCGAACATCATCCGTCTTAATCTGTTTCTATTCTCCCGTCATTTTTGCCTCTTTCTCCTTCTCTTGTGTGATGAGCTTGTCTGACGTCGTTGCCCCTTTACCAGTGCTGTATTCAGGAAGTGGGAAAGAAAAAGAAGAAGAAGGAGGAAACGAAAAAACTCATCCAATATCCCATGTATTCGGAACCCTTGGCTCTCACAAAAATCCTCGTGGCTTAAATTTTTCTTCGTGACGAAACGTGATTGGGCCATCATGAATGATTCACCGACGCGGTGCGAAATATATTTTTGCTTGTCTGATCTGGAGATTTAATGGGGAAAAAAAACGTAGATTAAAAGAGAAACATTTATGCCATCAGGGAATTTCATCACTTTTTTTCTGAAGTTAAATTATGCGTAGACATTCTCTTTAGGGCGTGAGGACATTTCCAAATTTCATTTTCCCCATTATTTTTGTCTTGGGCAGCGCGACTGTTGATTGGGAATGAGAAGGCCTCCTTTCGATAAAAGTGTCCAAGCTCTAGCGGTAACGCCTTTCAAATGCCATCGGCACTCTGTGCATCTTAGCGGGTTGAGAAAGTCGCTGAGTAATCTAGCTGCTGGGTAAGAATATTTTGAAATCGCATGGTCGAGACGCTGGGGTCGGCGATTCGTAAACAGTTATTATTAGTATTAGTTGTATTATTAAATCTGGTCCATTCATAGTGCGTGCATAGTGGATGCTTTTGCAATGGTCTTAACTGGAACAGGAACCTGACGAGAAATACATGTCACAGCTTTTAACAACTACTGTTTCAACGATGAGGTGCGAACCGAGTAAAATGTCTCTTTATTAAGGCCCATTTATAGCAGGCGACTGCGGATGAATCAGTATACTTATCAAACAAAGTTTTTTGTTGTTGTTTTTTTTAATCAGGGAAACCTAAAAGATTGGTTTATTGTGGCGTTCCATTTGATCTTTTTCAGTAGTTCTGAAATTATGACAGACTTGGAAACTTCTTGCATTATATTATATGATACAATCGTTTATCGTAGCCAGCTTAATCGCAATGATTTTAGATAATAGAATATTGTATGAACTTTATAAAGGTCATTCGGAAATTGGCAGCTTTTCGAAATCGCAACTTTTTCACGCTTCCGGGGAGCTGCGAGATAGCGGAGAGGGTAACACATAGTCGAGATGAACCTTTTTTTGTTTTAAGCATCCACACTGCTTTCATATTTGGAAAGGTCTTGATTAGTTCAAAATAGCAACACTACGGAATCAACAGCAACAGGTGGTTGCGCCAAGCGGTGTTTTGTTTAGGAAGGGGAGAGGGGAGGGCTGTGTATTTTTGGGTTGCCAATTCAGTCTGTGATTGATTTATCGGGCGAAAATAGACTTGGTACCATCCTGCCAGTGGGAATTCACTTAATGGAGGAGGAGGAAGAATTGGGATAGGGGGAAGGGGGATGGCACGGGAACAGGGAGAAGTTGATTGTGGTCATTTTAGGCCGTCTATTGTATGCTTTTATTGCTATACAGTAATACAGTTGACGCCACATAAATGCAACTCCACGGGAGAATGAACATCATTGCAATACAACGAATGGTAGAATTTAAAGTCACTGTTTGTGTTTCAATTTTATTATGACATCCAAAGGACTTTTTGGAAAATATTTGACTGTTATGAAAATGCTGATTAAAGGGATTGGTTTTAAGCGAAATCAATTGGCTGGAAAAAGGCGATTGGTTTTAAGCGAAATCAATTGATGAAAATCTAGTCTTTTAATGTGTGACTATGTGTTACGTTTTTCCCATTCTCCACGGCCCCCTTCCTTTAGTAAATTCCTTTCCGCCTTTTTCTGAAAGATCATCTGCCTCACTCTCTATTGCCTGTCCATTTGAGTTCAGTTCTCTTGTTTTCCCCGTTGCCATGTGTATGAAGTTCATATTTTGTTCTTTTGCTTTTTTCCGCTACGCCTCTTCCCTATTTCTCCCAATTTATTAAGCTCCTCTGTCCTTTTTTAGCGCGCGCCCTCTCTCTCACTTTTTTCTCCTTCTCCCTTTCCCTCTCTCTCCCTCTTTCGCTCGCTCTCTCTCTCTCACTCTCTCTTTCGCTTTCTCTCTTTTGCTTTCTCTCTCTCTCTCTCTCTCTCTCTCTCTCTCTCACACACACACACACACACACACACACACACACACACACACACACACACACACACACACTGGATGGACGGGAAAAAAACATCATGAAAAATTAAAGGGAATGTCACTTCAAAATGCCTGTCACAACTCATCCAGATCTCTTTGCCCCCTATCGACCCTGTTAGAGAGATAGCAGCCAAATCCGCTATTTTATCATTTTAACCCTTGCGCGGCCAGAGGACAGTTCACGCGTTCATCCCGAGTTTTCGCCTTCCAGGGTCACATCTCGTCCAGATCCCTTAACCCCTATCGATTCTGTTAAATCAGGTCCTCATACGATTAACCCACTACGTCCAGAGGTGAATATGTCATCTTATGGCCAATGGACAGTTCACACGAATATCGACAGTTTGTGCCTCCCAACGTCATATTTCATCCAGATGCCTTAACCCCTGTCGATTCTATTAAACCGCCTTCTGTTATAATTTTAATCCCAGCACGTCCGTTGGTGAATTTTTTTTAAACCCTTTGCTCAGTGGACAGTTCACAATTTGCGCCTGCCAATGTCATGATAATGCATCTGCAGGGCGTTGAAATGCACTTAAATTTAAGTTTTCAGAAAGTCTTTGACCTGGGCTGGAATAACATCATCTGCCTCTCCACTTCTGCCCCTCCCTTTACCCCTTGTCCCCTCCCCTCCCCCAACACACACCTAACCCTTCCCCCGCCCAATAAAGAAAGTGTAGTTAACTGAAGTCAGCGTTGGCCATCATTCCTTCACACAGAGATTGGCGAAATTGTCTCTGATCATGTCCAACAATAGTCGTAATGGGACCTTGGCCCTCTCTCCATGCTAAATACACATCCATGTACGATCGAGAGAAAAATGCTTCCTTCCAGCAATCGTCCAGCCAGTTATCGTTATTAGATTTTCAGCATCCTGAAACCGTCCCAGTCAATGTAGGAGCTATAAAAGGATGATTGCTTTAGCCCTGTGTTTTTCTACGTCTCTCCAGCGTATAATAATTATCAGCGTGGCTATTTCGAAATGATAAGCGCTCGGTTCTTTCTATTCTCGTGTATTCCGTGCTATTATTTTAAGGTTGATTGAGTTTACAAAGTTCTAACAATTTAACAGTTTATAGTTGGGTTGAATATCACAAAATATACTTGGGTTAATAACTTCCTTCTTACCTTCAGTGTATCTCTCTGTCTCTTGTTCTCGCGCTGTTTTTCTCCGTGCTTGTTCTACATGCTGTGTAACACTTCTTCTTCTTCTCTCTCTCTCTCTCTCTCTCTCTCTCTCTCTCTCTCTCTCTCTCTCTCTTTCTCTCGTTCTCTCGCCTTTTTTTTTCCTCCGATTGACCCTGACCTTGAAACACGTCTTAATTGTTAAAGCCATTATTCCCACTTAGTGAAAGAGGTTTAACTGACACTGTGTTTCAGCAGATATGCAAATTTAAATAGGATCCATGCAGTTTAGAGTGATATGAAAGGGACATAGATTTAGTGTAGGATGAGAAAGATTAGCCAA
Source organism: Ellobium chinense (assembly GCA_033807755.1). NCBI lineage: Eukaryota > Metazoa > Mollusca > Gastropoda > Ellobiida > Ellobiidae > Ellobium > Ellobium chinense. The sequence goes on along the minus strand of JAWQUT010000027.1, from coordinate 182,057 downwards.
GAAAGAGGAGAACACAGTCAGATACCCCCACTCATCCACCCACCTAGTCACAACCACCTCCCCCCCCCCAACCCNAACCCACCAACCTACCCACATCCACCCGCTCCCACCCACAGAGAGTGAGAGAGGAGAGGAAGAAAGAAAAGAACATCCTTGAAAATAACAACTTTGGATAGTGACTTGATAATGAGATAATTATGTCTGTTGCACGAAGCTGCCGTTTATGCAGGTGTTCTGAATTTGATAAGTAAGTGAGATAAGGAGAAGTGAGATCAGGAGAAAAACCATTCTGACTTTTGTCTGTGTGCTCAAGGCAGTTAATAATGGCTGGGGTCGTGGCCCCAAATACATATTACAACAGCGTGGATGGAGATCATGAGGGCCCATTGCTCAAAAATGATAAGCACCTAATTTTGATCTCC
>JAWQUT010000027.1:162043-181623 GCA_033807755.1 Ellobium chinense | reverse complement strand
CAAAAGTGAAAAAAAATATTAAAAATTAAAGGGACCATAATATAAGGACAGGCTAATGAAGGATTTCGGTCCTGGTTATTATCGTCGACACAACAGTGGTAGTATCAAATAGGGGCATGAGGAAAACGTTATGTTAAGTTGAAAATGTTAAACGTTTCCGATTTAGATCAGCTGCTGTCTCTTGATTCGTCGAACTGTGTGATCTTTTTGGAGAAAAATAGACACACTGTGGATCTGGAACTGTTACATAGGAAATGTTCTAGATTTATGGAAACTGTTATTGTTAAGAGAAAAGTGCCGAAAAGGATGTAGTGATAAAGTGGAATCAGCTGCAAGCAGTGTCAGGGACTAAATCATGTGCTGGCAAGACAGCTCTGAGTTCAGAATACTGCCTATTGTGTTACTTTACTCAGTAATTAGGACATTGCCAAATCTACATATTTGCTGTCCAGAATGCTGCCTGTTGCGATAATGAACCCAATAAATAGGACATGACTGAATCTTCCGCTCATGGTACGAAAGTGGATCAATAAGTTCATGGCATTGTCCAGAAAACACGTGAACTTTCATACAGTGAATATTGCAGTCTCTTATACAGTCTCCCTGGGATCACCGAACGGAATTTTGTTATACTGTACCGTGCCAGACAAATACCGGGATTCTAAATCAGGCACGGGTGCGCACTTCCACTAAAAGAAATGTTGGACCGTTGTCAAGAATCTCCAAAAGAAAATGAGGTTGCGGATATAATGATTGTATTTTTATGGATGATTCCCCCTCTTATTCAGCGATGAAGAATTTGGCAACCGAAATTAAGTATGGCATGTCAAACTCCAATGCTGGCCATGACCTGGAATCTCCAAAAGTGCAACAACTGACATTCAAGTGAGAGCCATTCACCGCATACTCTTGGATAATAATAGGATTAAAGAGACAATAGGGATCAGTTACAGTTCAGTTGACAGATAACCCAGTCATGAAATGCTCTCAGCTAAATGGTGCCCAGAGTGCTCTTTTTCAGGACAGTGGAAGAATTTTCACCCAACAAGTGGCGGTTGCTGAATCTGTTTCGCCGAGCAATCGAACTTTAAAATTATATCAACATGTCCTTAAAATTTACTTTGAAGAGTCCATCTGATTTTTATCTTTTTTTTTTCTTCCTTAAATCTGAAAGAATTATCCAGCGTGGAAGCGTGTCTGCTGAACACGGTAAAAATATTCGGTGTTCTGTAGCTGTGTGCCCCAGCCTGATTCAGAATCCTGAAATTTGCAAAGAAAAAAAAATAATCATTAAAATATGTTATGGTGTCACAAAGGACATTGGTAGGGGTCTCAGTTGTCTTCGCTTTTGTCAAAATTCACGTCTTCTTCGCGAGACAATGAATTTTCTGAACCACCCTCGTAGTTTTGTCAACTAGGGCAGTCCTTCCAGAGTATTATGTTTCCATTGAGCATTCTTGGAGCACTTAATCCCAGTCCTTTGCTCCGATTTTGCTGTCCCCCAGACGATCATTATAAGATGACGCAGTAATATTGTTATAACACGTTTTTTTCCTTTTGTCTTAACACAGATTAAGACATATTCAAGCTTTGAAGGGTGAGAGCTTTGTTTATTTTTTTTTTGTTTTTGTTTGCTCATTCCTCACACCTGAATTTGTTTTCTGAGATTTGTTTTTTTTTTCCAAACCCACTGATCCCGCCCACTTCCTTTCCGCTATTACACCTTCTTTCATTTATTCGCACCCGCGAATTTTTTACATTCCCTTTCCCTTGAAAGAGCCATTTTGGACACATTAAACCTCATGTTCTCTTGCGTTCAAGATCTGCACCATAATTTTCATCAATTCTGGATCCTATGTTTGTTTATTTTGATTTGATATCTACATATTTATATGGCGAAATCTGCGTATTTATTTTGATCACAATCAGCACTGCCAGTTTGGCCATCACCCAATTTGTCATTGTGGCCATAATCACTAAATCAGCTATGCCAGTTTTACCACAGCCTAAATTACCACTTTAGCCATAATCTGCACTACTAGTTTGGTCTTCAAATGCAAGATGCTTCGCAATACAGTGCTTTAATGCATCCTCCATCTCACCTCTCCCTTCCTCTCTCTCCCTCACCCCCCTCACCCCCCTTCCCCAACAAACCCTCTATTTGATACAATTGTTTGGCTTCCCACAATCAAGTGAGGTTCATAATAATTATGTCTGAACTGCTTACAACTCTATCAAGTTTCTACAGTTACTTTAAGTTAACATGATATTATCGCATTCATTTGTCTTGAACAAATTTAAATTTTAAACAACAGATGCCCAGTCATTCCATGTGTTAGTAACGGAATTTAACAACCTTCATTTTAGTTGTTGTAAATGCAATCGATCTGTCAGAATGGAAAAAGGTCTCCCATCATTCCGACTCATCAGCTTCAGTGTTCCACACCAGCCCTCACCCTGACCGCGGCTGTAGGCTGATATTTGTTATACTCTATCCCCCAGCCTTCCTCCACCCTTCCCATTACCTTCAGCAGGGCTTTAACAAACGAAATACAAAAATAATTTTCCAGTGTAAATATCCTTGCCTTCTTCAAGAATCACACGAGTTGACGGCGTGAAGGGCTCATCAATGAATACGTAAACCTCAATCGTACTATCGATCAGGTCTTATCATTTTTATCGGGAGGTCCTGCAAGTCTTACGCGTAAATTCTACCTTTGATTGAATGTTCACCCTCTGTTCCCAAATGTATAGGCTGTATTTCTTCGATAAATCTTCGTTGGAACTACTTTTGACGAGACATGATAGCGGTAATAAAATAGATAACGTCCAACTGAAGTTTCAGGAGATTACTTGAAGAGAGCTAATGAGAAGAAAAAACAATGGACGAACACGGAAGTGAGGAGTAGTCTTAATTTTATTATCATTATTGTTGTTATTATTATTATTGTCATTTAATAAGGAGCATGATCAAAATAACATTATTTTTTACAATAGTGGTGCTTGCCCTGCTATGTCAAAAGAAAAATATTTCATTCACCCGCTGTCGCTATGCAGTTTCATTATAATGGTGACTACGTGCAGTCTTACTAGAGTGTTGCTTAAAGGTTTACACTACACACCCGCCGCGACTTGACGTTTATTTTGAATACATTAATATTTATTGAAGGCCCTCGATAAATGATGTTCCGATGATCCAATTTAGAAAATGTAACGTCGATTTTGTCCCAGCAGGGAACATCTCAATGTAAAGCTCACTTGTAAGCTTACGCTGGCGTATGACAAGCAGCGACCATAAACAGGATGGACGCTGGATCAAGATCAATACTATTACTATTACAGTTTATGTCTCGTGTGTAATAGCGGAGATATTGTATTACTTGTGTGTGGGGCGAAAACCAAAACACGCGATCTCATATGTTGTTGATTGCTTTGACTATCCTGGACAGCATACTAGAGTTTGTGCACTGTGTTGGCCTGGAAATACTAGAGAGCTATTAGTATTCAAGTTTGGATCTCTTACAGATCGTTAATTCTGGTGGACTAGTCCAGAGTTTATGAGATTTAGAATAGTAATTATTTTTGTGTGTAAAGTGTGATATGACAAGTATGGAATCCGGGACCAGAAAATGACGAGGACATTATTACTACTGTATAGAATACGTGGATCTATCCGGGTGTTTCATGAGACTCGGGATCATGAGGTCACACTGGAGGTTGCAGAAGCCAAATTGTAAAAGCCTTTTTAAGTCATTTAATAATAAAGTTCTTCTCGAACCACAGGAACGTTCCGAGATGGCTAAAGATAGTCTGCAGGTCTGGTGCCACCACTGTGCACAAATTATAGACTGTTTACAGTGGGGGTCCTTCGTCTAGATTATTCACAATTTTTAATTAGATGAAAAGGGGTGAAAAACTTGGCCTTCTTTTGCAAATCACAGGCCCGCACAAATGAAATCCGCTGAAGACATTGAGAAGCACTGCCTGCAACAATTATTTTTTTTTATAAATTCAAGACTGAATTTCACCACTTTTGCGGTGAGGTTTCATGTTATACGATTATTTTTACTCTGCTACTATCGAATCTGATAGTCCTTTTTTTTTTAAATTTTTAACCAATTAGGCTCCTGCAACCTGTATTTATTATGAAACGTACTTCATGTAACAAGACATTCATATCCCTTTGACAATGCGGAACGAAGCTGTTTGCCTCTGTGTTTCACAAACTTAGGTTTTGTTTATACCTGCAAACAATAGAACTAAGACATTGTTCATTACTTTCTTCATAGATAGATCTAGTGAGATCACTTTTAGTGTTTTTTGTGTGAAAGTCAGTTCCAAAAGTTGACCCCTTTTCACTCAGTTTTGTGGATTTTTGGTACTTGCTCTGTTTTCAGAAGCCGTTGATATGGTAGTCATGAAATGTCCTTGCTTCATTTCTTAATTTATCATTATGTTGTGATCGTTGTAATAAATCATATTACCACAATACTCTGAACGATTTTAGAAAATATTCAGTATTTCCGTAATGTCCACTCACCGATGAAAGAAACAACGTCAATATTCCATCCATCATCATCATCATCATCAACATCATCATCATCATTTGATACAGTAATAAAAAGAAATTGAAAGCATCAAAACCAGGGATGTGAAGAATTTGACATGACACTCTTAATAAATTAAGTGTTAAGAGCACAACTAAAATATTATCATAATATATATACACACTTTTTCGAGTTAAATATCACTCTTCGCCAGATTAAACATAACATTATAATCATCATTATCATCATCATCATCATAATCACCACCATCACCACAATTACTGTCGCCAGGAGCTTTGGCGTTCACTGTATTTGCTGAAAGCTGTTGGTAAAGATGGAGTCTTTTCGCTCAAAGAAGTCAATAAACCTCAATTCTCCCGAGGCTTTATAGCATGTAATATTGTTGATGAGTTATTTAATGGAGGTAATGAACGGGTTATTTCCTGGACACATGTTGCCGGTCCTTAGAAACGGAGGGATGGTAGATCAGAAGGAGGGGATGAAGGAAGGGTGGATGAGTTTTGTAGCCGGACACTGTGTGTTTCCACTCTTACATGTGAGCGCAGAGATAGAGCTGGTGATGTGTGGGCTTGATTTACTGACAATCATGTTTTCGCGGACACGAGGAACCAGAGAGGACATTGACACTGCTAGAGACAAAGATAGATAGTGAATACGGATGAGCTTACGGTCAGACAGAGTGGAGCGTAGATAGAACGGTGGACAGAAAGACAGATGTACAGGCAAGTGAAGAGATAATTAAATAGATAATGGAGGGATGGGTAGGTCTGCAGACAGGTAGAGGGATGGGTGAGTACTTCGGTAGATACGGTAGGCAGGAAGGCATAGTGTTAGGAAAATGTAGAAAAAGGACATAAATTTTGCCGGATCGTTGTCATAAATTTTTTTATCGTTATATATTCGCTGTTTTACTTTCTTTTTGTCGGCTATTTCTCCCTCTCTCGCTGCGACCAGGGTAGAGAGCTCACCTACATTATGATATACGATATTTACATAGGCTGGATTATTGAGATGAACGTTTCCCGTTTCTTGCTCGCTACGCGAAGAATCCGTCACCGAGTCCGAGAAAACGCTGGTGGCATGAGTTCGATTGAAAACTCGCAACGGAGAGTAGACTAGTATAGAGAAGAGAAAATCCACACCGGAGCAGTTTGAGGCGGTTTCTTCAGTCGGCACGGATACCTTCTCACTTGTTGCACTGCCGATCAATCAGGACCAGTCAGGACAGGATTCTGAGATTGTATGCTATAGATTGCTCGTTTCTAAATAGGAAGTAATGGCATGACGTGCGAGGAAGATTATTTTAGGTCGTTAGTCCCCATTAAAAGTAATATAATAATATACTATTAGTTCAACGCTGACATAGTTTGCCAGACCTGTAAATATACATGAGGCATCATATTATATTTATGATGAGAAACGTTAAAAAACCTTGTGGAAGAATACCATGAATGGATACCGCTTGATACCTAGGAATACAGAGGTCCTAACTTCTATTCCTGTCATAGTCATGTTGTATAAAACTTTTCATTCACATCTGCATCAGTCTGCCCCTTTGTGGAATGGGCGCCTGACCATAGGTCATGACACCTGTCCCTTTGCTTTAAGGTCTTTGGAACCTATTGCTTTTTCTTCTTTTGGCCATAATCACATTTTGTGTTACTCTACAAATACCACATGATTTCGGGAAATTTCTTCCATGGAGGTTAAAGTACTTCCTTTGCCCGATCTTTTAACGGNGGGGGGGGGGGGGGGGGGGGGGGGGGGGGGGGGGGTCAACGCCCAAAAGTTTTCACAAATCTCTTTCGAAAAAGATTTGGTCCTTAATTTTTCATTTGGCCGGTTTTGACCGCATGCGAATACATAGGCCTACACACTTTTTTTTTTAATTTAGAAGGCTCAAATTGTACCTGAAACATTAAAATTGGATGCTTAAAAAAAGGGCGATTTTATATATTAGCGGATTAATTGTACACAGTAAGTGATTTGCCCCTCAAATAGGTGCCAAAAACCTTGACAAACTCGTTCACCGTACTTCCTATAAGTGTTCGAATGACTTCTTCTGATTGGCAGATCCTATGTTTTATCTTATCTCATCAACCGTTGCTATTACTATTAGAAGTTGCATTTTTATTTATTTTGTATGTATAGTGCATTTAGAACTCCTGTCCGACCGTTTTGCCCTTTTGTAATTCTCTTGAGGGAGTTGATATAGAGCATATTATATAGAAGTAAAAGATAATGAGAAATATATTTCTGTAAGCGGATGTAAATTCATCCGCGTTGACTTCTATAGACTTGTGTAACTCTCGTTAAATTATTTGAAATACGACTTTCTGGGTTAAGATAGCCGAAATTTCACATTAGTTATGAGCACGTTACGTCGAGTCAAACTAGCTCACAAAAACCCCAAAGAGTTCCACATAATATTTGTCGATCTCCATAGCCTGTTGTAATTAATTTCCTCTCTTGTTACAAGTCTGCGTATGCCTCACATAAAGAGGCGGATGATTAACAGTTAACGAGATATAAAGACTCAGTTTTTTTTTGTCCCACCACTTGATATTGACCCGCTCTGGGGGAGAAGGCCGGCGACCTATTGCCCAATTATCACTGACCAGCACTGGGGCAGCGCTGGACGAAAACGATCGATCCAATGGCTTTGTGACTCTGGGGTTTTGTTAGTGTTTGTGTTTGCTAAGATAAAGCAACAGTAACTTCAAACATGTGGAGATTGAACGCCTTATTATGGGTGGTTCTTTCATACTTGAAAACATCAATATGTGTTTGTATTATGAATGAGATGTATAACATTGTATGACATTGTAAAATAGTTTCCCAACGGGGTAAATAAAGTCGTATTTTTATTTTCATCTTTCATAGGAAATTTCCGGGAGAAACGAGATTTCGTTGAATAGATGAAACGCAACAAAGCAATTATACATGTGATCCCTGGTTCATGTTTCCCAGGAAAATAAATTTGATTCACTTTTTTTATGAAAGGAAGATTTTTTCTTTGCGTTTTCTCGGCAGAAAGCATTGCTTTCACCACTACTTTAATCGGCGAGAAAAGTAATAAGGTAAAAACGATTGTTCATTCAGTGATTCAGAAAAAGCAAGATGCTACTTTTTAATCATGACAAAAACTAGGCGAAAATCTGATACACATGCACACCTGCCAAATCAAATTTTCTTAACATAAATATGTTCCTTTGTCGAGATATGACGTTATCACCACTACTACTGATAGGAAAAACACAATGGACCTCTGTTAACACAAACACTGCTTGATGTAATACGCTTCTTAGTTCATTCCCATTCAACAGACCCAGATGCTTTGTTCCCTGATAAAAGTCACCCTGGATTACACAGAACTTCTGGTGTTACAATCAGGGGTTCCACTCCTTCATTTCAAGCGTGTCAGAGTTCAGCAACCTCACCCTGCGCTATATCTGGTGATCAGTCATGGCGGGGCTACTAAAAATAGAACCGTTGAATTGAGATTATGAAGGTGCGTAGCGCGCGTGCGTGAGAGAGTGTGAGTGAGTGAGTGAGCAGTAAACGGCGCACAAAGCGCGGATGTGTGCGCCGGCCGGCGGAGTGAGCTGGTTTGACTTGGCGTAACTTTCCGTGCGCGCTTCTTTAGCGATTGGGAATTTGCCGCCGGTGCTAAGGGACCGGGAGCGTGGGGGGATAAACGATGATGACATAGTTTGGTGTTCCAGTTGGTGAATGGTTCAATTTATGCTCAAGAGGGCTTTAACCTTGTTTCTTCCTGGAAGAGGAGGGAAATCTTCACTTAGCGCATCGATCATCGTTTTGTTTTTGTGTGAGAAGAGACCGGAAAAAGCCAATTCGATGTGTCCTGTTTTCCACACACATTTCTCTGTGACAGTTCATAATCGATGAAGTCATTCTTCTCGGAGATTTCATTGAAATTGTGCAGTGTTATGACGGCGTGGCCGCGGTGCTTAAGACAGTTCAAAAAGATACGTTGTTTCTTACACACATGAACTAGGAAGCTCATTCACAGCCTGGGCCTTTACCAAATTCGACTTATAGTACGGTCAGGTTTCTAATCGTGAGTGTGATGCAACGCTGGATGAACTGAACGCCACTTGGAGCAGGTGGTTCTTTTGATGACACTTTTTCATTGTGTACAGTGTCTGTGCAGGGCGTTTCCTAACCAGTGCAGATTGATATTTCTGGCATGGTTGTGCGGTGTTTTGTATTTTATATTACACATTCGCTATAAATATATACTCCCTAACGGCAAGTGTTTTATTACAGAATGTATTTTCGTGATGCAATAGGCTATCAGTTAGGGAAGAGTCTGTTATGCCTTCACAGAACGCGCTCGTGCCTAGATAAGCAGCATGGGTTAAGAAGAACAGAATGAGTATGGTAAGGGACGTTATGGCTTTATAATTTAAATATCGATCCTTCTGAGATTTTCCGTAGTATCTTTTTAATATTATAAAGTAAAAAAAATAATAGATTGATATTATAAGGAGCGCTTTCCTTCCCTGTTTTTTTTCAGTTCGGTTAGACGGCGCTTAATTTGATGTCTACTGTGCCATATTGTGGGCCTTTAATAAAAATGAGGGGTGGCAAGAGGTACATTTATCAGAATCACTACTCAACAATAAACTACATTATTATTTCCACTGGCACTGTAAATTTTAATGTGGGATTCTGTCAAGCATTTAATCGAGTTTTATGCATCCTCTGCGCCAGTTCTCGAGTGTCCTCCAATCACTTGTAGTCTGTTAGACATTGGACTAGATGGAGAAAAAAAGTAGACCCCAAGGAGATGAACATATTTCTGTTGTCAATTAGAATTGTCTCAGTAATTTTATTTTTACGCTTGATAAAGCATGACATACAATTTTTTAAAAAATAGGAGCAGATCATTGAGGCAAAAATGTTTGCAAGAGAAGGAGAACCCATTTGGTTTCCAGCAGTTTTTCCATCAGCATGTTTCAATCGGGGCATGTTGTCCATGGAGACTGTTCAGTCTCCAACCAAGAATCAGTGCTTTGTCGAGACAGGGGCGACTTTGTGAATGCATAAGTAACTTAACTCCCTGGCGACTGACTGTCAGAATCAAAGTTTCGAAGTGGCTGTCTTCCGTGGCCTTCAGCTTCTTTCGTTACTGTGTACAGAAGGCTATCCTTAATCTGGGCAAAGTGATAGATATATATATGGACTGGGCCCGGGCACGTAAGCTGCATTTAAAATCTTGATCCAAAAAGCAAGTGTGATATTAGCTTTCAAAAAGTAGCTATTCATGCAGCGTTACGCTCGAGAAAGATACGACTTTAATTTTTCCTGGTTATGCTGTTGTCATCCAGGTATATTATTTACTTGACATTTGTAGGCGGAATGTGGATTGCAAGTTTTCTGTTCGAATTAAGAATATGTGTTATTACTCATAGTATATTTGCTCAAGACGACTACCTAATCATTTGTAGCAATGATCAGCAAATTAATGAAAATTGATTGTTGCTGCATTTCTTCATACGTACTACATTCGTCAGGAACGAGAGCCTTTGAGTCCAACTTTCGCTGGCATAATTTGACATGCTTTTGTAGACTATGTCGTGTACAGTATGAGAGTGTAGCCAGACTATTTTCTTAAATAGTAACTGACCGCGTATTGTACGCTGTCGCTTCTTTACGTTGCCTGGTTGAAGCTTCCTCGTTTGGTAGGTTCACTTTTTTTAGTACTGCTACTTGTCACCGACCATATTCCTAGTCGAAGTTATGTGGCCCACATGACCACCTAGGCTTCTGCGTCGATGGGCATAAGGATTAGGAACGTTTTCTGGACTAAGGCCCCAAAATGATATGGCTAGATATTAATAACGAAAAGAATTGAAAATGGCATAGTTTCAGGTGTTTATTGTTGTGAACGTTGTGGGGTATTACTTCTGAAACTTAAGAGTTTGGTGTGACTCATGTGGCCTGCGCTGTGAGGCCGGTTATTCTTTTGCAAATTCAGCACTGCTGTAGGGAAGTTATCACAGTTGAAAAGCTCGGTCTTCAGCTCTTTTGTTAACTTTGCAACGGTTGTGCCATAGGACTCATATTTTTTTTTTGAATGCACAGAAGGTAACGAGCTTTCATTCTGCGACTTTTGGTGGATCTGCATTTAAATGGCTGTGGCTTTTATCTACCATTTGTTTTTGTTAAGATTCAGTTGTGGTATTTTTAAACGTTATTTTGTGAAGGCGTCGAACTATGAATCTGAATAAAAGTATAGCCATCTCAGCCCTCTCACTCTTTCTCTCTCTCTCTCTCTCTCTCTCTCTCTCTCTCTCTCTCTCTCTCTCTCGCTCGCTCGCTCTCTCTCTATGTGTGTGTATGTCCGTCCGTCCGTGTCCCCGTCCATATCAGTAAATGTGGAATATGGCTAATATACATTCAGTTCATGGCATAAGTTATCATGTTACACTGACTCATCGTATCTGGATGACTACATTAATTCTTTTGGTCGGTACTGCTGCTTGACAGTGCTCATATTTCGATCCAGCTGTTGTGTCTATAAACACAATGTGAATGGTGTCAGCGACACAGTAACTGCTGTTGCTTCGCCCGGTTTGTATTGCATTTTAATAACTGTGTCTCTCTTTGTCAGCATTGCTGTCTTTTGTCTGTGTAACAGATTGCACGATGGACTCGAGAATATTATCGATCGCCACACCCCGGTTGTCGCCCCCTTCCANCAACATTCACATCTTCATTAAATTTAGGACCTCCAATCATAAATTACCAGTTGAGACAGGACGATACCATAACATTGATTACCAGAGCAGAACCTGCTACTTTTGTAATAGAGATTTAGGAGATGAATTCCATTATTTATTGTGCTGTCCAAAATTCTCTAATGAAAGAAATAAATTGTTGCCAGTAAAATATCATAAAAATCCAAATATGTTTAAATTTCTACAGCTTATGAAATCAAAAGATGAACAGTTGTTGGAAGCAGTCAGTAAGTTAGCATTTATTATTATGAAAAATGTTAATTAACTTCAGATATATCCACTAGTAGTGTAGTGCCCTCTGTATTATTTTGTGTGTTATTTTCACATCCGCCAGAGTCGGAAATGATAGTATTATGTTGACTGTAAATTGTATTTTCTACATATTATGGATGCTCATATGTTATATATAACTTGAGCAATAAAGATTCTTGATTCTTGGTCTTGATTCTTGATTCTTGGACATTTCATGGAGAGAATGATAAAGTAGTTTCAAAGTTTCACTGGCTGTCGCAGCGTTCATCAATTGTCCTCTGTTAGTTCATAGTGCTGTTTGTATCTAAGATGATCTCAAATTGTATTTTTGTAATTCACTGTGGGTATAGGAAAAAATAAAGAAGTGGGAATGAATAGTAAAGGGAGAAGTTCGCGGAAAGAGGGGATATCCTTGTGTACAACGTTTCTGTCGTTGTAGTTGTTATTGTTGTTGTTGCCGTTGTTGTCGGTGTTAGGAAAAGGCACTTCACTCATTGCTGTTATGGTGTTATTTGAACCCCTGAATCAGGCAAAAGTGGGTGCCATCTACCTTGATAAGCAAAAAAGAGGCGCATAAATCTTGGCATCGTTTCTTGATGGAATTTGATTTGTCATCTTAGGTGACATCGTTCACTGTACGCTTAAACTACTTTTCCAGAGAACACGCAAAAGCGCTTGACTCACTGTTTCTTTCTTGAACTGTTTGCTCCCAGCCTAATTGACATACAGTTGCATTTTCTTTCCCTCCCTGAGAATACCGTCCCCAACGTCTTAACACATCGCGATCTCTCGGCTTCTTGAAGACTAGGACAGCTCTGTGGCTGGGAGCAGTGTTTGCCTTGGAATCGATCTGTGAATGTGACGCTAGCACCCAGTGCTGAAGCTGGTCACTCTGACCTAGTCTAGACTTAAGAGTTGTTCGGTGTCAACCACTTCGTTGTTTGGACAGGTTTTTTTTATATTTTGGTGGTACTGCCGATAGGACTAATGTTGTTTTTTTTTCCGTTATTTTGGTGGTACTACCAATTAGACTGAAGGTTTTTTGGTGGTTTTTTTTTTGTAGGTGAGTGAGCAATCCTGGACTTCGTGCGCTTTTCTGAGTGTGGCTATTTACGACGACCATCACTTTAGGTCGTCTAGACTCTTAATCCTTAAATGTTCGGTCTTGTTCATGATTTCTGTTTTTTTTTTTGCTGATACAGGTACTTACCGAACTCCTGAAAACAATATAGAAGTCTAATTTTCGCAGGACATTTCGGGTTTCCACTTATTGCGGGTGCATGATGTTAATTTATGAACTCTCGCTTATGCGATGACTGTTCACTAAAATGCTCGTCTGGGGTTATGCTATTAGTCCATTGTCGACATAGAATAAGGCTGTCAAAATCTGATGCGAGTAGTAATGGACGCTCATCGATCCAGTAAAAGGGGTTTTTTTTTTTTGTCTCGCTGCCGAGCTCAGAAGGTTGACCTAATCCTGTCTGATACCCTTAAAGCGATCCCTTCGGGAAAATTAGGTCCTCACGCCCAGCCGTCCACCGGTGCGCCTTGATTTGTTGGCATTTGAAAATCAACTTCGTAATGCACAGTTGTGTGGCTGAAAAGCCACGTATCCACTTACAACAGTATGCAATAATTTGTCTGTGTCATTGTGGAGACCATTGGCCTGTGAAACCTAGAGTGAGAGCGAAACTGGGTGATTTTGTTCTCGAAGTTTTACCATGAAACTCTGAAAATTGAATTCCATTATAAACTATTTGCTCTTTTGACATTGTGCAAGATATATCATCTGTCCCCAGGTTCGTACATATAGACTACCGGGCATTGTAGTCTGGGCTTTATAAGATGAACTTGAAACGTGTAAGCCTATAGAATTCAATGTTTTATGCGTAGGTCGCAGGGCAGAGACGAGCTTGTCGAAATTCTAATACCGTGAAGGAAATGGAAGACGTTTTGATGTGTGCATTTCTTCATTAAGTAGGGTTTCTGAATCTTGCCATCTACCGTTTGAAACATTTTTTTTTCAACGTAAAGTTAAGCACTGCGAAATTCTACCTACTCTCTTCTTTAAGCGTAATGAACCCACAAAGCTCATAATGTATCAGTGATATTGCATTTTCGTTGCGTTTTGATTTCCCTACATTGGAAATTTTGAATGTGAGTGGAATGCAACTCAAGGACGCGCCTGCTGCTACATCCACAGCGTGCCAGACTCTCTTCATTTGGCCAGTCAATAATGTTGCAGTTAGACGAGCAAGGATGGATAGGATGAGAGACGAGGGTTGGGCGCGAGAAGTCGAGTTAAAAGAAAACAGACAAGATGACTTTTAGAGAAAATAACTAGCAGCACAGATAGCCCCGGCCTGAGAATGCCAGCATTGATTTGCCAGTGTCTGTGGTATCGTGTATTATATTTGTAGAGATCCCACTTTCGTCTTTGTACATGTACCTGAAAATGTGGGAGGCTTGATTATTGGCAAAAAAAAAAAAATCTGAAATAATCTAAATTGTTCCTTTAAAGTATATTATTACTGAGTTTCTGTCAATAGTAACCTCTGGTTTTTTTTTGGTTGTGTTTGTTTTGTTTCAGTGGGTACAAGTATAGTAATTATAACCGCGTTACTATTAGTCAATAGCAGCCTAATTTTTTGTAAATTGTTGTTATTTTAATGGAATAACCTGGCATAAAGAAAAGGATTTATTTCTGTCCTATTCTAGCCAAGACAGCCTTGTCCTTAAGATTTTTTTTTTTAAACAATGTCATGTTATTTTGGATGATACTTTGAAATAATTATTTGGATCGATGGAATCTTGCGCATGATAAAAAATTATATAGTTTGAAGACTTGCAGCATAATATAATTCAATTTGGTGATAGACATTCACAGGCATTTAGTAGCTTGCTATGTAAGATGATGTTTCAAACTACATTCTGAGTTTCAGATCTAGCTTATGGACAGTCTCCTTGGACTACTCAAATAATATTTTCTCGACGGTGTTCACAGTATGATCACCGGAAGTCTCCAATCATGAGACGTTCGCGGGCGTGGCAAACCAGTCCCCGTAATCAAATGTATGAATGATTACTCCCCTTGGTGGGATTTGTTTATCGTCGAGTGTCTGGAATCAGGACTGGGAACCCGAGGCATAAATCTCGGGATTGCAGTATGGTGAGAAAATATTATTTTCCATCTGAGTTTTGCCAAGAGGGATTGAAGAGTGACATATTTCTTAGACTAGGACCACGGTAGTCGGTCGGTTTAGCATTGTATGTTTCGTTTATATCGGGCTAGTCGTAACATTTACGAGACTGTGATCTGGACGTATGTGTTACCAGCCCGCTGATTATCGTTCTGTGTGCATTTTAGTCTTTTAGTCCTATTTGCAACCGATATTTCAGTATATTTTCTTTCCCACTTCCTTAGTTAGTAGTTCTTGTCCATTGCCTGTGGTCTACTTCTTGCCCACCTATCACCTCTTCCCCCTCCTCCTCAAATGCTTGGTCTTCAACAGACAGTGGTGATCATGGCTCTTTAACCAGTCCGGTTTTCGTAAACTTGATGCCACTCTTTCTGCCGTCGTTCGTCCAGATATTCGGGTATTCAGCGTATGCTTTACGTTGTCTATCTTTGTCTCTCTTTCCTTCAGTCTTTCCTCAAAATGACCGTTTCTTTCTTCCTTCTCATCTGATGATATCAAAGAATTGTCATAAATTCCGCACCGCCCCTCCCCCCTCCGGAAAAAAAAACAACCAAAAAAACATCGCTCATTTCATCACTTTGTTTATTTCTGGGAATCAAAGGTTAGAAGACTGATGAGGCAAAAGAGCATGAGATCCGCTTTTTCTGGAACCACATGAGCAATGACAGTGCACAGCTCAAAACTCAGAAGCCATAATAGCATTCCCATGTAATCGATTTAATAAAGGACGCGTTTACAGAGGACCGCCACAGCCAGATTGAAACTGTGGGCAAATTTTTAGCTATTAAACGTTCTTTAACCCATTTATAATGATACATCGTGAGGATGGAACGAACCCGTATGCTATTCCCTCTCTGTGTACATTCCCCCTCAAAACTAAGGAATTGAAATGGGATAAGGCATTGAAGAGGTTTTGAAATTATTCTTCTTCCGTTATGAATGTTATATCGGTGTTTAATGACGATGATAAAGCAGCAGCTGCAGTAGCTATCTGTTGTTGTTGTCGCCGCTGTGGTTGTTGACTTTGCTTGACATTTTTACACGAAGACGTTTGCTGGTGCCTTCTTGTTTTGACCTTTGTCACCACGGACAATCTCGCTATTCTGTTAGCGACAGTGATACTCTTCTGCCATTTTTGCTAAGGCTATCTTGATTGCCCCAACTGTTCTTAGGGACAATGGTAATAACATTCTTGCTTTAATTTCTACACTCACCTTTGTCTTGGCGTTGTCATGGTTGATATAAGTTCAGCTGAAATGACACCATCTTGCGTCTTGCAACATTAGTTTTCAGTCTGTTCGCTCTTCTTCAAAATGGCGGGCAAAACGATGAGTTTGCTTTCTCTTGTTGTACTTGAGACTTTGTTGTTGTTAATGTTGTTGTTGTTGTTGTTGTTGTTGTTGTTGTTGTTGTTGTTGTTGTTGTTGTTGAGCAACTTATTAGGGCAACTTATTTTAGCGTTAAACTTTCGGCACTTCCAAAACTGGATTTCGTAATCAAACATTGCCAAGGTTACGTTGTCGCCAGAAATAAGACTGTGCGTCTTACGCCAGTGAAGGTCAGAAATTCGGCTCCCTGATTCCTGAGAAACTGTCCACATGCTTGTAATAGTACGCTCGGTCAACGCGTTCTAGTGCTACAGAGCCTAGACCCTGCTGCTGCGGAACCAATAATTACATTAACGTGATCATGGTTACGTGGGTATGGAATGCATTTCAGGTGGACGTGGGAAGAACTGAATGATGAATATTAGACAGGTAGACCGCAGAATTATCTGTACTCATCTGTGTTTTTATTATAAAACACTGTTTAGGTTTTATTTTGAAAAGGCATATAATCTGAAATTTTTCGTCGCTTTTATCAGGAGCCTAACCCGCTCCCATCCGCTTGCAAGTCCGGGATTCTAACCTTACACTACAGGGATAGCTAATATCATAGAGATTAAATCGTTGCATTCTTAATGCCAGATGTTTCCCAAACTCCCACGTGTACACTTAAAGTTTACCGCTGACGCCAATAAGGTTAATTAAAATTTTATGTTTTAAGCTGTGCCTTTGATACCTGTGCAGACAACACGTTGACTTAGACACCTGTTTAGGGTGGGTACCGTAATATGAGGCCGGCATTCTGTGAAAATTGAAGACTTCTTTTTAGTCGTACACATATGTCACTTTATGAGTTACAGCCTTCAAGCAAGATTTACGAGGTTTGAATAAAAAACAGAGGTCAAAATGTACCAGACTTCACGTCTTTAATCTTTCTTGGAAATGATATTCGTGCAAACCCAATGAAGAACTGAATTGTTACAGATCTAATTGATATCATAAAGCGTTGAGATTCTTGGCACCACCATACAGGAGATAGCGCACGTCTGATTTAATTATTTTTGTTCCTGGGTTGTTGTTTTTTTTCAGAGTTAGAATAAGCTGCATTGGAATTATTCTAGTTTGATGGTTCTGCTTTGCTCGTCTGGTCGTGATCCAATAATACGTCTGCCAACCATTTGGGCTTCGAACAGTGTCGTCATAAATGAGGTCGTAAGGTACACGTTGTATAGGGTCTGAATTGATTGAGTTAGACCCGGTCGTTTCGGATGCGGCGTGGTTCCGCAAGGGAACAAGTCGTTTAACGAATAGACATGACGTGATTTCGAGCCGCGAGGCTCCAGCGATGCCGGTCCACTCAAAGGTCAGAGGCGTGCCCTTTTGTTAGAATAAAGTTGACAGGAGCGTTTATTCCTGGGAAACGTTCCGCTGGATGTCGTGATGGATGACGAATACGTGGTGTTCCTCTGATTGCGGATTAGAATTCCGGATTCGGAATGGTCGGCTGTGAAAAATGAGACAAGCAGGGGAAATCTACAAGGATCGGGCGCTTGCATTATTCAGTGTTTTCGATTTTTTTGCCTGTTTCCTTAACTGTATGTGTGTAGACATTTTGTAAGAAAATGGGAACCAGAGTGAAGATTCTCTCCTTGTTTTTCAGTTGTTGTTGTTTTCCTCCCTTTCATTTCCTCTCATTCTTTATCTCCTTACTCAGCTCCTCCTACTTTATTTTCCTCGGTTCTTTCTCCTTTTCTGTTCATTATGTCTGGCCATGTTGCCTTTTTTAGTACAGAAAAATAACAACCATGCTGCCATTGCCTTATTTCTCCCCGCCCCCTCTCATTTTGTTTCGTCATTTTGTCCTATCTCTCTGTTTCTTTGTAGTTTTCTTGTGCTCTGGAAAAAAAAGACCATGTTGCCAATGCCTTCATAAGTCTGTGTACTCTCCACAGTGGTCCGTGTTTGCACGGCAAACTTCCACATGCGCAACTCACATAATGTGCTTTACGTAAAACTCTTATGAAGTGGCCACACCTGCATAGGACCGGGTGTCTCAAACTCTTGTGATTTGCCTCTTCCTCACAGCGAAGCGATGAAATTAGTAAAGCTTCCCCTTCTACTTTTGGACGTGTGGTCAAATCGTCACACCCGTTTATAAGGTTTTCATACACTGTGTCGGTGAGCAGGGGAAGTAGGAAAGGGTGGGGAGGGGGGAATATTATTGGACTTAGGAATTTATTGTGTTGACTTGTGTACACTACTTTTGGGAAAATGAATGTAAAGCAGTAGTCTATGCTGTCCGCTTTTTCCCCCCTTAAATTCAGCAGCCCCAATCCATCCGCCACATCCATATTCACTACTGAGCAGGGTTTGTTTGGGGTTTTTTTTGGCGGGGGTGGTTTTGGGGAGGGGAGGGGGGACGAGAGAGAGAAGAGATAAGCGTCTGTATTTATTGAAGATTTTATTGATAAGGTATAGAAAATTTATTATTTTTACTTTTTCAAAGATAGTCCAAGCTGTCTGGCTTGATAAACTTGCCTCTTTGTTCTTTTAACGAACCTGTATAGGTTTTAAACATTCATTCTGTAATGCTGTTTTCCCTATGAAACCCCACTTATGCTACTCCGCTTTGTTATCTCCTTTCCAGTTCCTATCCTGGGCTAGCTTCTCAGTCTCAAGCAAAGAAGTCGATGCCTACATCCTTAGCTTCTACTGCTCGCGTTTCTTTCAAATCTTCTGTCAGTGTTTGTCGATTTTGTTAGACAGAATGCGAGGTTTTCTGTTTTGTTTTGTTTGTCCAGGAATGCAGACCTCGTCATACAGAAGAGCTGATAACTGTGTATTTTCTCCTCTTCCACCATAGACTATTCTTGTTTGCCACAGTTTGAGAAGCGCTGCCAACAGCCCTGTGAATTTTCTTCAAAAGGGAGGGCGGGGTCTTTTCAGCAGTGGACACCGCCACCGTTGTCCGTTTGGGAACTCTAGTATTCTCATATGTTGGATAATGTTACCAGTAAACCTTTGAAGCTGAGGGTCTTTAGATTAACGGTTTTCAGCGATGTTGATATCCAGCAAGCTTTGACTTTACTTTGAGATTTGAGCTCTCAGGGTAGGATTGGGTACCAATTTAGCTCTGTAGCAGTTTTTAATTTTTTCCCACAGAATTCAATCACCTGCGCTGGTTTGGGATTTCTTCTTTCACACCTGAGCATAATAAGCTGCGATGCTTACAGTTATGTAACTTTTATAAATACATTTTCATCAGTATTTGAGCATGTGCTACTGCCGTGTTTGTCTTCAGACCAGATCGCGCAGTTCGCCTTATAGGTCGTCCTAAAAATACAAAGAGCGCGCGCCCATCTCCCCTTATTTTATGCACTCCAGAATTTGGATTACTTGAGAGAGCTCTAAAATCCCGCTAAATATTTACAAATCCTCTCTCTCCCTCCCTCCCCCCCCCCCCCCCCC
>JAWQUT010000027.1:146472-162035 GCA_033807755.1 Ellobium chinense | reverse complement strand
CCCTACCCCTTACATGGCCTGGAGAAAATGCTGCTATTGAAAGAGGAACAACACCATTATAGCAGTAGTACTCGTGATAACTAACAGTGACAACAGTTACGAAACTTTGACGTGAAAATTCAAGTGAAGTCCAGGTGGAAATTAGACTTCCGTGCGAAAACGATCTTGTTTCCACTCACTTGAATCTAAAGGATGCTGCGCCTTTCGTCTTTTCTGACGACTACAGGTAGATCTGTAGATGTATACCCTTTGAGCAAGTTCGAGCGATACTCTTCTGCGCGGTTATGTCATCATTGGATAATTTTATCGCCACAGGCTGATTGTTGACGGTTGAACTATCTTTGCGAAATCACTCAAGGGTTGTTAGAGATGTGTTTGCATAATCTGTTATTTCTTACTTCATAAAACTCATACGTTTGCAAGCAGAAACATACAAGGGTTGCAGTTTGCTCGAATGGTTACCGCCGTGGGCACAAGATGAGAAGAGTGTGGGTTCGATTCCACATTCGGCACGCTGTAAATACCTCCACCCTCTGCATCCCCAACGCATTCCATACGCAATTCCCTCCGTCCATATGTGTGTAAAATAAGTACCTGGCTATGGGCAGTTAAAGTTATCATTTGGAGGCTAGTAATTCGCCCCTGAAAAGTGAGGGGTTACTTCTCTTCCCAGGGAGTTGAGAAAGTTATTTAGCAATATGTTTATTTGTTTTGTATGAGTATTATCTCAATAGCAGACTTACAAAATCTTAGGATAGGCACTGTTGTCATTATTGCTGTTGCTGCCTGATTACTATTACCATCCCAACAGCTAGTGCAATCGGAGAGAGGGATAACCCAAAGATTCGTTAACTTCCTCTCCCCACCCCACCCACTTCCCTTTTCCCCACTCCTCAGACCCACATATCGTCCTGTCCAAATTAACAAGGAGGTCCATCTAGGATTGTGGGTATCTCCTAGCAAAGTACATACGCCGTTTGTTACAGCCAGTCATCTCCTTAACCTACAATCATTTGGCTGCGCCCATGCTTACCTGCCGTTATTTCACCTGCTATCTCTCAAGCTTTTATCTGTAATCTTCACAGTCAGGGGCGAAGACGTAGAAAAGATTAGGATTTCTGATTCTTAGCCGCTCGATATGATAACAACCTGTTTGATTCGTAGGATAATGGCTTGAACGATACAAGTTTCTTGCATCCGGCACCATGATTCTGAGATTCAAGTAATGATGTTTGAAGTAAGTAGAACTTGGAATCGTCCAGGTGCATTACTTCATCTTTCTGAGCGCTTTTTGTGTCGCGCTTTTAGATACCACTAATGCAGACCTGAGAGAATGGTATGTCTGGCCGACACTTAACAGAAGTTTGCAGCTGTACGACTAATGTGAAAACTGAGTTGTACGACTAGATGCAGATATTTGGGTTATAATAATTGTCGCGGATGTTCAGCTGTGGAGCAAATTTTATTCGTCTGTTTCTTCTTTCGACTGATGCCAGTGTTAAGTAGCATAAGGCAAGTGTTTGTTCCGTTTTACGATCCATACCAATTCACCTTTCCTAAAAGCCAAAAAATATTTTCGACATGGTCAAACTAAGTAAGCCGATTCCCTCATTTTATGTACTTCCCAGCTCTATTTTTCAATCAGAAGGCATTGGGTATCAGCACTACTCAGTAATTCATGGCTTTGTGCTTCAGTCGCAGACCATAGCGAATAGTGAATTATTTATCTTGGCTGGCAGATTCGAAAAGATGAGTTACCGGCTCGTAATAATGTAACAGGCACATTTTCGTGACACAACGTCCTTTGCTTCCCTCTCATGAAATATAGACAGTTGCTGACTTCACACAATATGATTTCAGTAGCGCCGCCTCTGAATCAGACTTGCTGTACTGGCGCCAAGTGAAGCTAGGAGAAATCTTAGTTAAAAATTGAGGAGAGAAATGCTAGAGTTACAAGCCGGGTCTGACACCGATACGCTTCAGAGCTGGGAGTCAGGAGACGGTGGGCTGTTGCATGGGTGTTTTAGCACTGATTTACATTTAAAATAGTCTTCCCAAGAAGTATTACCTGGGTGCTGTTAAACTGCGGTTAGGTGAGCGTTCTCTGTGTGTGTGTGTGCGCTCCGTGTTGGCGTGAGCTGGCGGGGCTTTGCGGCAATCGCCCCCAGGTCTAATGGTATGGGGGTGGAAGATTTAGAAAGCACTCACACACAAAAAAAGCCTAAGCCACCGGTTCTTGGGGAGTTCTGTTTTGAGTTGTGAGGTTACAAAAGAGTCAGGATCGTTTACGTTCACCACGTGTAAACAGGATTAATTGTTGCCGGGAGAGTGTTTTTGTTGGTACTGCCAAGGACAGTTCTTGAGACGGATAGCAGTTATCAGTTTGTTTATAGTGATGAAATTCTGTTTTCATTCCTCGCTGTTATTTCCAGTCGATCGGTTACGAAAGTATCTTTTTTCTCTGTATGGAGCAGGTCGGTAACAGTAGATTAGCTCATACTTAGGAGCAGGGATGTCGCTTTCTGGAAAGTTGTCTGAAACCAGAGAATGTTATTGTTCAGATATGACTTCTTGACATCTGATTCAGAAAACTGCACGGATTTTTAAAAATGGAATCTGATTTTTACTTTTTTTTTTAAAAGAGATTTTATCTCTTTGTAAGTGTCATTTCCTGCGTGCCTTGAAAAGTCTTTCACATATTGAGGCACCTTCAGTACTTTGTTTCCATTTGAGTTGCGTTATATTATGTGTATGAAACTTCAGAAAGGTCAGACAGTTTTGAAATTCTGAACGGCATCTCTGAGAGAGCCTATGAACTTGTGCACTCGAAGTAAGGTAAACGAGCCAGAGCGCGTGTTTTAATTCGTGTCAGATTCTGTGCGACAGTCATGTCGTTCTTGTGATCGTTTGTATTTGATTTCCACATATTGTATTGTATGGCATTGCATTCCATTGTATTGCATATTTTTGTGTTGTATTGTATTGTATTGTATTGTATTATATTGTATTGTATTGTATTGTATTGTATTGTATTGTATTGTATAATTGTAGTATGTAGTGTTGTGTTTTGTTCTGTTGTGTGATGTTGTGTTGTGTTGTGTTATGTTGTGTTATGTTGTGTTGTGTTGTGTCTGTGTAAAGCCTACACGCTCATTGTAACTTTCTGGTTCCGAGTTTCTAGGATTCTATATCAAATTGGGTTCCTGAATTCGAACAGCTGATTCTTATACCTTTGGTCCACGGGAGTTCAAATTTGATATGTTCAGCTTTTGTTTGATCAGATGAGCTGCCCTGGAAATGGCTATATTCTCATGTAATCTAATCTTGATCAGTGGAAGTCAGAAAGTGGGAGGAAAGATAGGCTTAAGCCAGTAGGCTAAATTTGTCAGTAATGGCAGTCGCGATTTCAACTGATGATTTATTTTTTGGGGGGCTCCGATAGATTTTTCAGTGAAAGGTACTGTGATCATAGTGTGAAGGGATTGTCTTATATAAGACCAAGCATTTCAAGCGTTGTTTTTCAGCCAGGAAATAGTTAGGAATGTGGGTATGGCAATGCATCATGCTCCTAGCATCGATTTCCCGTATCGACCGTCTCTTTTAGCCGGACATGATATATAGTGTACTCACAGTTCATACATGTCCTTGACTTCGGCAACACTGCAGATTAATGTCAAGGTAACTATTAAGCTGAAGTGGGTTTTCTCATGATAGAATCATTTCCTTCTTTCGTTGCTGTCTCCCTTATCTTGCGGGTTCCGACTAGAGTCTCGTTGGTTTCTCCTCTGTTATTGTTCAGTTATATATATATATATGTATCGCTCAAATGTTAATGAGCTCTGACAGTTAACTTTTTGATGGATTTCCACGGGCGCCACATTGTGCCTAGATTGTAGAATGGTCGCTTAAATTCTTTATTTTTATATGGGATATAGTGTGGGACTTTTCCAGTCTTCCCACCTTCTCCCTTAATTTTCTTCTTGCTGAAATTACTCCTGGACCATAAACTTCCAAAGCTTCCATAGCTTTCCAAGGGTGTCACCTTATGTCTGTGTTGCAGGAACTTGGTGATCTGCTTGGCGATATAAGTCAGTGTATATTTTNTAGTATCTTTTTTCTCTGTATGGAGCAGGTCGGTAACAGTAGATTAGCTCATACTTAAGAGCAGGGAAGTCGCTTTCTGGAAAGTTGTCTGAAACCAGAGAATGTTATTGTTCAGATATGACTTCTTGACATCTGATTCAGAAAACTGCACGGATTTTTTAAAATGGAACCTGATTTTAACTTTTTTTTTTTTTTTATAGAGAGATTTTATCTCATTGTAAGTGTCATTTCCTGCTCGCCTTGAAAAGTCTTTCGCATATTGACGCACCTTCAGTATTTTGTTTCCATTTGAGTTGAGTTATATGTGTATGAAACCAGAAAGGTCAGACAGTTTTGAAATTCTGAACGGCATCTCTGAGAGAGCCAATGAACTTGTGCACTCGAAGTAAGGTAAACGAGCCAGAGCGTGTAAGTTTTAATTCGTGTCAGATTCTGTGCGACAGTCATGTCGTTCTTGTGATTGTTTGTATTTGATTTCCACATATTGTATTGTATTGTATTGTATTGTATTGTATTGTATTGTATTGTATCATAGTATGTAGTGTTGTGTTGAGTTGTGTTCTGTTGTATGGTGTTGTATGATGTCGTGCTGTGTTGTGTTGTGTTGTGTTGTGTTGTGTTGTGTTGTGTTGTGTTGTGTTGTGTTGTGTCTGTGTCTGTGTAAAGCCTACACGCTCATTGTAACTTTCTGGTTCCGAGTTCCTAGGATTCTATATCAAATTGGGTTCCTGAATTCGGACCGCTGATTCTTAACCTCTGGTCCACGGGAGTTCAAATTTGATAGGTCCAGCTTTTGTTTGATCAGATGAGCTGCCCTGGAAATGGCTGTATTCTCATGTAATCTAATCTTGATCAGTGAAAGTCAGAAAGTGGGAGAAAAGATAGGCTTAAGCCAGTAGGCTAAATTATTTTGTCAGTAATGGCAGTCGTGATTTCAACTGATGATTTTTTTTTTTTTTGGCTCCGATAGATTTTTCATTGAAAGGTACTGTGATCATAGTGTGAAGGGATTGTCTTATATAAGGCCAAGCATTTCAAGAGTTGTTTTTCAGCCAGGAAATAGTTAGGAATGTGGGTATGGCAATGCATCATTCTCCTAGCATCGATTTCCTGTATCGACCGTCTCTTTTAGCCAGATATGATATGTAGTGTACTGACAGTTCATACATGTCCTTGACTCCGGCAACACTGCACATTAATGTCAAGGTAACTATTAAGCTGAAATGGGTTTTCTCATGATAGAATCATTTCCTCCTTTCGTTGCTGTCTCCGTTATCTTGCGGGTTCCGACTAGAGTCACGTTGGTTTCTCCTCTGTTATTGTTCAGTTATATATATGTATCGCTCAAATGTGAATGAACTCTGACAGTTAACTTTTTGATGGATTTCCATGGGCGCCACATTGTGCCAAGAATGTAGATTGGTCGCTTAGATTCTTTATTTTTATATGGGATATAGTGTGGGACTTTTCCAGTCTTCCCACCTTCTCCCTGAATTTTCTTCTTGCCGAAATTACTCCTGGACCATAAACTTCCAAAGCTTCCATAGCTTTCCAAGGGTGTCACCTTATGTCTGTGTTGCAGGGTGATCTGCTTGGGGATATAAGTCAATGTATATTTTCAAGTGTGTAAAATGGAACGTTCTCAGTCTCCAGCTTTCTCCCCCCTCTCCTGCTTTTTCCCTACCCAGGGCTCGCTTCAGCCTCGGGAACGTTTTGTTGTTTTTTTCATCGTATGGGTTTCCCATAACAGGGAGCAAGTTCGGTACTGGTCATTTCCTCCCTACTGAATGAGGACGGTGAGAGCTCGACTTCCGGTTCCGTGAGTTGTCTTTGACCACTACCATGACACCGGCGAGAGTCAATACTGGCACTGTTTGCCGAATTAACACCGTTAATCATGTTGACCTAAGCCTTCGCGAGGATTCAGGGAAGATTTTTTTGTTTTTGGTGGAGGTGCTATCTTTGCTTAGAATCCGGACGGTTTACTGGTCAAATTTGGCAAGGTGAAGTTTACCCTTGTCCATCACTAATTTCAGCAAGGTGTTTGACGTCTCTCTGGCACTTCGCTGGCACTTGGCTGGCTGGTGCTGTGCAGGGGTGGCAACTTTCGTGACTGTGGTTCTTTCGGAGGAGGTTAGAGAAAACACTGATCCCTAGTTTTGTCATTCATGTGTAGGTTATTGTATTACAAGAATTAGGAAGAGGCGATGGAGAGAGAGAGAGAGTTGTTTTTGCTGTTATTCATCATTCATTAATTTGTAATCACTGTTGGATGTTCATACGTGAAATGTTTGAAATCTCTTTTCTTTTTGACAGTTCTCAGGATTGTAAGTTCTTTACCCGGCAGCTCTGATAACACCTTAGGGAGATGTGGGGTTTCGGGGGAGACAAAGCTTAGGAACCACGGAACCAAATGATTTGTAGGCACTGTGCTGTTGTTGAAAAAGATGTGCTAAGCTCTAAAAATTGGAGAGACATGTTTGGTTTTTTGTTTGGTTTTTTTTTATCTTAAGCATTACAGGGAACCTGTCGATATTTTGATTTTGTGAAATGTTCGAGTTCGTGAACAAATGTTCATGTTGAAAATAGGCTTGGGACCTGAACATCTTGACAACGATTATGTGAGTTTGTTTCGAGTTCTCCAGATACGTTATGAATGTGAACCCTCCACTGCATAATTGATTTTGTTTTTGAACTGGGGTAGGGGAAGCGACGAGACCGTGCAATTTTACGACCTTAACGCCGCGTTCTTTCTGCCTCTGTTCACCTTTGATCGGCGTTACTCAAAGTTAATTATGTAGACAAGCTAGAGGAAATTAGATTGGCTTCTTGACCTGATTAGCCGTAATGATATGCTTTAGAGTGCTCCGTGTTATCATGTGGGTAGCAGAAGTTTTTGTACTTAACCAAGATCACTGTGCGCTCCCACATTGTGTAAAGGGGGGCTTGCCTAAGGTATCACACTCAAAGAATGCCGGATCCAGTCCTATGCATTTTTAATGGAACCAACTTCTCAGTTTGATTGATGAAATAGACTCGGAGTCCTGGAGTGCGTTGCGCAAATCACATAGTGTCCGTTCTAATGTCGCACATTTAACTTTTTCGACTTTTTCAACTTGATGAACCGGTGTCATTATCTTGAAGAATTCGTTATTTTGTCTTTTTTTTTTTAATCCCTGAACATCTATATTGCTGAGCTCCGTGTGTTCAATTAAATATGATGGATTATTCAGCCGCGTCTGCCCCGGAAAGGGGGAGGGGGGATGAGGAGCGGGAGGAACGGCAGAGATACCTCTCAGAGTTTGAAAGGAGATTTGCAGTTTCTCTGTAGGAGACACATATGGCATAAAGTCGTGTTATCTCACACAGTGTAGGACGCTCCTATAGCATAGATTGGCTCCGCCGTTGAGTTTGTTTAGTAGATGGGCCATCTGATTTGATAGCAGTTTCTTTTATTAGCAGTGCACCTTAGGGCGTGTGAATAATTGAATACTGTGTTAACCATTCCTTTTGTCAGCTGAGTTTTGGTGGGTTTTTTTTGTTTTTGTCTGGAGAGTAAGTTATTCGCTCACTGATGTTAGGTTCAGATGAATAATGTGATTGCATGGATGTCGCCGTGCCCATTTTTACTGCACCAAAAATTTGCTTTGCTTTTCCAAAAAAACACAGTTGCTGATATTGTTGGTGGTAGTGGTTGCAGAGTCGGCGTTATAACTTCTTTGTTGTGGTTTGATTGTGGGCCGTGCGTATTCTCCATTTAGAAACTCGGCAGTTTGGAGAATGTCTCTACCTCGTCTTCTAACCCGCCCATCGTTCAGTGTTATGTCCTTTCTTTCCTTCTTCACCCGCCTCTTTTATCCCTAGGAGAGGCGGTGGTCACCCCAGCTGTGTCAGGGTCGCCTGGTCATTTCGTGAGCCCTGGCAGTGATTGATTTATTTTGTTGCAGGGTGTGCTGTTTATGTAACGTTTTTATATGGAATCATGCGTAGGTTTGCCCGATTCGCTGAAAAGAGAGAAAAAGGGGGAGGGGGTAATTGGAGAGGAGAGCTAAAAATAACGTAATGAAATCAACCGTCGGTAAGCGTTTTGAGAGATTTAGAATTGAAATTTTGTGAGATCTTGATCTGTCTTATCACCATGTAGATCTAGCTCTACAATTTCCCTTCGACTCCTGCCCCAACAGACGCGTGTCCAGTACTGCTGCTTTAAAAGAAAAAAAAAGGAATCTAGTTACGAGTTTTTTTTTAATTATGGCTGCTACGATTCCTTTCATACTACAAAACATGCACAGCATAACACCAGTATAGAAAGAGAAAATAGAAAAACAGGTTAATTACGATAGGTTTCAAAAGGTCGTCTACTGCGGGACGGTTTTACTGGTGCCATCGATACTTTCAATTTCTCTCTGAATATTCGTGAAAAGCAACAATCTTTGCGCCCCCCTCCCCCCCCCCTTTTTACGCTGGCANTCGGTAAGCGTTTTGAGAGATTTAGAATTGAAATTTTGTGAGATCTTGATCTGTCTTATCACCATGTAGATCTAGCTCTACAATTTCCCTTCGACTCCTGCCCCAACAGACGCGTGTCCAGTACTGCTGCTTTAAAAGAAAAAAAAAGGAATTTACTTACGAGTTTTTTTTAAATTATGGCTGCTACGATTCCTTTCATACTACAAAACATACACAGCATAACACCAGTATAGAAAGAGGAAATAGAAAAACAGGTTAAATACGATAGGTTTCAAAAGGTCGTCTACTGCGGGACAGTTTTACTGGTGCCATCGATACTTTCAATTTCTCTCTGAATATTCGTGAAAAGCAACACTCTTTGCGCCCCCCTCCCCCCCCCCTTTTTACGCTGGCATTAAACGAGACATTATGTCGAGTGTGGTGAAAAGAAATAAAAAACCTGTCAAAGGTTATGAAGAAAATTGGGAACGTTTTGTAGGCTATGAGAGAGAACGAAAATTGATCTCTGCCAGGCCGGACCCCAAGACCCCCTCCCACTCCCGCTTCCACGTTATGTTATGAGGAGGATCCATCCGAAATGTATACACTGCAGAAGGAGGAACCTCCTATTTCTCGTATGGATGTAGTAAAGTTCTTGATATGATGGAGTAGAGATAGAATCAAGAGAAGGTCATCACAGGAAGAGCCTGCCTCAAAGATTGTCAGCGTTTTTCTGTCCTTGACTTAAGGATGGTATAATTATGGTGGTTAAATTGGATGCCGCAGGATGTTTTTGCCAATTTGCGATAATTTGGAATCGATATAACTTGGTGTTCACAGATAAGAGAGTTTGTAGGTATCGATCCTCGGTCCTCATCCTGTGAAATTCCCTTTCCTCGATCGAACCCACCCTAGCAAACGCATAACTGCATTATTTCCCTCACTGGTACTTATGGACCCGGTCTTACAGCGACCCAGTCGGATGTATCTCCCTGTTATTTGTAGTATTCATTATGTTGTAAACTTTATTACATGCTTACGGGAAAATGTCCTCTCTCAGGGATCTACATTACGTTCCGGATGGACCCTCATGTCATAGCGTAGAGGTGGTCTTGCGGCCCTGCCTGGATGAGATCGATATTCGTTCTCCATCAGAGGCGACAAAATGTCCCCATTTTCTTCATCACCTTTGACAAATTTTTCATTTCTTTTCACCACACTTGACGTAATGTCTCGTTTAGAGCCAACGAGAGGGACTGAGATTGTCGCTTTTTACGGACATTAAGCAAGAAATTACTAATGGCACCAGTAGAACGGCTTCGGGGTAGACGCTCTTTTGTGATCGATCGTTTAGATATAATAATATTAAATTCTATTTCTATTGTTTGGGTTGCCTAGATGATTTTGGCTTTACTCGCGTACTCGCTGTCCTCCCCATATCCTGGTACAAAAAAAAAGTTTGCAAGGCGAGAGCGAAACGTTAAGAAAAAGAACAGATATTACATTCTTTATCTGATTAAGATAGGGGTATAAATGCAGCATGTTATGATATCTCCATTTGTTCCCAGATAGGGGGAGATGATTTCTTAACATGAGATGTAGGTGTATTTTACAACGCGGTTCTTCCTTCGTTTTGGTAGGTTGAAGAATGTTCCGTGTCATTCTCGTAAGCAAAAAGGGGAGCGGAGGGAAGAAGGTAGAGAGAGAGAGAGAGAGAGAGAGAGAGAGAGAGAGAATGAGAAGAGTTCACCACTGACCTTGGCCAGCCACTAGATAGTGTCGATTTGCGATTTGGGTCCTGGCTCAGCTGTGCTGAAGTTTATCATGCCAGCTCATTTGGAGAACTCGAAATCCGACCACCTTATCTGACTTCTATCGTGACCATGGGCCGGATTCGCATTTGACATGGGACACACATGGTGGACGAGAGTCTTGTCTTTTATCTTCGAGGTAGAGCGATATTGGAACATAACCATTTGTGGTATTCACCTACACAGTTTGTTTTCACTCCAACCTACAAGACACTCGAGCCCTTGTAGCGTCCTGTGTCTTATCTCCTTTCTCAACCCGCCCGTCATCCTTTGGACCTTCGCCATCCAGTTTAGCGTAAGGCGTAGAATCGTGGCTCGCGGGGAAAGCGATAACGACACTCTGTTGTAAAATTCCAATGTGTGGTGAGTGGCCAATAGCATTTCCACTTAAAGGAAGACTGCACCGTCCAACAGAGCATATTAAATCAAATGATACCCTATTATTCCAATAAAACAGTCTTTCGAGTGTCTGTCATAATGATATAACTCCTCTGCTGGCCCCAGACAACCCACGGGGTTCCATTATCCAAAGTCCGAATTGTTATGCCCACTGCGCGCGTGGCGGCCATAAGCTTACGTCAAATACGTTCCTGCCACATNAATATTAATGATATACTTTTAGTGTCCATGTAATGTCTTTTCATACGATTTCTTCTAAGTATTGTCCCCACTGAACCAGACCACTTGATAGCATTCTTAACTGTTTGAGGAGCATAGTATCACAGTCACTTACAAACACAGATCAGTATAGCATTCTTAACTGTTTGAGGAGCATAGTATCACAGTCACTTACAAACACAGATCAGTGGCATTTGATAATTTTCACATTTTATAACCAGGTAATCTTTCTACAGAGGGCCCTAGGGATGGACTGAAAAAAAGATGCCAATGAAATATTTTTCCTACTCGTTTATTTGTAGAAAACGTAGGTAGTAAGGCCCCCCTTCCCACAAGTTGATTGAAGGAAGCTTCCTCAAATTTGACGCTATTAAAGGAGGTTAAGAGCTATCCAGCGACGAATAGGGAGATCTCCTATTATGTCTTAAAGAAATCTACTGCTGTTTATGACGTAGTATAGCAAGTAAGGACCCCAATCACGAGGAGAAGGGAAAACCCACCCAAAGGACTCGGAATAACGAATAAGATTTAAATCTGTCCCCATCCCCACCGCTACATCTCACGGTATAGCAAATAAACCCGAGGGCGATAGGAACTTTCTCTTCACCCTCCCCTGCATAACCTCCAGCTTCAACTCTGCTTGGAAGGTGTGAGGACTTTTATCTCAACACCTTGGCCTTAGGTAAAATGGAGCTGTCTTTAATCATAGAAAGTAGTTGACAGCTCTTGAAATGCTTTTCATCTTCTGGTAGGATGCCGTTGTCGAGGCAGCCACAGTGCCAAAGCGGCAGTATACAGTAATTAGTTCCTTCTTCATCCTCTCTCAGAGTCCTTGTTTAAGAAGACAGGCAACGTGCCGTACAGTAATCACTTTCTGTTTGTCCTGCATGCCGAGTTTGCATTGTCTCTTTCTGTGTTCTCTCATTTCCGACGCGGAGATCAAAAGGGTGAACTGAACTTGCGTGCACTTAATCGAGCTACAGTATAATAGCAGCGTGTTACGTAAATAAATGCGGACGGTTTGATGTGAAACACATGCCATCATGAGGCATTATGACTTCTGGCATAAGCTGATGAATACCGCATCCCTCCTTTGAGGAAAACAAATTAAAGGTGATTGTCTTAAGGTTGCGAGCCAGCGTTGCCACTTACTTTTTATAAAAAGCCAATTTCCGTACATAGGGGAACATTTCTTTCGTAAGGTTTAGGGGAGAATCGTGTTGGGTAAGATGAGTAAGTTGCTTCGTTTTCTTCTTTCCAGTAGTCAATTTATAGGATAAGTCCCACTAAATTTGCCGTAACATCATGCATAGGGAGACATTTCATGAAAAAAAAAATCACTCTCGCTATAAGGGAAAGGCACATGACCGGAGCGCTATAATGTACGGGCTTGTAAATGTACATTCGCCTTGAGGTCATGTACTTCAGGGGCTGTAATATTTCTTCCTGTTTCCGTTGGTTGTTTTTTTTTACATGCTCTGCGCCCAAAGGTAAAGTTCCCAGAGAGTGAATTGTAGATAGTGGGAAGCATGCCATTTTACTTCATTTTGATCGAGCTTAGGTGTATGTTTTTACGGGCTAACCTTCTTTTTTTCTTTTTTAAACAAGCGTCCTCTTGGCTTAGGCCAGTTGGAGAAGGAAAGCGTGTGCTAAACTAGCAGCCAAACTTTAAGTGTCCAGGGGCTTGGTATTCTTTCAATAAAGAAAATATTTCAAGTATGGGTGGTCAATCGAAATAGAAGGAGAAGAAAAAATGACAGTTTACAGGTCTGAAACGAAACTTCTGCCATTGAGAACACATAGGTGTATGTATACTTCGTCCAGAAGGGTGTGTTGAAAACCATTTGGACCATGTTACTCTGGATTGGTCTTAAGTAAAAGTGGTGTCGCCTAGGGACGCTTCATTCTTACATGATCATAGTATTATCTGTATTATCCTATCGCTGCTAGCGCATTGGGTATCTCTCTTTGATAATGAGGCCTAAAGACCACTGTCAGTAGTCTGTGCCTTGTGAATTCGTCTCTCAGCTGTGTTGATCCCTGTCACGGAAAGGAGAGTTAGTTTAGTGTTATTACTAATTAAAGAAAATTCCCCTATTCGGTCATACTGACTTCACCCTGCGCATCGAATAATTTGAAACTCGTTTTGTCATAGTGTTCTTTGGGAATACCTGTATAGAGTCAGAGCATATTATACGTAAGAGATAATTGATATCGCAGTGTGTGTGCTTCTGTGAAACGTTATTAGTTCAAATGCCATGTGGTTATCTCAGCCATTCATCATGAACACAAGCCTACTTATGAAAGTCGAATGACCTTTGTCGAAAAAAGTTCAAGTCCCTACTTCCTCTAACTGGATCAGACAAGGCGATGACAGTCAACCCACCGACACTTCTTCATAAAATATAAACCTTTAAAGTGGGTCAGTACAATAGTATGATGATACGTTATCGCAGCTTTTGA
The DNA here is from genome assembly GCA_033807755.1 of Ellobium chinense. Classification (NCBI taxonomy): domain Eukaryota; kingdom Metazoa; phylum Mollusca; class Gastropoda; order Ellobiida; family Ellobiidae; genus Ellobium; species Ellobium chinense. Next base: position 148,590 of record JAWQUT010000027.1, on the reverse strand, counting down.
TGTACGTATTTGCATAGTATTTGAGAAAAGAAAACGCTCTTATCTTGGAATGCGTCATGTTAAAAAAGAAAAATCCAGGTTGAGTGAAACCCGAGTCAGCTGCACCATTAAGTTAGTCGTCTCACAACACAGCAGGTGGCCGTGATACTGTCAGTGTCAGTTCATTGTGTGAGGCTTCGCGTAAGCTTGAGTCAGTATTATGTGGCAGATGATGTTCTTGTTATTGATGAATAATGGCATAACACAGACAAAGCAATTCTGTTATACTTGTTACTTGTAGCCGGAAACATCATCATAGCACTCTTGACATGTCCATAGCACTCCGGACATGTCCATAAATGCTTATTCTGTTATAGCAAGTCATCATGTCGTCCTTCTGGAGATATAACGTATTATTATACTTTAGGAATTTTTGGAGAGAAAACTTGTGCATGTTGGTTTTAGAGGCACGAGGAGACATGTACCCGCATAAAATACTGTTATGTTCTCAAGTTTCTTTGGGTTTGTCCATGCGTCTCGATATTGCCACCAGAAACGGTCTAAAACTCAGAAGAAAATTATTTCTGAATCTGCGTTTTCATGATTTGTGGAATACGACGTGATACGATTCCGTTATAGCAGTTGTTTCATGTCGTTGTACTTGATGTGCGTCGTCGCTGAGTGTTGCGGAAAGCGATCTTGGAGAAGCGAACTTAATGTTAAGTAGCATGAAGAGGCATACATCCTAAGACATCTCAAGGTTTTGATTGTTTTGTTGTTGTTTTTTTGAGTTTGCACATGTTTCCCGATACCACCTTCGCTACCGAAGGAAATGGTGTCGAATTTTGCATTTGTATTCATTTCTTGGATACGGCCTTATACGTCAACACGGGCCATATGTATTATGTAATGTTTGTACTAATATGTATAGGTAAACAACTAACACATCACAGTGGGTGTTCTCGATAAAGGGCCAAGTGTGTCATTTTAATTATAAAGGGATTGGATCCAGGTTGGCAAAGCTTTGTGTAATATCCTCTCTCATTGTCATTGTGAGGAGAAGATGATGGTCTAATCAAATCAGTGTGAGTTCTTCACATCTTTTCAGTAATGGCCGTGGTTGTGACGAATGCTCTCGCTGTTTCAGTTTCAGAGGAGTATGATAAAAGCTCTCTATGTCCCTCTATCAGGACGATGTAACCGTGTGTTGATAATCTCATGCTTTTTAAATGACATCAGCGGTTGAAGATAGGGATACTTTTAAAAACAGCTGTTCATCTAGCTGAAGTGATAGTAAGATTTGAATCGGTGCATGTAAAATGACACTTTCTACATTTCCGTTCGTTTACGTTGTCGAAGTGATTAAGTGGCGGCAGGAAGTGAGCATCAGTCGGGAAGCTGTAGAATATAGTGCTTCGTTGAGCAGGTATTTTTGTGATCTGTTAAGTTGCTATATTAAAAACCAGTGTAATTAATTCGATGGTACCGTTTCTCATGCGATAATTAATGTGTTAATGGTGCGATGCTCTTCAAACATATTTTCAGTGGTTTGGATAAAATTTCTTTGCTACTGTATTGTGAGTTAGCACTGAGATCTCTGTAATCAGTATGTTGCTTCATGATAGTATTGAGTGTTACTGTGTCCTAGTAGTTTTACATATAGTGTGTCAGTAGTTGAGGGACCTTTCATTTAGTTGAAACCTTATTAACGGTATTATATGGTGGTCAAAAGAGCCGAATTTGGAACTATACATCAGATTTGTCTGCATATCATTGAAGCTGGATTAAGTCAGATGGTGCTGGGCTCGGCTGGGGCAGACGCTGTTCAGTCTTGGGGAAAGATGTTTGGATGTAGCTAAAGGCGGATCATCTTGAAAAGACAGATGTTTCAAAAAAGTATAGTCCAATCCTAGCCACTACCTTAAATCTAGCAGGGCGATATGTGCAAGTTTTTAGCACAGCACAATGAAGCGTACGTATGGAAATATGTCCCAATCTTGAACTGGAATATCAGTGATGAGATAGGGATAATAATTGGCACGTGACATTCTGTAAGATGTCCGAGTATATCAAGATTACGCTGCCCGTGAAAGAATTTTGTCAAGCGTAGTGGCCTTCATAAAGACATCCTCCCCCCCC
>JAWQUT010000027.1:125886-143108 GCA_033807755.1 Ellobium chinense | reverse complement strand
AAAAAAAAAATGTAGGCCATTTTCAGTAACTTAACGCCACTGCTTAAAAGTTGATACCGGATGGGCTCGTTTCACAGGGCTGCGCCAAAAACGCGTCATCGATTTTATGTGCCACACAACCACAGCGTTCGGTAAAGATGGCGCGCCTGTCTACAGTATCGCAATAAATGCAAGAAGGTGGAGATTCAAAACATTCAAAAGAGTTTTCTTTGTTTGGTTTTGCAGTTTGTGCATTACATTTAGGCCCGTATTACCCGCCCTTTTGGCTTCACACTGGTCCATCCATAGGGACAGGATGACCTATAGACATATTTACAGGCCCTGGCACAAAGCAAGATCATGTTGTGGAACGCGCCGCTTTATGTATTTCTACATCATGAGAGACGCCGAGATAGATAGGAATTTTATTACATACTGTGTAAATATACACACAGCTACGAAATCTCAGAAAATTTCGTTAAAAAAATTGGAGCAAAGACCTTTGGGAGCTACATTTCTCAAGGAACAGTTCTTTTTGTTTCTCGGAACGCTATCAACGTTTGATTGACATTTTCCTGTATGCGACACAGTATACCTGTTCTTTACATTTTTAACTATAGACATTGGACTGCCATTGAAAACTAGAGGGTGTTTTTTATCTTTCTAAAAACACTTTGCCAGTCTTCAGTCCACACAAAGGTCTGGGTTGATGTACACTTCGTGATTTACATAAGAATGATTGCACGACAGTGGCGTAAAAGTTTCCTGTACCCCGGTATTTTATTTGTCTTCTGAGCATGGGTTACTATTTTTAGAGGCAAGGGATTTTTTTTCTGTGCGGAGGGAAGAGTATTTGGTGGACTACTTTGTAATATTTTGTTACCGTACTCACTAATTCTTGGACGTCGAACGCGTCAGGAATGAGCAAACACAAATAAGATGTTCGCGCGGAATAGAAGGAAGGGCCTACGTAAGAGATAAATGCAGAGAGAGGTAAGAAAAAAAAAGATAGAGAGACTAAGAAGGTCAGACCGCAACCTGTACCTGCGTGAGCATAGGTGTGTATTTGCTCACTTCCTAAATCTGCTTAAAGGTGCTCCGTTTCACATATTACTTCTCCATAATTTTCCGTTACGTTACTCCTTCTTTGGGCTGTTATTCATGCGTGGGTGATTAGTATATACCTTGGCTGATAATTACTATCTGTGGCCTCACTTTTCCACAGAGGATTTGCAGACTCATTTTTTAAAACTAATATTATTTGTTCAGTGATTTTGAATAAGATTCTCTACCTACATTCACATTTAATGAAATATAAAGATGTAAACAAGGTCAGGATTTCATTGTCTGCCCTGATCGAAATGCTCTGCTCGTGCTGCTTTTTTTTTTTTTCGTGTGATCTGGTCCATGACAAGTACTTATGCTTGAACACAAGGAACCTTGCCCATTCTGCAGAGTCAGGATTTCAGATAATGACGCAGTTCTTTTTAGTCTTGTTTGTAAGTTGATGTTTTGAAACCTTGTCTTGTTTTGAAGTATGACATCATAGCAGCAGTGATTGCTCCAGTTGTCGGACGTAATGTTGAAGCAGAAATTTCACATAGTAAAACAGCTTTTTGTCATGGAAGTGCGTCCAGGTTTGGCGTAAATAGTGTGCCTGTTTTGGTATGATGTATATTCAGTTTACTTAAAATGGCAACTCTCTCCTCGTATTCATATTGTCGTCACGGTTGTTTATGAAACTGAGATTTCCTCAATCTATTTTGGCTGCTCTCTTGTCAAGGACGCAATTAGAGACACTTGTATGTCGGATATCATTTCTCTCTATTCCGCGGCATTCTAATCAGCGTCATAGCCATGCCATATTAAAGATTTATACCTCTGTGATTGGCATATATGCATATTACTATATTTAATGGTATAACTAGGGATCAGAAGCAATCTCGCAACATTCGAGACAGTTGCATTAATGTGTTGCGTTCTCCATGGTAGAAGCAGTGAAGTATAGGTGGCTGTTTGGTTGTATGGTCATCCGGCCTGCCCTTCTCTTTCAAAAATGTAATAGGCGGTTTCAAAATGCTCACAAGTTGAGTTCATGGTGTCTTTGTGTCAACAGATTGATATCGGTGTAGCGTGTTCGGAATGGTGTACATGTTGCTCGCATTGCATTAGTATGTGCTACAGTTTCCTTAAGATGTTAGATGTTTCCTTGGTGAATTCGATGATCGCTTTGTCTAAGAGTCTGATACAGTTGTAATAGTGTTGTTCCTTCAGGTGCAAAATACGGGTGAGTACGGTAATCATCAGTTTCTTTTGAGCTTGGTTCATGTCGCATCATTGTCTGTGTCTGGTATTTATGCACTTTTATGCTGATTAATTTTGTGATTGTCATTGTCATGGTCTTTAGTACGTGGCAGTCTAGCGTTGGGGATATGTTGTCCTGTTCTTCAGATATCTTGCTGCGTTTAGTTAGTACATGTGTTCTCTTTGAATATGTCTGATACTTGAACCTCTCCAGTGTGCATCATTTGCGGCACGAGTGTTTAAACTATAAAGTATCGGGCATAATGTAAACGATGAGGACATGATATCAACACTGACAAGTGTTTGCCTTCTTATATCTAATATGACTTAAGTTACGGCTGGAGCCAGTGCACATAGGTGACCAGATCTGTGATAGTATCAACATAGACTGATAGGCAGTAGATGGACAGTCTGTTCTGTCACTGTCTATCTGTAAGATGACCCCACTTGAGTAAGAAAGCCACATTATCTAATACTAGACCTCTTAGATGGTAGTGTCCTGATATGGAGACTCGTAGTTTTGTTTTCAGTTCTGACTCACGGCTGAAATCTCAAACCAAAAGTTCGTTTTGATAAGTTTGATTTATTGTAAAGTAACTTTAATGTAGAAAATTTTGATGGAACCCAGATACCATTTGAGGCTTACGTTTGGATAATATGTTAGTCATTCCAGAATATAATTTCAAATATTGAGTCTTCAGTTTTTGTCTTATCTTGTAGATTAAAGGTGACCTAAGCACTCAAATCAGACGCGTCTTCTTTTAGTCCTTATGTACTTTAAATTTTAATGTGCTAAAATTTTATAGCCGGATTTCGCAATATACTCTATTTTATTGCGCAATAATAAGCTTGCATGTTTTCAGGTTTTTCTTGTGCTTAAGCGTCATAGTATCCTGGTATTTATACTGCACGTCCGTGTGAACTTTGGTCCGAAATTGTTCTTTGCTAGCTTTATGCAAGAAATTTCTTATTCGGTGCATCTGATAGGTGTCAGTAACAGAAGAAATTTTGAACAGAATTGTTACATGATGTCTACTGAAGAGCAATTCGCTTTACAGCTTCAATATGATGTGGTTTTGGCATTGCCTTTAGCAACTCTATATGATTTGCCTGAATTAACTCATCAAGTCTTTTAAATGAGGCATGGACGTTTACAGATTATGTCGATATCGAGAACTTTACTCAAGTGATTTTTTTTTTATTGTCTTCTTTATTTTGGGGGCAACTAAATCTTCACTACTAGCCTATTTATTCTCTACATGTCCTTTCAAGTACGAAATACGTCTTTCAGTGTTCTGCAGATGGTATCTATAGCTCTTTGCACAACCTTATCTTTTCAGACATAATAGGCTGCAAGTGTCACGGGGTAAAGGTTTGAAAAAAGGTCAGAATAAAAAGGTGGAAGACTCGTTTGTGAAAACGGGTCATATTTTATTCCAAGACCTAGGGATACGACATTGAGAAGGGTTGAGAACTGGGTATACCCGTAATTTATGATAGAGGTAAGCTCCCTTCTCAAGGAGTGTGACAGGTTATTTAACTCTGATAACGATTGGCGACAAGTCATTCACTCGATGATACTGGCTTAGCACAGGTCATAATTCATTTGGCGTTCTGGTGGTCCTGTATATTTGTTCTTGGTTGGAGATCAGTTTTCAGGCCTTCGTTTCCTGTATCGTAAGACATTCCAGCATTAAGCAGCTTTTCGGCAAGTTTATGTTTCCGCTTTCATACTATGATCTCTTTTCGTTGGGGTCCCTTTTATCGAGTCGTTCTGATAAGTCTTTTAATAGGGATACTGAAGGTGTCATAGACTGACGGAAGGTTAAGGTTGCATTCTTTTTTATTCCTGGCTCGCTTTTCAATCATCGTGTTTCGAAAGGAAAAAAATAACACTGTATTTGGATGCGGAACTCTGTCCTATCTATGTCACTGAGTTGGGAAATCTGTTACTATTTCGATAGCTCCAAGGCGTCACAAATAAACTTCGAAGACATGAATACATATCTAAGGTGTCCATTTGCCAGTGTGAATAGAGTGACTGGATCATCCAGGATTGGCTGTTCCATGACTGTGATTTCTTGCTTTGTGGTGCCCAACTCTGATTTTAAATGATAACTTTGATAACCTTAGGCAGAAGGCTGTGTACTGGTAATATTCCTGTAGAAATGAAAATATATTTCAGGAGGAGGCACAAAAATTCACTGACAGTGTGGTTCATGCCTCTTTGGGCTGACCTTTATTTGTAGATGGAGATTTACAGTTTGCTCGAATGGAGTTTCAGAGATTTGATTCTCTAATAGTTTTTGTTTTTTCTTGCTCTTTATCGGTCTTATTCTCCGAGTTGCCCGTTGATTTTCTGTCGTGAGTGTTGAGGTGGTAGTACATTATCAACATAGCATCAACATCTTCTTTGCCAGCGTATTCTGAAAAATGCATCCATAAAAGCAAATCGGGATTCTTCATTTCTTGCTCGGGGAGTACTCGCAATTAGCTACTTTTCCAACTCTGTGATGACTTTATTACAGCTGTCTGAAACGACACGGAAGCTATAAAGTCATGATAATTACCACCTACGGTTTATCTCTTTCTCACTGAAAATCGAGAAAGTGTTTTCAATCGGAACTGAGATCTAGAAACAAACGAAAAGTAAATCTGCCCGTATCGCTGCACGAATAATGAATACTTATCCTAGGATATCTACAGTGTCAACAAATCTTTATCAGAATCCCTCGATCAAGCTGGGAGAAAGAATATACAAAACATGAAGAGAAAGATTGACTCTTTTCCAGATCAGCATATCGCCACCTAATACAGGAAGTAAAAGACTGCTATCTTAATTTACGACAGCTGCTGTGTAGGAGGACGACCGGTTTTTCTCTTCGTCTTTTCACTGTAATACTACGCTGGACTTGTTTTTTGTTTTTTTCTTTTCAAATTTCATGCTTTTCCATGTGTTTAAAATGTTGCTGTGTTCAGTGTCAGCGGAATAAGGACTTATGTTTGATAATCATGATTTCGGAAAACAGTTCTGTACAAGACGAAGAACAACCAACATTTAGTGTAGTTCAGTGTCGTTGCTTTTTCGAGGCACGGGCCCTTATTATGAGACATGGCTTGCAGTTTTGGGGATTTGTTGATGTTGTGTGAGGGCCCATTTGCCCATCTGAAATTATATACTGTGTCATTGTTTGAATATAATTATTGTTATGCTTGATTTGTTTTCAAATATTTCTGGTTTTTCCTGTGTTTTAAATATACTGCTCGACCACTGCTGAACATTAGTGTGGTCAGTGTCAGCGGAATAATGGGTGGTGTTCAACTTTCATGGTTTCGGGACTGCAGTTCTGTTCAGTATCGAGAGTAACCAAAATGTCCTGTAGTTCATTGTCATAGCTTAGCTGACCTTGTGGCGGCATTCAGATTTCGCATTACGTGCACGTTGTGAGAACAGACAATGGAAAAAAACCGAGACATACCCAGCAGTATTGGTGCTGTATTGATTTTATGTGAAGGTCCACTTTCCTGTCTGAACATTACATTATAAACTGCGTGAATGTAAAAGTTGACTTGCAGGACCTGTTTAGTATAAATGCTTTCTTTTTATGTGAAGGTCCACTTTCCTGTCTGAACATTACATTATCTACTTCGTGAATGTAAAGTTGACTTGCAGGACCTGTTTAGTATAAATGGCATTAAATGTTTTTAATATGTAGGTTTTTGTTTTTAATATGTAGGACCTGTTTTTGTTTTTAATATGTAGGACCTGTTTTTGTTTTTAATATAAATGCAGTAGGACCTGTTTTTTAATATAAATGCAGTAGGACCTGTTTTTTAATATAAATGCAGGACCTGTTTTTAATATAAATGCTTTTAATATAAATGCTTTCTTGGTAGGACCTATTTTTTAATATAAATGTTTTCTTGGTAGGGCCTGTTTAATGCAACACTGCTTTCTTGGTAGAAACTGTTCAAAAGAACTACCTTCTTCGAAGGCTCTGTTTAATACAACTCTTTCTTTAAGGACCTGTTTAGTACAACTGCTTTCTTGGATTTTTTTTGGATTTTGATGTAACTGCTACCTTGGATAGAAGTGTTGTAAGTACCATTTGAGATGCAGTACAATCAGTGATAAGTAACAAATGTTTTCAGTAGAGGAATAGATAATAAGACCTGTTTCTGTGATAGGACCTAGGACCTGTTTCTGTGATAGGGACCTGTTGTCTGTGGAACTAGGACCTGTTGTCTGCGGAGACCTGTTGTATAGGACCTGTTGTCTGTGGAACCTGACCTGTTGTCTGTGGAGACATGTTGTGTGTGGAACCCGTTGTCTGTTGTCTGTGGAACCTGTTGTCTGTGGTATTGTGGGGAAAAATAGGACTCGTCTTGTGGGAAAAGACTAGACAGCTGTTGCACTTAAAGAACTAGCAGAAGCGTTACAGAGGCAGGGCTAGAGACAGGGGCATAAGGTAATTGTGATAGTAGGAGAGGATGAAGTTTATCTATGATGTATATTTCTGAACCCTTGCGTAATTTCGTTCATAATAATTCCTCATTGTCCTAGACGCACTTTGCAAGATATGACTTTGGCAAACTTATACTGCCCTCTTGAATGAAAGAAGTCCGCCAGTGAGGGGAGGAGGCACCTGCAAAATCATAACAAAGCTGAAACCGGACCAAGTTTTCTAGGCACCCACTGACGTAATTTAAACTTTAATGTGCTACGGTTGGCTGCACACCCAGGAAGACTTAGTTCTAGATCCTTCTTAAATTCATGCAGAGTCTTTGTTGGTTATAAATAGTACAGAAACGCGCCTGTATTGTGACAGTTTTCCAACCCATTTTTTATATCTATTTTAACCCCTATTCTCACCCAGCGTTTGAGACGCTAAAGGTGATCTTGCCATGCTATGGTAGAGTGACCCCGTAAAAGTGTGGCTGACATTAGCTAAGACGTTCTCAGCTCTCTGCTCAGTTGTTTTCGAAAGTAGCGGTTACACTAGGTAGGGGTATGGACATTCATGAGATTTATTTTCTTTCTGTAGTGAACAATAGAAACGTAAGTCTACGTTTCATTGCTCACTGTTAGTCAGACAAAACGGAAATACATGTATAAGCTTCCTCGGACGGTATTATCGTGTTAAGGACTTGTTCCTGAGCTTCATTGATCACACAGTGAAATCGTTCAACGGTATTTGTTTGCAATTTTACGTCAAGTATGGCACTGTCTGTTATGTAGAATGAAGTCATCGCTCGGCTGTTTCTTTCGTGGATTAGGGAGTGGCTGCACTTTTTTTATTGATTTGTTAGTCCCTTAAACGTTAATATAGATTGCTATTAATGGTAATCCAACACTGGTAGCATGCACAGATCTGAAGACACTCGACAGCGGCTCTGCTTCTTTACCAAATACTAGCAACGGTTATGTTGATGGTGGTATGCATTATTTCGAATACGGAAGTATGTACAATATTTCCGTCCTACAGTTATGCACAGGGCTCTTTTGCCGAAACCTTTGTGTCAGATCGATATGAAAACAAGAACCTGAAAGTCCCAGGGACTTCCAAATCCAGCGAGCCAAGTTACGGTTTCGAGTTTCTGGGCGGTTCGAATCTAACGTAAAATGTTTTCCTATAAAGTGAAAGACTTAAGACCAGAGCATTACAGTACAGTGTGTATTCCAAGTTTTGGGAATGTTTAAAGTTTGTCATTTCATGTCGACGGCCGCGGGTTCGAATTCTGCCGGCAGTTTTGTTGTTGTTGTTTTTTTCTAGCATTTTTCTCGGTGCATAAGAGTTAACACTGATCGGCAGCTTGATAGGGGTTCAAGTCAGTGATGTAGCTTTATTTGCTGAAAAGGTAACGCCAGACCCTTACATAGGTACAATACAGTGAATATGCAAATTGTTTGTTTGAGGTTATGAAGTCCTACTGGTTTTCAGCAGAACGTATCTGGTTGAGTCTTGCAGAGAATGAGGTTTTAAGAACGCTGTTATCTTCTCCTAATTAGTCCTTTGTGTACCTTATGTTTCTAAGTAAGGTGGATGCAGCCTTTATCAGTGGCTCTACCTGTTCTGGCAGGTCCTGATTCTTTATCTTATAATAATAATAATAATCATAATCATAATCATACTCATAATCATGGTAATAATATTGCGGTTTATAAATTCTCGTATCCAGGCTAATGCCCGCTCAAGCGACTTCACACTGTCATTACCCTAGCAAGCCAAATCACTGTAGGACTTTCTCGGCTCCCTCTTATCACATTTTTTTTTTCAGTAAGATCAGAGTATTAAAGTTGGTACTTTACAATAATGTTCCATGTCTACGTTGATAGCTCGCAGTTGGAAGGCAGTTCAAATTTCACCCTCTGAGATTCTTTTCATTCTTCACTAAACAAACGAAGAATGGCAAAGATGCTTTAATTCAGGTCAAGGTAATAGGTCACTGCTTGGTTATCAAGCACAAGGCCACGGGCCACAAGCTGGCATGTTTTGTTTTTATGCTCTGGCTGATTACGCCTACATGGGAACCTTTTGTTTCTGTTTGTATTTTTCCACGTGCGCTCTTACTGCCTGTGGTAGTCGCATTTCTTGAACACTGAATAGTCTTTATTTCAGATCGGAGGGTAAAAATAGAAGTGGGCTCATTTTGATCCAGATCACCAACAGGCACATTTAGCATGAGTTTAAATCAGTGTTTCTGTTCTAAATGCTGTGTACTGTGGGTTGTTGTTTTTTTCTACATAGTGTGTAACCTGGTTCTTGTGGGATTTATTCTGTATAGACGACTATGTTCTTTTCCAGATAAGGTGTACCACAGTTTTTACCCTTTTTTTTGTGTGTGTTTTAGTTTATGTGTATCATGGTTTACTTCTAAACGTGAACAATAAGTTTATTTAGGTAACTTATCACCGTGTGTACAATAGTTCTTTTATAGATGGTGTGTACCATAGTTTTTGCTTTGAAAGGTGATGTATACCACTGATCTTTTCTAGATGAATTGTACCATGGTTAGTTTCTAGATGTTTAGAACCATGGTCCTAACAGAGTCCACCCTGTTAGGATGTTCATCATATCACCGACAAATCTAAAGTCATGTCAGTGGATGTCTCCCGGACTTTACACAGTAGATCCCCATGTCCCAGCTTGTGTGCTGTGTACACACCAGGGTATCAGCAGTGTAGTGGGCATGGGTCGCTCGCATTAAAATTCAGGCGCATTCTATATCAGTATCTGGGCCACGGCATCCGGTGTTACCGCAGTGCTAAATTTGTATCTGCAATTCGAGCATGTTTTGCTTAGGCGCTGCACACATTGGTGTATGCATTGTTCTTTTAGTACTGTTTTGTGCTGATCTTCGTGAGTTTCGATCAGTTTTTGACCGGACAGTGCTAGCTTTTGTGTTGTAAGCTTCTCTAATCAAGGCATAATATTATATGCATGAAGTGGCATAACGACCACCGTGTCTCTCCTTCAGTGAGTCAAAGTGTCCTTGTTGCTATAGTCAAGTCAAGTACCGTTGTTAATTTGACCTACCGTCTAAGCGGAGACCGAACGAACTGTTGTATTGTGGCTGCCAAGTCATATTGAGTAATGCCGATCATCATGACCTTTTTGTAGGTTAGATCCGATCCACTCTCGCATTCTTTACTAATTCAGGCCCTCCGCATTCCGCTGCCGTGTGCTTATTTGAGATGTTTTTATTTTATTATGTTTTGTTAACTTTTTTCAAACATTCGTATATATAATCCATTTCTAGACTTGCAAGGGCTTCGCAAAATGCTGCAACGATAACGTGGTATCAGTTCTTTGTATTTTATTCCATATCAGTCCTTCATAACTAGTACCATGGTATGCTCCAGTCTTTTGAGGAGTTCTTTCAGGTCTTTCATCTCTATGTCAGACAAACTTACTCAGTTCCTTCGTCTTGTGGAGGTTTTATGAATAGTTAAATGAGCCGAAAAAGACACGTTTAGATGGACATCATCGGTTGTTGCTTAGCATCATTTGTTATTTTAGAGACCGCGATTTTTGAGGAGATATAACTTTCCTGACAAAGCCGCCTTCACTCTGAGTTGGTTTTTCATTTTCTTTCGAAAGAAACCTTGGTATGTTTCTACGCTGTTCCAAATGCATTGCCCTGAAGAGAAGCTGCGAGGGGCAGCCCACGATCAGTCTTTTTTTGCGTGGCCTGTTGCTTTTTAGTGCTCAAGATCATATAGAATTTCACAGTCAGTCTGACAAGGTGTATGTGATTCTGTGCTTCAGTCTGACTGAATATTAATTATGTCGACTTGGCATGAGGGAGTTTCAGTCTTTTTGTTGTGTGTAAGCTCACTAGACTGATATTTGAGGACATTGCAGTAGCAGTGTGTTGTCTTGTTGAAATAATTATAGCATCGAAGGACATTCCAGGATATGAATTAATACCATGCTTGTGTTCGACCGGAAACACGTGAGTGTGGGAAACCCACGAGAATCACAAAGTTGTTTCCTGGTTACAGGTTTGATCCAGTACTGACAATATTAAAATAGTTCTGGTAGTGTCAACACTGTACCCGACACATCATTCTTATGATGCAGCGCTACATGATCTCCTCGTCCACTGTCCATCTGGTACATGTATTGTGTTGCACACTTTATGTAAGAAAATGAAATGTGTGCGATAGTGAAGTAAAATACAGTGGGTTGCGTCAGATTGCAACTCCTGAAGCAAAGCAAATGTTGTGATTAAGCAGATGATATGCTTAAAGGACGCTGATTTTTGCGAGTAATAATGTTTGGGTTTTGATTTCTTTCTCCGAAACATTTTGCGATGTAGCGCATTACAATTAGCGGAATTGACTATGTTATGTTTTAAGGATTAAGGATGTTTATTGGTTTACGTTGGCATGTTTCAGATGTGTGACATGGGAGCAGTGATAAAAAAGGTGTATAGCAAGTCTTGGGTTTAAAGTAAAGGCAGGTCGTTTCGATAGGGTTCAGCTTGGGTTAGGAGCCACTCACTTTGCTTTCCGTTAGTCTGATGCTGATCTTGCTTGTGCATGCAGGCTTGAAACTTATTGTTTTCCTACACCAAGATGGGCATCACGCTATAAGAAAGCTACACGAGTGACCCCTAGAGCAGACAGAACTCTATCGCTATACTGTTACTCTGTATACATATGTGTTGGTTTTCGACCACTCTTGGATAGCCTTTGGAGTTGCCATTACTGAGAATAAGTCCAAGGTTGATGGAATATTAAGATATTTTTAATAAAGCCAACAATTAGTCTTGATTACAATCGCCGTATGGACCCCTAATACTGTTAATGAATTAATCCATTAGTCCTCATAACCTATAGGACTCTTGCGTCACGCCTGCCTGGATGTCTGGTAATTCAGAAAGTGGTTCTAAGTTTTGTGAGAACTTTGTCGGAAATTTATGTTGCTTTGATATGGCGTGTCTCTTTTATAGTCTTGAAGTTCTTTGGCCTAGAACCTGTATGAAAGCAGGTTTAATAGAAGAAACCACGTTCTGATGGTTGTAGTTTCATAGGAATGGTGGTATGAACGTAATAAATCATGAATAGTCAGATATCTTTTCACTCTGAAATAGTGTACCGGTTACTGTGATTTTGCTTTAAGCTGATGGTGTTATTTTGCAATCTGGCAGCCTTTAGCCATTTCTAGGAAGCGTTTGATTTTAATGTTTCCCATACACACACTTTTGGGACGAACGGTATCGGAATAGTGAGCAGTTTGTTACGGACCGCCTATTGTGTTGAAAGTGACCACATTTGGAATTTTATCGATTAACAAATATCCACCATGGATTCGAAAGAGGAAGAGAAGGAGGTATTACAGCCCTTGAATCCGCTAAACTCTACCGATCAGACAGGGGCGGAAACGGAGGTGGGTGGGAGATTTAATGTGAAGAAAGTGACTGATACCGACGGACCGGCGTCGCTGCCCAAGCAGTCGTCGATAGATGAGGATGCCCCAAGCGAGGAGACTAAGGAAGATGTTGACAGCAATGAAAATGGACCTTCAGTGGATATCGAGATGGGGGATCTCCGAGTGTGTGTCAAGGGTAACGGTAAGTTCTCAACATTTCTTTTAAGAACATGGCAGAATACACTAGGACTTTACGAATTCGATTTCGGCTTTCTCTCGGGACAGCACCGCTAATAATGTTCATTTAGTATTAGGCAAGTCATCGAATCGATGCTGTCAGGAGAGAAGGCCACGATTTCCAGTGGACCATACTGTGTAGATACAGACATCTCTGCTTAATCGCAACTCTACTGTAGTATGGAAAAAGTGTGGTTAAATGGAATTGGGATTATCCGGTGACTTTTTAAAATAGAAATGTAGCATTTTATTATTAGGAAAATCTTGTGATTAAGTGGAAATTGCGGTTATCGGTATTTGCGATCAAGCAAATACGACTGTCTAACATCGAGTTGCTGAGAGTTCGAGTTCATGAGTAGAATTTGTTTTTAGAAAATAAGGCACTGGGGACCAGAGCACCACAACGAGTACTTGGGTTTTTCTAGTATGAGATTCCAAGGCTTTAGGTCTTAGTGAAATAATACACTGCATCGCCGTGCCGTCGACGAACCAGAGCATATGTTCCGTAAGGGACACAGTTTCACATACGGCTTTATTGGCAAACGGCACTCGTTCACTTGGAAGATGCAAAGTGCTTCATGCCTCTGTTATTTTTCATAGAGTGCACTCGCATCAAGGCGCTTGCATTTTCACGCCATTCGCAAGACATCCACGCGCCTTCTGCCCGAGGTGAAAGAGTTAAACTTCAATCACCAGAAGAAGGCAAGTGGCGCTGGCAGGTGTTCTCGATGCTATTAATGTGTCATACAGCAATTATTGAACCTGAGTACGTGTACCTTTCGGCTCTTTTATATGTAGCCAGCTCTGTGGTTTATGGCGCTATGCCTAATATTGCTCTTAAAGCTGTGGTTGATGCTATAATTCGTCGCTTGGGTACAATGCCCCAACAAGTGCCAAAATCCTAATTTTACAAGAGAGGTAAAAAAATGTTTGAGTTTCGTAAAACTGCACTTAGCAGAGCTGTTCTAAGGAAGTACGTGCGACTGGTGAATGCGGTGTAATATAGGACAAAGCTCAGGCTGTTCAGTTTGAATTAGACCAAGCTGCATAGCAACAGTCAATGAAGACTTAATCGGGTTTTGTGTCACTGGTATTACTTGGTGCAAAAGTCCGAATTTGGTTCAGTTCGAGAAAGGGCCTTAACTTTTGCACTAATGACAGTCACTGAAGTGCCTGACCAAGTGCGTGCAATATTCCGATATTATGTTCTCTAACCAGTGGGTTATTACGAGATTATATCACTGTTTTCCTTGTACTATGAAGCAATAATTAAGCAAGATTCGATTGGGGTTTTGACACAATATGCGCCACGTTATTGGCAATCCAAAGGCAGCGTAACCTGATTATTTTTGTCAGGTTGGCGTTTATTTGGGGTATTGCATCCACGCGACCTGTTAAATTTGAGCCCATGTACTTTTCAGTTCCTTTATATCGCCGCCTGCAAATGGTATTGTTATGAACTTCTAAATAAACTAAGGACTTGCGGCGGTAGTTTCCCAGGCGGCGATATATTAACCATTTTATGGTTTTTGGCGTCAGGCCAAGCATAACTCCATATGACCATATGATTGCTATTTAAAATAGGCTCTATTTTCCACCATAAGTGTATTATGCTATAGATTCTATACCAGGTGGAGTTTGAACCATTTGAGCGTCAGATTGGGTCTTTCTCCAACTTGCTCACTCACTCCACTGACGTCAATCATTCTTCAGTTCTTTTCTTTCTATCGTTTGAATAACATCGCTGGCACTCTGGATTCTTTATGATCTGTTCGTCGTAAAACATTTGGCGTTGGACAGCCTTCCTTACATGTTCGATATTTTTTTTTTATTTTTGGCTGTATCATATTGATCGTCGGCACCTTTACAGTATAGTCTTATTTCATCACATACAATAATCCCTTTTAACATAATATTGCAGTATTGTCAGCATGACTCGTGTTTTCGTTTCTAATATCCTGAGTATTTGGCCCATATCTTACTTGCCGCTGCACCATGGTTTCTGCCGGAAATTAATACTGTATTCCAACGTTTCATGCTCTGCCTCTTAATATTATGAAGAGTCCGCACGTCGATAATAACACACTCTTTATGCTCTTGGAGCCACAAGTGCTGAAAGGCCTAAATAAATAAATGATCACAATGAGTAGTCGATCGGTCGTCAGTTCAGAAGTCAATCAATCACTTATTTGGCCTTTGAGGATTGAGTAAACATAGTCTCATTGTGGACGAAATCTATTCCATATTGAAATTTTAGAAAACAAAAAACAAAAACACTTTAATGTGATATAATTTGGGGAAAGTGAGATTTCCATCTTGTGCTGCCCGATAAAATCAATTCACATAACATACTCAACAGCATAGTGTTATTACGGACGTTTGAACTTGTCATTGAAAATGATTAACACCTTAATGTACCGCTAACCTTCGGTGAGTATACACGGATGGTTAACCGTTATGCACACGGCATAATGGCTTGCTTTTAGCCCGCATGCCACCCCTTATTGTATATAACCCGTGGGCATCACGAGCCCATAGTCCGAATGCAAGGATCATTAGATGGACACTCGAGGGGATTTCGCCCCCATGAATGAGGTATTTTCAGACGGGTCAGTTACACCACGTGATCTGGGGATTGCTGGGATATTTTGATAAATGACGAGTAGTCATACATGAGCAGAGCATGTAAACAAACCAACGTGTGAGCAAGATTTCCTAGGTCACGTGATGGAGCTGAAAATACCTAATTAGGCATGTGTGTATAAGTAATGCACAGAATCTGTTAAGTGGCAGAAAATCCCAGTCGTGAATTCGCCGTGTCTCTATCTCTGTTTCTCACTTCTTTTCCCGCATTCTTTCTGACACTTTGGGGTATGGAGTATGTGTTTGTCGCACGCTGACACCATAAGCACACATCCGTACAGTCGTTGACATTTCTGCCAAATTTTAAGCCAATAGGACCAGTGGAAGAAGGTTAGTCCGAGCATATAAAACGTATACCTCGTAAACGTTCGAATGGATATTCCAGGCACTCTAGCTCCGTGGATAAGATCTTTGTGTATTAATAATGCGGAATCTGTTTCATGAAACGGTTAATCGTAAATTCTCCTTGTTTTTTCTCAGTTCCTTACTGGACTAGTATGTGTCTTGCGTCCTCGACCTTTTTTCTTACTTCTTCCGCACATCTTTAGACGCCTCAGAATATATCGTTATGCTATAGCCAAACGGCATCATGAATAGTGAACCTTCACAGCCAAATACAGAGAGCGCTCGAATAGATACCCGAGGAACTTCGCATTTATGGATTAGACCTTTATGTATTAATGATGCACTCGATCAGAATCTGTTTGATGGAACGGGAATCCAGTCGTGAATTCACCATTTCCTTATCTCTGTTTTTCACTAAACTATGTCTCTTGCTTCCCCGACCTCCGTCCTACTTCTTCCGTGTGTCTTTAAACTCCTCAGAGTGTTTGGCTATAGCCAACCGACATCATGAACAGTAAACCCATAAAGCCTGATACATACAGTTAGGGCTCGGGTTAATACTCGAGAGACTTCGCGTCCATGGAGTATATTTGTGTGTATTAAAATGCGCTCGATCAGAATCGGTTTAGTTGAACAGGAACCGAGTCGTGAATATTCTCAATGTCTTCATCTGTGTTTCACATTACCCCATGTCTCTTGCATCCCGACCTTTTTCTGTCCTACTTCTTCTGCATATCCTCAACCACCTTAGAGTATGTGTCTGGCTATAGCCAGCCGGCATCGTGAACGGCGAACCGATACAGCCGAATGCTGCGAGGGCTGGGACTGTTACTCGAGAGACTTCGCGTCCATGAATTATATTTGTGTCTATTAAGAATACACTCGATCAGAATATGTTTAATTGAACGGGATCCCAGTCGCGAAACCTCCATGTCTTCATCTCTATTTCCCACCAGACTGTGTCTCCTGTGTCCTCGACCTTTTTCTGTCCTACATCTCCAGACACTCAGAGTAAGTGTTTGGCTATGGCCAACCGGCATCTTGAACAGTGAACCCATACAGCCGAACATAGTGAGCGCTGGGATTGACACTCGAGAGACTTCGCTCCCATGGACTATATTTGTGTGTATTAATAATGCACTCGATTATAATCTGCTGAATTGAACGGGATCCCTGTCGTGAACTCCCCATGTCTTCATATCTGTTTTCCATCAGACTATGTCTCTTGTGTCCTTGATCTTTTTCTGTCCTGCTTCTTCCTCATGGCCTCAGACACCTCAGAGTATGTGTCTGGCTATAGCCAGCCGGCATCGTGAACGGCGAACCCATACGGCCGAACACAATGAGTGCTCGGACTGATACTCGAGAGACTTCGCGTCCATGGATTACATTTGTGTGTTTTAAAGATGCACTTAATCAGAATCAGTTTAATTGAACGGGATATCAGTCGCGAAATCTCCATATCTCCATCTCTGTTTCCCACCAGACTGTGTCTCTTGTGTCCTCGACCTTTTTCTGTCCTACTTTTTCCGCATGTCCTCAGACACGTCAGAGTATGTCTGTTGTGTTTGGCTGTAGCCAATGGCCATCGCGAACAATGAACCCAAATAGCGGAATGCTGTGAGCGCAAGGATAGACTCAAGGGGCTTCTCTTCCGTGGATTATGCGTATTAATAATGCACTCGATAAAAATCTGTTGAATGGAACGGGAATTCCGTGTTGTAAATTCTTCATGTTTCTGTCTCTGTTTTTTATTCCTTCGCATGTATGCGTGTTCGATTGGCCCCTCTCTCTCTCTCTCTCTCTCTCTCTCTCTCTCTCTCTCTCTCTCTCTCT
>JAWQUT010000027.1:84331-101296 GCA_033807755.1 Ellobium chinense | reverse complement strand
GGGAGAAGTACAGTAGAGTCCTTAGCGTTCACTGTAACTTGCTTACATAGCACTTAGCATCTCCCTTCTACCCCAAGCTGCAAAATGTTTACGCACACATGCTCTTCATCAATTTGCCTTCAAGGAAGATTATGTCTAGTCTAGATCAACTCTTCCGTAGAAATTATGATTATCACACTACCACGATGCATTTTATCCGCCTTGATGCTTTGCCCGCAAAATGCACCTCTATTTCCTCTCCTCTGTCTCTCTCTCTCTCTCTCTCTCTCTCTCTCTCTCTCTCTCTATCTATCTATCTATCTATCTATCTATCTATCTGTCTGTCTGTCTGTCTGTCTGTCTAGCTAGCTAGCTAGCTAGCTAGCTAGCTAGCTATCTATCTATCTATCTATCTATCTATCTATCTATCTATCTATCTATCTATCTATCTATCTATCTATCTATCTGTCTCGCTCTCGCTCTCGCTCTCTTTCTTTCGTCTTTAGGAGTGTTGGAAACCTCAAACGTTCTTTCTTTTATTCTCTTTCCCTCTCATCTCGTCTACAATTCCTCCTTTCTGTTCTTCTCTCTAATGAGTTTTCCTGTCTCGCTGTCTCATTCCTTCCACCTTGCTTCATCCTCTTGTGTACATACCTTTAGCCTATCCAGCCCATGGCTATCTTTCTCTGTTTCTTTCTCGTTTTCTTTTCATTAGTTCCACTCGTTGCCTGTGCCTTTCTTTCTTTCTCTCTCGCTCTCGTTCTCTCCCTTTCTCTCTCACTGTCCCCTTTTCTCTCTCGTCTTCTCTCTCTCACCTTCTCTTTCTCTCTTTCATTCATTGTTATTGTGTTTTTCTTGCATTTTCCAATCACCATTGCTTTTCTTTAATTCGTCTGTCTATGCCTTACTTGTTCACTTCTCAACCTCATTCCCTTAACTTGCTTCCCCCCTCCCCCTCAAAAAAAAATCTCCCCCCTTTCTCTTTGTCTGCCTGTTTCTTTTTTCTTTCTTTCTTTCTTTCTTTCTTTCTTTCTTTCTTTCTTTCTTTCTTTCTCTCTCTCTCTCTCTCTCTCTCTCTCTCTCTCTCTCTCTCTCTCTCTCTCTCTAGTTTACGTTCATTGTTATCATGTTTCTCTTACATATTCCAATCACCATTGCTTCTCTCTAATTTCTCATCGGTTCCTTACCTGTTCACCTCACAGCTTCATTCTCCGGATCTCATCATCATCATCTCTCTCTCTCTCTCTCTCTCTCTCTCTCTCTCTCTCTCTCTCNCTCTCTCTCTCTCTCTCTCTCTCTCTCTCTCTCTCTCTCTCTCTCTCTCTCATTCATTGTTGTTGTTTTGATTTCCTTTTCTGTTTTGATATTTCAATCATCATTGCTTCTCCCTAGCTTCTTAATCTGTGTCTTACCTGTTCACCTCTCAACCTCATTTCCTCGATCTCAACGCGCTCTCAGTCATTCATCAGTGGCTTGATAGATAACCGTCTCGCTACATCCATCTATTTCGAGCCCGGCGTTCCTCAACACTACACGAGTCTGCTGACTTGGACCGGATATGTAAGATTCGATATATCCGAATCGAGGATTCACGAATCACACTGTTTATATGAATGTCAGGATTCGAATCCTTTTAAAGGATCTCGAATCGTCAGATCGTGTTGCGAATCTTACACCCTACCGACTCGGTCAAACGCCAGACGATTCCAAATAATTACCATGGGCTGCGGTCTGGATGGGGGAATTGAGGCAGCGCAGACAAATCAAAGTATCGTTCCAATACAAATCACATTGTGAGAGACCTCACAAGTTAACAACCATGGGCAGCTTGGACCTGGCTGTTAACATCTGTAATCATTCAGTGTTTATTATAGAAGTTACGAAGATACGGTCGCATGAACTGATTTAATTTCTTGGGGATGAAGGAGGGAGAAGGAATTGATCGCTACCGTTTAGACCGAAAATAAAAAAATAAAAAATTGGTCTCTGTACTAAAAGCGAATAAGCAAGTGTAAATTGCAGTATTCTTCCCCACCTTTCACCCCCTCTCCCTCCCGTCAGTCTCGGATAATCGAAACTGTTTCTTCGCGATGATGCACAAAAAATTTGACTGTAGTAGATGAGCGAGAACACAAAAGTTTTATTTGAGTTCTACCCCGCGAAATCACTGTCAAGTTTGATTCGAATCTGCGAACTGATATAGGCCTACAGATTTTATGCCGAATTCGTCATGGCCCTATTGCCAACGAAATAGAAAAACACGAGCTGGAGAGCGGGTTGGTTTTGTGTTGTTTTTTGGGGGTTTTTGCCACTATTTAAAGCTAAAAAGAAAAAAATATGTTAGTCTCGGTACAGAAATCGAAAAAGCAATGTAAATGACTTTGATTCGGATTGGTCGGCGTGTTGATATTATAGAATTTTGCCAAATTCTTCACGGCCCTACTGCAAGCGAAAAAAAAAAAAACCACGGGGGNGGGGGTGGGGGAGAGGGGGGATGAAAGGAGGGGGTTAGAGTAGAAGAGAAAAGGGATCAGGTAAACAGTGTTATCTCAGCAGCATCCGCCATGTGGGACCTCAATCACTGGAGCAATCACATAAGACGAAGAAGTTTATAACAACAACACATACCGCGTGGAAAGTCAATCACTAGGCCAATCACAGAGCCATCAAAGTGTAGATGGGGAAGAGAAGGCACTGGGATTGGTTCGATCCAAGAGAAGACTTCTGATACATTGAAAAGGAAAAAAGTAACGTACGTACGTACGTGTGTGTGTGGGGGTGGGTGTGTGTGTGTGTGTGCGCCCCCCNCCCCCCCCCGGAAACAAAAAGAAGAGAGGGCAGGCTCAAAATAAAAATATAGACTAAGAAAAGGGAAAGACTCTAACAGATAAGAAAATGTGCGTCCTTGATAAATCGGATCAGGCGAGTCAGGTCAAGATCAGTAAGTGTGATAAACTAGTTCCAATGGGAATTTGTATGCGTAAGTAACCGGAGTGACGAAAGTGGCCGATCATCGGACGGGTTTATCTGGCCGTGAGAACGGGTTGGATAATAACATATTATGAATACTGTGCAGGGTCGAAAGATGGCAGTAATGACTGTTGAAAACGCGTCTTTTTGCATACTGCATGTTGGGGCAGTGCAAAATAGACATTGTGACCGTCTGAATGAGTATTATAGTGGTGATTTTGAGAATTCTTGGTAAAAAAAAAAGAAATCGCGTGGATTATTCGAAATGTTTCGTTTTCCAAAATCATCAGGCTTAGGCGGGATATTGCCACGGTAAGATGTATACATTTAATACAGGAATCTGTCGCTTATGCGGGCGTCCCGCTTACGCGGGTTCCACAATCTGTGGACTGTAGTCAGTTTCCCATCGTTCTATCACTTGTATCATACGATCTCAGTATCTTCAATTTGTGTGTCCCTTTTTCTTGTAGAAAGCTATTATCATCCTTTCTCCTAAGCCTAGTATAATAATGTATTCGTTTAACTTTTATCTCTAGAATGCACACACTTGGTGGTTAGTACTTAGGGACAGTAATACAAGCAAAAGAAGGAGAGAGAGAAAGAAAAAGGAGAGACTGAATGAAGGAAAGGAGAAGAAACATCGATGCCAGGGTTACTTTCAGAAAAAAAAATTCTGACTCACCCTTGTCGTTGCTGATGTAGCGACACCTTAGAGGGCTTAAGAAGAAAATGAAGTGATAACTCAGGAAGTGGCAGTAACTCGTTTCGTCCAGATGACTTGTCGCCACATAATTCTCCCTTGTCCAGAAGCCCAGTTTTGGCTGATTACAGGCTGCTAGAAGAGCACCCATCTATCTGGTGCCCTCTTGTGGTGATCCCCATTTTCCATCCCTTTCTTTCCTCGCCTATACTATACCCGTTGCTCTCCTATCTTCACCCCCACCCACAACGAGCTGTCACACTCGCTATCCTTCGGAGACTGCACTGACAGTTATGAATCCGTCTGGGGTCGTATGTTCTTCTGTTCATCGAAGATCCTAAGTGAGTTTGCGGTGGTAACTTCAGAGACACTTTTTAGGTCGTGTGAGGGATGAGGTCTATTCTGGGGATAAGATGATAAGAAGGATGATTTTCATGGCTGAATGTAGACGATAAAGCATCAATCGGCTAATAAACCATCATTACTGTCACCGATGTGTCCACTATCCGTAGGCCCAGACAAATTGTCTGTATTTTATAGCATTGTGTGTTTGCTTTGACACAATGTTGGTGGCGGGCGGATATCTCAGTTTTCTGGTATCGCGATACTCAGTCGGCATTGCCCGCAGTATCAATTCTATAGACATGAAACCCATCCTTTATTTTTGCATTCACAGGTAGACACGATCATGAGATCGGAAAGGGATCGAAAATCCTTTTAAGGCAGCTTTGAGACTAGTCTAGGTCACCCTAACTGGGTTCTGCATTACATTACAAACTTCCCGGTGAGGGGAAGTATTGATATTCAGAAGCGGATTTCCCTGCCGTCTGTTTTTTTATATATATAATATTCATTTTACACACGTTTTTCAGTCTCCACGAATCTCATCAGAACGTAATTTTTCGGAAACGGCGCCTCGATCTATACGTTGGGTTAGGTTCAGTATAATATTTTCTTCATCCGTTATGATGTTTTTATACATAGGAAGACAGTGCCCTCGCGGCAAATTTATAGACAAGCAATATGTGAATAATTTAGGATGAAACACTCTCAACTTTTTTTTTTTTTTTTCCATTTGGCGTGTAGGTGGAGAATAGGAAGGGATTTTGAGGGTATGATCGATACCTGAAAGTGGTTGGCAGTTTTTCATACCGAAAATTCGTTTTAAAAAGTGCTTTTACCCTCCTTTTTTTTTTCACCAGGCAAATGGGGTTAGTCAAAGGCTAGAGTGAAATCGTATTATTGTTAATAGTGGGCAGTATCGATACTCGATGCTTTGGAATGTCTGTTCAGTATCGGAAGTATCAAAACAAATTTAGATCCTCTTCCGATCCTATCAAAAACTAGTACCTGGCCTCCTCATTAAAAAGCCCAGCAGTATCAAAGATTATCGAAAGGATGGAAATCAATCTCGATCCTTTTCCGATCCTCAGCCTTAAACTATTTACCCGTCTTCCCATTGCAAAACCTAGAAATACTGAAGGTATCGGAGGTAGTGAAATGTAATCGATAACTTCGATACCCAGAACTTGAAGGCCGAGTTTCTGGATTCCTAAAAATGCTAACTGCTGATAATGCTTTTTTCTTCCATTATGACGTGTTTATGTATGCGTGTGTGTTCCCAAGCTTAATTTTTCACACAAGATTTGGATCTAACCGCCCTCTGATCCATCCATGGTAACGAGTTGGCACAAGCCCAAAATCTGGGCTAAGTGCATGTAAGAGTTAACAACCCCTGCATACTCATCGGAAGCTTCAGACGCGCAAGGGAATTAATCATTTCTAACTCATCTATGCACGACAGCGAGTTAACCGCCCCTGCATACTTATGAGAAATTGAGGCAGGCAAAGGAATGTATTGTCTGCAAATGAGAACTCTTCAATGCATTTGGCGTACTGCCTTAGCTTCTGTTATTCCACTAGACTGCATTATTTTGCAGTCTTCTCCAACTTCATGGGTTGGCTTTATCACACTATTTGTCTTGCAGTCATTCAGAATGAGGCTTATATCGCAAAACTAGGAACTGAGATATCAGCACTGAAAGTGAACGGTGCTGTCCAGTTTCAAATGTTTGTTTGCTGCAGAAATCAAGGATAAAAATCATATATTACTTGTATTAGATAAATCAAATAGTATAACATTGTTCCTCAACAGCGATTTTCACATAATTCTTTTCTATTGCATAGGGTGATCCACTTTAAACTCTATCTCCAGCCAGTATAACTTTTACCTTAAAAAAGTACATGGATTAGTCTTTCATCTCATGGCAATAATTCAAGGTAGCCAAAAACCAACCTAAGCCCCATTTTAAGTGACCGCAAGGCATATCTTATCAACAGTATCCTTACTGAAACTTTTGTTAAGCTGATCACTTGCTTAGCACAGTTCATCTAGATAGTATGAGAAAGATGTGCATAGTTAAATTTCTGCGGAAGCAGCCAGCAGTACCACTTGCTTTTATCCCTGCTTTACGCCTATATTTTAGTTGCCGCACTTGTACCAATCATTTGAGTCTTCGTAACCATTCCTCACTTAAGTGACAAACAGGTGATCAGGTGATTTTCCATAAAACCCGGAGCAGAAAGTAATGGCAAGGCAGGCAAAGTTAAAATATTAATCCTCCCATCTCCCCCCAGTGCAATACAACCAAGTCGATGAACGATGTTCCTTGATTTGTCTCATGGATGAAAGTAAACCATAGCCCCAATACATTTGTTTCATCAACTAAGCATGGACAAAATTTATGTGCATTTGAAATTATAATTTGCGATGTAATATTATTCGTCCTAAAGGCTTGGTTCTGTATTTTGTTTTAAACTTTTCTTATCTTTTCTTGTGTTCTTCTCTCTGAAACTTTTTTATGTTTCAGCTTCCATTATTGCATTTTATAGTTTGTTTTACAGTCAAAGTTTTATGAAAATGTTGCTAAACATATTTTGCCACGTGTATGCTTTATTATAGTATACAACATTATAGTTTTCATAACCACATTCCTTCTCCTGCCAGTCAAGCTTCTCACCTGTAATATTTATATTATCTTGTCTGAAATGGATCAGCCACTGAAAGTTATCTAATATAAATATTTTACATATTATTTAAGTGGTTTACACAAAAACATCAATGAGTTCTGCTTGAATAGCTGTAAATTTTCTGCCAGGTTCTTTTTTCATGTGGTTAGTTTTGGACAAACAATCCAATGTTTGCAGATTTTAAAAGCTTTCTTGACATTCCTGCTTTGTGGTACAATATTAATGAAATTCAACCCATGTCTTGTTGTGCCATTTTGGCATTATTTATTATATTTAACTCGTTAGGTATACTGAAAGATAATATTATATTGTGGTGGTAGGTAAAGCAAGCAAGGATCACCAGTCATGAATTATGAGCAACATAAACTTGTATTTACAGATGATAATAAGTTTGGTAGTAATGA
This sequence comes from Ellobium chinense, assembly GCA_033807755.1. Classification (NCBI taxonomy): domain Eukaryota; kingdom Metazoa; phylum Mollusca; class Gastropoda; order Ellobiida; family Ellobiidae; genus Ellobium; species Ellobium chinense. The sequence continues at coordinate 94,213 of JAWQUT010000027.1, read as the reverse complement.
ACATAAATGAAGTGATAAGTGGCTATCCTCCCTTTTGCACTGGTTAAGATACTATCATTTATCAATCTTCTTCATATACTTTTGGCCCTAGATGTTTCTACATATAATAGCTAATGCAATATATAATGTTGCCAGCGAGGACTTTCTGTTTGTAATTTTAGAATGCAAATTCTAGGTAAAGATTTTTTTTTTTGAATTACAATAAGTAAGAATAGTCATTGATTTTCCATGTTTCTTAAATATCATTTTTTTGTTTTGTTTTAAAAAGTTACTCAAAGGAAATAGATAAATAGTTTAATAAGATCTACATACTATAGTTAAGGCTGTTTTCTTCAGCAACACGTGTATTTTCATGATAAGGTCATAGTCAGAAATAGTTTTATGTATTGTGAATCAAAGTACACGTTACAGTACTTCCCATTTACTCTTTGAATTAGTAAATGACAGATCCAAACTCAGCAGAACTGTCAACATAAATTTTAGTGTATTTTTAAGATATTCTTCCGAATAGATATCTGTATTCACAATTTGTTACAAGTTTCCTGATGCATTTCCTCTCTTCTCTTTGACTGTTAAAAACGTCAAGAGAACAGATCATATCTGTAGGTTGAAAAAAGTTAATTTTTTTCTACCTTCATTCTGTCTATCTACAGAAAGCCAATCTGGGGACAGTTCTGGGCGTCTACTTGCCATGCATCCAAAACATCTTTGGCGTCCTTCTCTTTGTCCGTATGACATGGATTGTGGGCATGGCTGGTGCCCTGGAAGCTTTCTGCATTGTTATCATTTGCTGTACAGCTGTAAGTCAATTTCAGTGTCTTCTACATGTTTGTTCGATAATTCCTATTGCAGGGCAGTAGACATTCAAAAAGGAGGCTGTATGCTACATTTGTCATGTGCATGGAAAACAACAGAATGCTCTAAAATGTATTCTGGTAAACATTTTTCACAACATCCAGAGGGTATGTAACTAGTTGTTATTATATTATTTCAAGCAAATATCTCGAAATGTCCATTAGGATTGGGTTAGGAGGACTGGTGTAATGCTGGTCAATATTTTTAGGACTTGAAATGTTTTTCAGAATGATGTATAGCTTTGTATAAAAGGTTTCCTTACCAAGCAGTTCCAAACGTGTCTTTTATGCGTTCATGGTCATTGGGAGGATGATGAATAGAATTGCAGTAAGAAATCACTGCTCTTCAATAAATATGCGGCCATTGAAACAACTATTTTTCTTTTGTGGACAGTGGTAAATCCAGTGAAAATACACCATACAGTCACTTTTTAGTTGTAGGCTATTGTTTAAAATTTTTAATGGCTGAGCAAATTGACAAGACAATTTAATAGTCAGTTTAACAGGACAGTGTGAACAGTTTTGTCAAGAACTCTGCAAATAGAATATTTTTTATGTGACCTGACACCATTAATGGGACCATGTGAACAATTTTGACAAGAATTCCACAAATAGAATATTTAGTATGTGGACCTAACATGCCATGTTGCCACTGTTTTGGAACACCAGTGGGTGACATTTGCTCAGATTTATGAGTACCTTTTGAAACACATTAAAAAATAAAGTTCAGCTGCTTTTCACAACACTCAAATAACTCACATATTTCCCATAAAGGCACAGAAGGGGGTGTTGTGGCAGAGTGTAATGCTAATTGTTACTTTATAAAAATTACGCAACCGTTTAGTTTATATGAAACATGGAAGACTGCCAAATATACCATTTGATCAACGACAGAATACATTTTATATGAAGATCGGTGGAGCCTTTCCTCCATGGCAGGGGTCAGAATGGAAAGTCACAAGCTTCAACAGCATGTGACTTGTTTATGTCCTTATCATGCATTCACCAAAGCTTTACATGCATTTTGCTGTGTGGGTTACTGATGTAGTATCCGTCAGGTGTGGCAGACATAAAAAGACAGAGAGACACATGGAGAAAAAAATCAGGCTGTGGAGAATGGAGCCGAAGGATACACCTGATATATTATGCTTGTTACTTTGCATTTTGAACCCCTGCCCCCTCCTCCAGCCCCCACACCTCCAAACCAAGAGGTACATTTTGAACCCCTGCCCCCTCCTCCAGCCCCCACACTCCCAAACCAAGAGGTACATTTTGAACCCCTGCCCCCTCCTCCAGCCCCCACACCCCCAAACCAAGGGGATAAGCGCCCCATAGAATCTCCATTTAAACTATAAGCCATATCCTGAATGTGATTAAACAGTGGATGTGAAAGGCCTCTAAGTTTTATTGGTGCTAAATTGTTATGTCTTAATGTGACTTTAATGAGAGGTGAAATCTTTTTGATGGTATGTCTATATTCTTTTGATTGGTAACTATGAGTGCTGCTCTGTCCTGCCAGACAATGCTGACTGCCTTCTCAATGAGTGCCATTGCAACCAATGGGGTCGTGCCAGCAGGAGGCTCGTACTTTATGATATCCAGAGCCCTGGGACCAGAGTTTGGTGGGGCAGTGGGGGTCCTATTCTATTTAGGGACCTCCGTAGCTTCATCCATGTATATTATAGGAGCTGTGGAAATCCTTGTGGTAAGACACAGGTTGATATAAATTGTTACCTTAATGTTAGAGATGGATATGATTGGTGGATATGCATTGCAAAGGTTTGTGTACCAGCAAGGTGTCGTCAACATTTCAGAGAGTGTAATGAAATTACTGTGCTCTGTCCTGTTGCTTGCCATCTTGTCTTTACAGTAACTGTAGCAATCAATTCGTCCATCTTTTGGAGTAATCCATTTTTATGTGTCTTTGTTCTTTACCTTTTGCCCTGAAGTTTTTAACTATTTTTCCCAGTGTTTGAAAATGTTTTTACTGAAAATGTTTTTGTTATATTTGAAATGGCTCAGGTATTGCTAGTTTCTAAAGTGATCGTGAATCTGTTAACTTTCCTTCTGATGGGTTCATATTTTCTTTCTTTGATACTATAATACCCGGTCCTGTTTCTTTTTGTTTTGTGCTTAGACTGTAATCGTCACCCTCCTAGCAAATCTCGATTCCCAATCACTATTTCTTCCTTTTTTGTCAATCCATTTTCTCCATGTTATCTCTCTAGGAATAGTTCTTACATGACCATTAAATGGATGCTTAAAATCTTCCACTGTATACACAGGCATGATGAGTGTCTGACAACATGCATATTCCATGCTTTACAAGATGCCAATCTTAATTGCAGCAATACATGGCGCCGCAGCTGAACCTGTTTGGTGACGTGTTCAACAGTTACCGACTCTATGGCACGCTGGTCCTCATTGTGTTAGCGACCATTGTGTTTTTCGGGGTGGCCTTTGTCAGCAAGTTTGCTGCCTTGTCCCTGGCTTGCGTCATCATATCCATCATCTGTATCTACATTGGCATCTTTGTTGCCAACCCTGACAGAAGTGTGGAGTAAGTTTACTGGTGTTTGTTTTTGATGTTCCTGGTGTTGTCTTTGATTTGGTGCTTCTCTAAGAGTGTTGTTTTTTTTTTTTAGTGCATAGATCATGCTAGTTATGCTTTGCTCAATTATATATATTGCAGCCTGTTGTAGTCATTAGATATCATGGTATGGACAGTGTTATGCATAACTGCTGAAAGTTAAAGAGAACAAAAAATAATTTGTAATCACTTCAGTCATATACCTCATTACATTTAAATGTCTTGAGTGTAGTGAGCATCATAGTCAAAAGTTTGATTCCAGCATCAGGATTGTGTGGTTTTGTGTAACATTGCCTGAATGTAGATGTCAGATATGATCCCCTGATTAGATGTGAGAACTGCTAGAACATTCTTCTTATTTTGGCCATGCAAAGGTGCACCTCATTAATGCTATTTGCTTCTTAGCAAAGTGAGAATAAAATTAGGTAATGGAGCCAGGTATCAACATATCCATGGCTGTAGATCTTTTCTTGGATCAAATTTGACGTGGAACAGTTGTGATTAGTTTTGAATATTTGAAACTGGAAATTTAAGCTCAGTGTTCAATCATCCTAAGCTCTGAGAGCTTTCCAATGTAGAATTCATCATTTTACTCTTTTGTTAGGGAAACATGACTGCATCATTTGCAGCTGAGACTTATGTTTTTTTCAGATTAGGATGTTAGTGCATATCAGGTTTTCTGATGTGTTTGCAGATTTAGTTCTCAGCCTCATGTTGTGTGTTTTGTTAGAGGGAAGGAGTGGGTCAAATAAAAATAAAAATATTGTCCTGTTTTTTTGTGATGAGAGGTAATTCAGTACTGTAGTGTTGTACACCTACAGTATAGAGACCATTGATGGAGCAAGATTTTGTTTTGTTTAACAAAGTAGAGCGTGAAGATATTTTAAAGACAGTAAACTTCTTCGGAAAAAGTGGTGGTTTCACAATAACATTAATGCTCAATATGTCCAATTCAGATGCTGTACTATAGATAATGATATGTTTCAATGTTTTGTGCATGATGAATGTGGAGTATCATCATTGTAACTTAATATTATCTCTAAATGTGCTGTCATCTGACATTTGCTAGTGAACACTCTTTATATAGCCTGCTGCCTGGAAATTTACAATAGACTTAGTAGAGCAGGAATGTGCAATTTCATCTACACTGCAAGTCAAGCAGCCGCTTCCTGTTTAAGCAGCATGACTTGGGAGTTTTCATTGGAATTTAGAATGAATTAACAGTATCAAAGACAAAAGTGGAGTTCATTCCTGATGGCTTGTGGATGGACTTTACAATAGGAATGGCCAAGAAGTGCCACACCTTAACATTGTTCTATTTTATTCTGAAACAAGATTGAGCTTAACACCGAACCCAGTATGGATTGGATTTATTTCTCTTTTGAACCCCTACAGAAGATCATTCTTAACTGCCCATTTGGCTTGAGTACATCTGTGGGCTGAAGATTGCACATGCCTGACTTGAGAGTTTGGTGTACATGTAGTCATTTTAACTGGAATAGTTAATAGTTAACTGGAATACATAATATGTGTGATGTGTGACTGTGAGGATGCACAGAGAATAGATTTTAAGGAAATGTGTAGATTTCAGGACAATTTTGGAAAGTTCAAGTTCCTGCAGTTGCTTTTTGATAATTTTTATGCTCCCCGAACAGTTTTACAGCCAAATCTTGGGGTTTCACCGTTCTGAATTATCTGTATTCCTCTCCTCTCTGTCCCTGTCTTTCTCCCTATGTCTTTTTCTTCCTCTTTCTGGCAGTCTATCTGTTCTCGTCCATCTTTCTTTCTTCCTTCCTTCTTTGTCTCCATCCTCCTACTTTTCTATCATATCTTCATCTTTATGTCATTCTCCGCTACCCTCTCTCAAATGCCAACACACCATGTAAGCATCAGGCTTGACTCAAGGCTTTGTCTGCCTCTTTTGTAGAAACACAACATATCATCAGCACCTGCCACAAGTGAAATGCTATTTGACATCCTTGACCTGTGAAGGTGTGAAAGACTGACCTTTTTTTTTTTTTGTCCCTCTTTATGTTTCACTTTGCATTTGTCTCACTAAATTTTCAGGTCATGTTTACCCAGCTTTAGCATCTAGAATGACGTGCTAAACTGATTTTGGTATCGTAGTGTGTCTTGTTTTCAAACTTTTCTTTTAGTTTTTCTGATCTCCTGTTGTCCTGAGTTAGTGTTCTGTTTCACTATTATCTCTCTAAGTATGTTGTGTTGTGATTGGTGTCTTCAGCAACTCATTATTAACATGTGTGCCAACATATGTATCACTCATGTAAAAAGTAAAGTTCCAGATTATGAGTTTGCAGATATAAATACAGGCTGATCAACTGTTTATCTGAAAAAAGAAACAAACCAACAATAAAGAAATTGAAATCTTAACATGTCAGGTTTGTCTTTGTGAATCAAGTCCTTATGGTTTTGTTTTTTTCTTCTCTTCAATCCTTGAACTGATGAGTTACTGAAAGTGGTGTTACTGTAATGACACAGTTTATGTAGTTTTCAACATTATGCTGCATCTAGAGTATTGCCATAAATGCCGTATGAGAAGTTACTATCAGGAAGTTTGATTTTCTTTCAAGTATTTACCCTGTTTGTTGCGATAGGTTTTTTAATTATTTTAAAGATTCAAACTTCCTATTGAGGTTACTTGCCACAGAGCCAGGAAAACAAGCTTTATACCTGTATTCTGGTCAGAGAAAATGATAACAACCTTTCCATTGACATTATGACAACATGCCAGAAGATCTGTAAAAGAAACAGATTGACCTCAGACATTTTATATCATGTACTTAGAAAGGTCTCACAATCATTGCAATGTTTGTTACTTGTCTCTTGTATCAGCTCTTATATATGAACTTCAGCACCTCACTGTCTGAAAATTATGAATTGGTCTTTGGAACTTGAATTATTGAGGTCGCCTCGTTTTTACACTTCAGCAAATTCTCAGATGTAAATAAATTTTTTTTTTTTTTTTTTTTGCTGCAAATAGCTATATCCCTTCCTTCCAAACTAAAAGCATTAACATGTAGTGTGGTCTTCTTGTCATCAGTTAAAATGTGAAGTTGTGTAGTTTGTAGCCATTAATATTATCTGTGCCCAAGTACTGAAAATGAGACACATCTTTCCTCAGCACACTGGTGGTATCCTACTAAACAGTAGTGATGTGTCTTTCTTCATTCAAACTGCACTCTTAATAACATTTGCCTTTGTCATCTGAATGTATGTGTGTTTAACCCATCTGTCACAGCAGTAGAAGACATGTGTATTGTCTTGTCACCCTACCAACTTAAGTATAACATTCTGAATCTAGATTTCAAATCCATATCATGTTGTTATGAGTTAGATCCCTCCGAAGACTTCAGTCCCAGGCCTAGTTCTTAACTAATTTAGGTTTGAAATGGACTCAGTGAGTCTAGAAGTTGAAGCTCAGGGGTAGCTGCACATGTGTTTTACATATATTTGCCAGAAACCCCACTTGGCAAGTGTCTATTTTCACCAAGGATCAAATGTGTAGTCTTAAACGCTAGGGTAGTGCATTAATTTAATGAGATCTTAGCAATCCAATTTTGAAGAAAAATTTATGGCAACAGTGTAGTGCTATCATTGGTGCTAACTCAGTATATCGCAACTGAAATATAATGAATATACAAGTACTTTGTCATATCTCAGTCTCAGTAACATGGATAGCTTTAGAAAGGATTGCTTCTTTCAAAACTTTTGTCAGAGAAGGTTACTTGGAGTGAAGAAGTGCAGTACTGCTTAATAATATCGGGTGACATGTGGTAATAAGCAAATAAAGCTTGATGCCTTCTCTCCAAGACAGAGGTAACCACAAAAATTTCAAATTTCTAAGGACATGGTCTTTGGTGAGCAACTGCAGCATCAGAAAAAGTCTTGATAGTAACAGCTGTTGGGATGCATTAGATATCCACATTTTGATAGTACTAAAGCATATGTCCAAGGATAAACTGCTTTAGATGCTTCATGTATAAAGATATATATTTACCCTCAGTTTTTCAAAATCCAGATCACAGAAATTGTCCATTTTTCATATCATACAGCATACTCAAGGTTCTTAATCCAACTGATGCATGAATAGTTTAAGTGTCCTAACTTCAACTGTTTTGTAAACTCCCAAATACAGTGTATATATTTACTTTTTTAACAGCTATCTGTCAGTGTTAAAAATGTCCAGTCATTTTTATGAATTTGTCAGCATCTATATTTCGAATTCTGCATGAAATAGGTTAAGTAGATCATATCAAAGCTTCTAGAGGTTCAATATTCTGCACTTATTTGAATTCTCTAAATATCTAAATCTGTATTGCTCTCATCAGGGTATGCCTTCTTGGAGACAGACTGCTCACCCATGACGTGGTCATGTTTAATGGGTCCTTCATGTGCACCAAGAATGAATCAGGACCCCTCTACCAGAAATACTGTGTACAGGAATCCAACACCAGCTTCAGCTGTGACTACTTCAACAACCCCAGCACTGAGGCCAGGATAGTAAAGGCAATTCCTGGCATGCCAAGTGGCATTTTCCATGGTGACTCACGTTGTTGTTTTATTGTTGTGGTTGTATTATAGTTGATAGTGTCTTTTGAAAACTATCTTCAAAATTTCCATTCCATTTCTTCATAATTATTTCCACTCGTAACTGCTATATTGATTTTCAGATAATGTGTCCTACTTGCATGTTAAGTAATTATGGGTTAGGTATTTTATTTTTTTCTGATCACTGCTCTTGTATTTTCCTGAATATCCTACTTGCCAATTACTTGCCACATGTTCTCAGGTTTTCCTAATCCATGTGAAGTAAGCATTGAATAAATTCTTAGTGGTGCATAGTGTTCATAGGAAACCGGAAGACCCTATTGTTGAATATGCACAGCTGCTTCATAGCTGAGGTAACAGCAGTCTTCCTGATGAAATGATAAGACAACCAACACTGGGTCACGCAGCAAGGGCATTGCATGAACTGCAGGTGCCTAGCACTACTAGAGTTAAGTCACCTTTGCACTTGACCATGCTGAATGTTATTTTCATGTTTTTATTGCCATCTCAACAGACAACGTTTGGAATAAGTACACACAGGAGGGCAAGGTGGTTGGCACTGATGCTGATGGATCTGAGAGTCGAGGAGAGGTAGTTGCTGAAATCACCACATCCTTCATGGTCTTGCTTGCTATTTACTTCCCATCTGTCACAGGTTGGTTATATGTTTCATGAGAGTTAAGAATTGGTTTCAGCCTGCTCAAAGGAGCCATGTTCACTTTTTAGTTTCAAGATGAGATGAAAATGCTCTTTGTGATCATACATGACTTATCACCTATAATAGAAGCCTCATTAATGCCTCTCATGTGCACATAATGTGTGTTTGATCAAGGCTTAATTTGTCAGATGTGAAATCCACCAGTGTGACGTTTGTTAATGTGTGACAGATGGATGTGTGTGTTTGTTTGTCAGCAAGAGAGAGAGAGATACGAAAAGAAGAGTGATCGTTGAGAGGATGAATTAATTTATAGGTCTATCAATGTAATAAGCACTCAGAGCCTGTCACTGGGATGGTTGCTATGTAAATGTAATCCATTCTTATTGATGAAACCATGCCCCAAAGCAACCCCCTCCTTTACACACTCACATTCAAAAATCTGAACTGTTTAGTTCTTTATAAAAACTCTAGATGATGGTAACATTCTGGTAATACACTTTTAAAAGCCTTGTCCAAAGGATGCATGTATTATCAGGATTTCACCTTATTTCCCACTTAGGCTGTGCAACAGTTACAAACATGCATCTAGATTACATGATCTTTGTAACCTGGGCAAGGAGGGTTTTGTTTTAGTTTTTACCCACCTAGTGTATATCAAATCAGAAACCACTTTTCTACACAAGAAGTCCTAAACAAGTTTAAGTCTACTTGTAAAACTTCACTGGTCCTCAAGCCAGCTCTTAAATTTCACGCTTTCTTTCTTCCATCAGGCATCATGGCAGGATCCAACAGATCAGGTGACCTGGCTGACGCCCAGAAATCCATTCCCATTGGAACCATCTGTGCCATCGCCACCACATCTTTTGTCTGTATCCTTCCCCAGACAGCATTAAGTTTTCAAATGATCTACATTGATAAGAAATATTTTCACATGGACATCAGATAGAAAGATCTGCATGGGAAGATGCCCCCCTTTGTTGTTATGTGTTGTTCACTGTTGTATTTTCAGAGGCTTAAAGGAAATAGTGATGGAAGAAGATTGTAGTTAAACACACACAGGTGTACAGTGCAAATACATTAAACAGTATGTGAAGAACATAGAAAAACAGAAGGAGATATACTGGTCATGGTATGCAAAGCTATTGTCTTCAAAGCCTTAGATAAATATGAAGTGATATTTTACTGGTTCATCTTAACTGGGATGGAAGTGG
>JAWQUT010000027.1:46437-84321 GCA_033807755.1 Ellobium chinense | reverse complement strand
GAGGGAAGGGAAAAGGGATCAGATTTTATACCCTCCAACAGTGCAAGAAGCTGAGGGTTTGTCAATCTGTAGTTCCTTTTAAGAAAGAGAAAAATCTTGCTATTACATGACATAAACATCGGCATTAGAGCTTATAAGAACATATAGCATCCAGTCCAAACCCAGATTCTTTGCAGTTATAGAATGACAGAGAGTTGGGGTTAGGGTGCAAGTTGTGAATCCATGCTTCCTAATGTGCATGGCAGGGATAAATTTTGAAAGGTCTATGCTGGAATGAACGTCTTTGAATTGTAAGAGGGTCAGAAAACATGACTCTATAATACAGCTGCATTTCCTGAAAGATCAAGACACATCTTGCTCAACTCACCTTTACATAAACACATTTTTAAGCAATTCTGTGGAAGTTTGTCACATCCATGATATTCTAAGGACATCTGGGGTTTTTTCCAAGAAAGTGAATCGCTGCTCTTTCACAGCAAAGATATGAGGACCATTTATGAATGGATGATGAGAAATCTTGCAATAGAACTTTCTTTAGGCTCAGAGATTTCAGATTACAAACACAGAGTAGCATTACAAGCTTAAAAATGTTAACAGAACCGCCAATTTTGCTGTTGTTATCTGCTTAATGTTGTATGTGAATGGCATTTTCTTCCTCATTTTTTAAATGATAACTTCTGATGTTTTGGATCTTTTAACCATGTGAGAAGCGACATGTGATTTTTGGAATGCAATGAAGCCAAAGCCTGTTTTTAGACCATATGCATCTCTAGATTGAAACTGATACAAAAAAACAGAGTGTGCATTAAGGAAGAAATTGAGGTAGTCTGTTCTAAAAATTGAGTACAGAGAGTCTGTGGACAACCCCAGCAAGTAAAAGCAAAAAAAAAGAATCACATGGCGTTTCTTGAATTTAGTCACCGAAGATATTGCTGATGAAAGACACGTCTCCGTCACAACAGTTCTCCAACATGGCCAGTGGACAAAACACTGTTTCACCATTTTTCCTATACACAGCAAAGATATGTCTGCTACTTTATTTTTTGCTGGTTGCATAGAGGGTGATGTCATGAGAGACAAGTGAGTGTTGGGGGTCTATTGATTTCTTGCTTAATTTTATTTTGACTTTGCGAATGGCTGAGAACAAGACCACATTATCAGTTCTTTCTTCCTATGTTTTTAAGTTGGATTTCTTATCATTAGGTGATACGAAATGCCATGTCAGACAAAAAGTGGTACACTGAATGTATAAATATCATGTTTTTGTTAAAGCAGAATTAGTGGGATAATGTGGTTTTGGACTTGCCTGAGAATTATACATATATTGTGCAGAATATTTCTTACTTAATGATATGGAAAGTTTTAACTGCTTTTTTTTAAACAGTGTACTCTGCACAATAAATGAGTTGTAATCAAGAGCACAGAGGCTGTAGTCTAACCAGCTTTTGTATTAGATGCCATACATATCCAGATTTAACATTTTCTAAATTGGCATAAGCTAATCAAAATATGATTTTGGCTTGTGCAGGATTTAAAATTTTTCAAATGCCTGAAAAATCTCTTGCATGTTCATAATTTGCTGAAGAACTGTTGTATTTCAGCAAGTGTAGAATTGTTTTATAAATGCTAAATACTGAGCGTTGGAAATTTGCATCAAAACACCCAAGATAATAAACATATTTTAGTTACGATATATCAGCAAATAAACAATTATCTTCATGCTGAAACAAAAGTCAAAAAAGAGCTTTTACTTACCTCATACTGAGAAAACTGGACATGAAAAAAAATGCATTCAAATTCTGTTTCTGTAAGCAAATCAAGAGACATAGCTCATTAAAAAAGACCATCTTAGAGAGTAAGGTTAAATGAAAGACAGGTAGCAGTAGACTAGGCGGGAACTAGGAGCAAGTCCTCTGTAAGTGGCTTAGTGCAGACATAAAGCTTACGACATGTGAACTATCTGGACACACCAGTATGCTATGAAAAGATCTTTAGAGTGTGATGACAGTAGATGCTGCTGCAAGGAGGCCTGTGCTGAGGAGAGCTTGACTCACAAATGTGATGCATACTTTCACAAAGTATGGTCTTTGTTGTCCTAGGTCTTCCCTAATTGGCAGCACTAAGGGAAATTGTTGCCAAGACCCTGAGCTATTCTCCATTTAAAAGATCTTCAACTACCTCTGTGTTTTGACTACATGAGCAGTTTGCTTATTTATCTCATTGCTTAACATTGCTGTTTTTCTCCTTAATTCCAGTGATTTAGTTGTTCAAGACAGAGGCTCCTTTCTTATTTCCTCTGAATTTGTGTTGTAAATCTTTCAATTTTACCATCTCTCCTTTTTCAAATTTAAAATTGCCTTTGAGTTTTAACCTTCTTTAGACAAGTTGATTTTAAGCTTCCAGCAGCTGTTGCCAACAGAGATATTATACCACCACTGAGGCACCATTCCTGCAGACTAATTTCCTTGACCTTTTTTTCTCTCTTCATTTCTTCACCTGTCTTATTGATCTTGTTATTCTGTATTTGTTTTTCTAGCCTTGACTAAGCAAAGATGCAAGCATTTGTTGTCATTGGAAACAGGAAAATGCTTTCCACAACTTTCCAATGATTTTTCATGATGGGATTCTTTATATTTTTTCCTTTTTTCTCATTTTGTTATTAGTGTCTTTCATTTGTTCCATCTTTGTCTTTTATGCATTTCCTTCCTTTAATTTTCTCAAGCCTTTTTCAGCAAAGACTGCCTTTTTTATCAGTGTTCCTCTGCTGCTTGTGTGTTATTGATCAGCCTTGTTTCCTTCCATGTTTATCAGTCATGTTCATACCCCTGGCTTATATTTCCTTTGGACATTATTTTACCTTCCTCTCTCCCTTTCATCCTGTGGTTCCTGTTTTGCTTTTGAGTTATTGCCACCAGCATCTCCTTATCAGCCTTTGTTTGTGCTTGCACTTCTGTTAATGCCAGAATGTTATACAGTAAGATCTCACAGTGGTTTAAAACCTGCATACTTCTTGTAATGCACTGATCTCAACTCCTTTAACATTCGATATCAAACTTTCCTCAGAAAACCGCACACTTCACATAACAGCATGATTGCAGTGTTGGAAGAAAATCTAAAGGTCATGAGTTTAATATTCACCATGGTAATGTTGTAAGTGCCTTGGGAAAACATTTCATTCACATTTCCTCAATTTACCTGTCTGTAAAATGGGTACCTGGCAATAGGCAATAACATGCATAATCAGAATGCTAGTGATCAGTGCCTGTAAATGGCAGTGGCACTGTATAGTCTTAGGGAGTTGAAAAAGTCCTAAAGTAACCTGTTTGATAGGGTAATGTTAGTTGAAGCTGTGTGAGCAGACAGTGGCCTTAGATATGAGATTTATAAATCACATTGTTATTATTATGCTCAAAATTATAGACTGATTTCAGTGAATTCGGATGTGTGAGATTCTGCTGTATATCATACTGCATTTGCAATGAACCTTGCTGTCTATGTCATCTCAGTGTCTTCATGCTCTGGTTAGTTCTTTCTCATAATTTTGTCAACCCATTTTTTTGTGCTCATTTGCCCCTGAGCATGAAATTTTGTGTCTCAAACCATTCCTTGGCTTGACAAGCATTGGCTTTAGTATGGTTTGTGCTTTACCCATGCATCCATAAGTGTGAACCTTATTCTTGTTTTACTGACTTGTTTACTTCCTTATTGAAGCAAGAGCTTCACAGTCTTTTCAGTGTTTCTATAGGTATTCCTCTCCTTTTGGCAACAGCTATATAAGTGTCTGCCTGGAGACATTGGGTAGGCATACACAGTGTGTACAATTTCAGTATCCTGTAGGTGTTCCTCTCTTTTCAACACCAACTATTCAGGTGCCTTCCAAGAGACACGGACTAGGCAGATACAGCCTTTATAGTATTTCTTGTGGGTGCTCCTTTCCTCTCAACAACAGCTATTTAGATGTCTGCCAGGAGACACTGGATAGGCAGATATATCATGCATCTCTTGTTTGACAACAGCTATCCAAATATCTGCCAGGAGACATATGGTAGGCCGACATATCATTTACAGTGCTTCTATAAATACTCCTCTCCTTTCAACAACAGCTATTCAGGTGTTCGCCAGAAGACATGGGATAGGCCTGACACAGCATTTACTATTTTTCCTATAGATACTCCTCTCAACAACAGCTATTCAGGTGTTCACCAGGAGACATAGGGTAGGCTAGCACAGCCTTTACAAAATTTCTATAGGTGCTCCTATCCTCTCAAGCACAGCTCTTCAGGTATCTGCCACAAGACACCAGGTAGACAGACACAGGAGACAGAAACATGAGAGAATGGGCTTCTTCTTACTTATCTTCACTCTGCATTTATCCTTTGTCATCTGGTCAAACTTACCAGGATTTCCTCCTCCATTTAATGTGTACCAGAGTGTTGTATTTTTTTGTCTGCCCTGAGTTTCTAATTAAAATGATGAGAGCTTTTTTTTTTTTCTGTTTCCTTTTGTTGTACAAAGTGTTTTATTTTGTTCTTAACCAATCCCTTGTCTATTTTCCTTTCAGGGACTGTCATCTACTTTAATCTGTTTGTGATGGCATCATATTTGATGTTGGATTCTCTTACTTGGAATTTTTGCTCTTTTGAACACTTTGCAGCTCTTTTCTTCAAATGAATTTCATGCTGTTGGTTTTTGTACAAGAATGGTCTGCTGTTGATTTCTTTACATGAGGCCTGCCATACCTGTTTCTTTTTATCTTCATATTCTTGTCTCTTCCTACACTCAGATTTGTTAATGTGTCATTTAACCCTTTCCACTTACTTTGCAGTTTTCCGATTTTTTTTTTTGTACCAGTTCTTGAAATAAAACTTGTATATGTCTTCTGTCCTCTGCACTGAACCATCATGTCTTTTGCCTTGCTTTCCGCTCTGCTGGATGATTTTATTCTTTCTTTTGTTTAATTTTCGTTGTGAGATTGCATTATTCTTTGCCTATCTGTTCTCCGTGTTGATCATAGCTGTTTCTACACATCTCTCATCACCTATGTTGTACCTTGATTTCTTCTCCCACAAATTTATTCACCCTCCATATGACTTAATTCTTGTTGCAATCTTACCCATTTTCCTGTACTTTATTGTGACTTCCCTTTTAATTTTTCTTCATCTTTCCTTTAAATTGAAGTTTCACCTCACTGTTATTTTCCTCGTGGTGTGTTCTTCAAGTTCTTTAAGTTTTTTTTTCTCTTTTAATCTGCATTGGATTATTACCTATCAGTTCACTTTGATTCTCTCTTACAAGTCTCAATCATACCATGAGCATTATTTCATGTTTGTGTCTCTATGTTGGTCAGCTCGTGGTACTTTTGTGTTTATCACACATTTGTTTCTCAAACTTACGACAATTCTCTACAATTTCAATCGTTTTGCCAGATCATATCTAATGTCTTTGTCTTTTTTACTATATCTGTGACACATTCATGGAGTATTCAGGTGTTGAAACACTTCACCTTGTGTCTTTTCTCATCTTTTCACATCTTATTTCATATGAATATGGATTTGTCTTTCAAACCGAAACCTTCCTCATACCTTTTGTCTTCTCTACACTAGAACCTTATCTCCAGATATGGTTTTCTTCCTCTCTGATTTCTTGATTCTGCATTCTTACGTTTTGAGTGCTATCCTTGTCATACCTTTGTTTACAATCTTTGTGTCAGATCATCTCTGCCATTTTCCTGAGCACAGCTAGATCTGACATGTGTCTTGTTCTTTGCTGGGTGCATAACGGGCGACGTCTTGAGGGATAAGTAAGTCACTTTCCTTACGGTAGATTTAAGATTTTTTCCAAGTATTTGGATCAGCTTGTACTAAAACTACTGTGCCTAAAGTGACCCAGGTCAAAGCTGTTCTTTGATCAGCACTGGGTTGCACTGGGATTATCAAGCTTCTGATGTCTGGTTATACAATGCTTTCCTCATAGTTCTACCTCTTATAGTCAGACATTGTGACACATCAGTTACTTCTTTCAGTCTTGATCTCAGAAACTTTTCAGAGCTTACCATGGAGATTCAAACATATTTTAGCTCAGTCAGTTCTTTTGTTCTAGCGCTACAGTGCAATGGTTATCAGAGTTTACTGTATAAATGAAGGCCGCACGCAGAACACAAAAGATCCTAGGCCCGTCACATCTGATCTTAAGTTCNGGGGGCTCAGATCTGGTTAGCAAAGCATATTCCAGTTTTTATTTTCACTGAGGGAGGTGGAGTATATGGTTGTTGTTCAGAGACTTACAGAGATGTATCTCTCCTTTGACAAGTCATGTCTGGTCATATGACACTACTGTCTGCTCTTTTTGGAGGGATTATCAAGGCACACATGCTATTCAGCTACCCATGGAGAAGGCTCTAGTCTTTCCATTTCTAAGGGGAGGAGTCATCATTGTCATCATGCATCCATTGACTTGGGTGGTGCTGTCATTGTTGACAACACCCCTTTTAGTTGACTAAGTCTGTTGCTTAGATAGTAAAATCTCGCATTATCTTGTAACTGTCCATGACATGGTCAGTTCTTCATGGTTACCTACTGTTCCTGACTTGCAAGGCCTTTAATACAGAATTCAGGAGAGAGAAGGAGGGTATGGTGTGATCACGTGGATCAACAGAGAGGTGCTGTATTTGGAGGCGGAGTGGTAAAACTGACCGAAGAATGAGCTTTGGCAAAAAGTTTTTGTTACAGCTGTCTCAGCTTAATTGCAACTTATCAGGGGTGCAGAAAAAGTTCTGATTAAAAGGAGTTGCAGTTATTAAGTGACTTTTATAACAAAGAGTACAGGATTTTGTGGAGTGGAAATGTTGCAGTTAAAAGGAAAGTTGCGATTATCTGGATTGCAATTAAGCAGTGTCAACTATATAGTAATATAGGCATAGTAATGTTAAAGTGAAGAGGTTTGAGTAAACCTAAGAGACTTACAGAGATGTGGAAAAGTGAGCAGGACAGGGAGCCAGATTTTAAACATTAAGAACAGAAGACAGGAGTAAGCTTTGTTGATGTTTTATTAAATATACATATATATAAAGACAGTGGATAGGTGAAAACAAAACTTTGAGTCTTGTTACACAGAAACTGAGTCTTTCAATAAAGAAGGCTCTTGGTCAGATTTCATCAGCCATATTTATTTTCAGGAATCTTACTCTATATGTTATATATGGAAACACATCATTTCACCTCCACACAATACTACTCTCCATTTCAAGACCTATGAAGAGAAATCTTAAAGTTACTAAGAGTTTAATTAGACAATAAAATTTTCAAGCCAACTCCTCAATTGCGCAAGTGGGTAAATTTAATGTTATAGGCATTTGCAGTGTACTTCTCAAGAGCAGTGCAAAAATTAAAAACAAAAGAAACATCTCAAGAGACATATAATATATTAGCATTAAAAATATTTATGAATTTTTGGAAAACTTAAAAATAATAATAAAGTGCATTTATACAGTGCATCACCCTTGGAAGGCTCAAAGCGCTTCACAGCCACAGGCACACATACTCAATAAGGCAGATGTTTCATGATGACAAAGCAATTCTCATTTTACAGTTTCTATGATCAAGTTAGAGAATACATTTGCATAGCAAAGACGTAACCAATACAAGAAAACAAAACTGATTTGAAGCTCACAACAAATGTGCTAATAACATCCCAGCCTCTAGTCTGTTGGTGCATAGTGCATAAAATTGGCACAATGTGTCATAGTTACCGGGCTGTAGATGTTCTGATCATGTGATAGATTATTGTATCAGACAAACCTGTTTCAAAAGTTGCCCATCTAAATTGAAAGTTTTAGTCAGATAGCTTTACTCTTAATAAGGCTGTTTACAGTTTGTAAGTTGAACAGCATTTTAAGCACCCTGTATGATGTATGAAAATGTTCTTCAGGTACGGCCAGAGTATAGGAGGAAGTCTGATCATAGGCAAGCTGGCTTGGCCCCATGAGTGGGTCATTCTCATCGGATCCTTCTTGTCAACCCTTGGTGCAGGACTGCAAAGTCTTACAGGTATGTAACACTCTTGTACCTGGGTTCCAGAACAAACTTTGTTACATGAGGCTCCTGAAATGCTCCAAGAAGCAGTTTATGATACAATATGGGCAATTCCAGCAGAATGCCACATCAATTACAACTAATTTCTGAAAAGCTCTAACTTTACAGCAAGCAGCTACATTTCATATTTGAAGATTAATCCGCTTTGAAAACACCCAAACCAAATCGCTATAAAGTCGGAGCTTTTCAGAAATCAGCGTAATTGACATGATAAGCTGCTGGAAGTGCCCAACTGCTAATTCAGTTTAGTGAGATCACATTGTGAAGACGTTATTTTTGTGCTGCTGAGTGAAAGAAGATAAAAGAATGTGTTCATTTGTCTCAGATTTTGTAGGTTCTATGGCCAAGAGTCTGCAAGGGTCTTAACAATTTAATATGCTTTCATAGAAGTGAGATTTTCTGCGATCTTAAAGCCATAAAAGAAATATCAAAACATAATATAATTTACTAAGCTTAGCTTCCTCTGGCTATTTCTTGGGAAGAGGGGAAAGCAGTATGTCTCAAAAAAATGAACAGTTACTGTTATAGTTGTAAGTGGACAAGGTACATGTACATTGTATTATATATGTCATGGTAATGGTAGTTTCCAGAGTTTACTATTTGCTCTTAAAGCTGTAGATTTTGTTTGTCAATCCCAGGTGCCCCAAGGCTGCTGCAAGCTATTGGCAAAGATGGTGTTATTCCCTTCCTTAAGTTGTTTAGTGTGACAACAAAGAGAGGAGAGCCTTTCCGAGCCCTTTTGCTGACCGCTGCCATCTCTGAGATTGGTATTTTGATTGGCAACCTGGACTACGTGGCTCCTATCATCACCATGTGAGCACTTTTATTATTTTTTATTTGAGCACTTTTTATTTGATTGAAGAGGACTGAAGTCTTGTGAAGAAAGGCTTAGCTTTGCCAAGACTGCTTCAGTGAAAATTGAGTGGTAATGCTCAAATATTATATCTCTGTGCTACAACAAAATTCTAGGGTTAATATTTGTTTCCATATTAAGAGCATTTAAAGTTCTTCAGGAATATTTTGTCAACAGATAAGTTTTGAAATGAATGATGAAGAATAACATGTAAGAAAGTGATTTTGATGAAAGAAAACTTTCTTTTTGTCTTTAAGGCTTTACATGATTGGTTTGAGTAAACATTTTCCTTTAAATATTTTTGGGCTCATAATAGTGTAAAGTGTTAGTGGTAGTGTAAAGGTTTAGTAGGTGTCTCTACATAAAGTTTCACATATATTTGTTATAAAATGCATACAACTCTTTTAAGTTCCAGCATATTTAATTTTGCCACCCAGTTTTATTGCTGCAGGTCACTTCCATGCACTATACAGAATATCCATGTATAACCAGTGCACTACAGTTTGTGGTAATGCAAAGTTCCTGAATTTTTGAGCTGAAAGTCTCAATCTAATTAACCAAAGTCTCTTCATTGAACAAAGTTACAAGCTTGTTTACATCATGTATCATTGCAGGTTTTTCCTGATGTGCTATGGCTTTGTGAACATGGCATGTGCCCTCCAGACTCTCCTTCAAACACCAAACTGGAGGCCAAGATTCAGGTTTTATCACTGGTAGGTCAAAGGTTAAATGCTCTTATCTGGATAGAGCTAAGATAGTCACAATCCCCTTTAGTTTTTTAATTATTGCAGTGCATTTTTGCTCTGGACTTATGGATCTCTTGAAATGGTGTGCATTTTTTAAAGACTTCCACCACCATCAATTTTATTAACTTTACAGAAAGAACCATTCTCAAAGGCGTGACCTATGTCTATAGTTCAAGAGATTTGTTGTGAGGATGGCTTAATATGTAAATTAAATTCAAGATGATCTGCACAGGACCATATCTATATATATAGATATTTAAATTTTATATCAAGTATGGTCTTAGCTCAGGCATTTGTCAAAATAGGCTGTCAGAGCATGTTTTTCCAGTAGAATGTTTGCTGATATGAAAGTATTAAAGGAATATGTTAACATGTCTGGCATTCCCGATAATTACCAATTTCATTTCAGCTTTGTTTGTATCTTTTCCTCTGTCACTTCAGAGTTTTTAGCTGTTTCCACCCTGTTCATGCTTTTATGAGTAGAGCTGCAGAATGAAAACCTCAAAGTCTTTGATCAGAATTTTCATTAACTCTCTGCAGTGTAGTCCTTCTATTATTTCTGTCTTGAAAATTGGCATCATGCATGTTAATTAAGTATTTATAAAAGCAGACAGTCACACTTTTATTAGTTCTCCTTTTGAAAATGTCAAAGAGTTTTTTTCCTTCATTTTAAGATAATAAATTTTTGTGTGATTACCTCATTTTATTTACCTGCATGATATACGTTGGTTTTTGTTTTTTTTTTCCACTGGCCCTCTTTCTCTCCCAACGCCCTCTCAGATATTGCTGTTCTTGTTAGGTCTTAGCCCCTGTGGTGACCTCACCCATGCCAATCTTGAAACAAATGCTTGTGATCTGATACCTCATGTCAGACCCGGCTTGTTGCTTTCTTTTTATTTTGTTCAACTTTATCCCTGTCATTTGCATGGCAAACTATCCTATCTCTGCTCCCCTGTTGCAGGACACTGTCATTACTGGGCCTGACACTGTGTATTGTACTGATGTTCATCTCAAGTTGGTACTATGCACTAGCTGCCATAGCTATAGCTTTCTGCATATACAAGTACATTGAGTACAAGGGGTAAGTCTTTGCAGACACATACGATGTTGAGTTACAAAGTAGTCCTCACACAGATTTACATTTTGAGCATTAAGGTGGTCCATATGTATACATACATACTGAGCACCTGGGTGGTCCTCACATACACAAATACAATTTGAGTGCCAGGATAAGCTTTGCATATATGTACAGGCTCCATACATACATATTAACATTTTGAGTACCAAGAAGACTCATAAACATATAGGCTACTTAAATATTACTTCCAGTTACTGACTATAAATTATCAGACATTTTCATGTATGCCCTGTACTTCCAGTTTGGTAACATGTGCAATATCAAAGTCACTGTACAAACAAGCTCCAACACAGACTGATGCAAAGAGAATAAAAATAAATCTTTCACACATTCTGATATATGGAACAGGTCAAACTCTTTGTGTATCAAGATCAGCACATACATTTTGCAAAGAAAGTTTAAATTTGAAAAGCCATCCAAGCATGTATGTTCCAATTTCAAACATAAGCCAGTGTTATAACTTTTTAGCCAAGTGAAAATTCAGTGTAAACTTCGTGATCATACAGAGAGGCATAAGTTTTCTCATTTAAATATCAGACAGTATAGCATAGCTTGAAAGAGCTGGTGGGAAAACTAGATTTTGCAAAACATTGTCCAGCAAATGACCAAAGGCACTGAAAATAGTACAGGGTGATATTATGCATGAAGCATAGTGTTTGAGACATGGAGCCTTGCCTCTTACACAGCTATTGCACAAATGCATAAGAAACTTCACTATCACTGCAAACTAAGTAGAATGTACACCCAAGGGAATTAATAATGTTCAGAATCTTCTTATACACTCGGCCTGAAGGCACATGGTTTCCTCCCTTTTTTAGTCGTTAGAATTTGCACACACAAGGCATTAACCATTTTCACGGGGTAAAACTGCAATGCACCCAGCTTATTGTTAATGACTTTTCAGAACAGTATATGCTAGTTGC
The DNA here is from genome assembly GCA_033807755.1 of Ellobium chinense. NCBI lineage: Eukaryota > Metazoa > Mollusca > Gastropoda > Ellobiida > Ellobiidae > Ellobium > Ellobium chinense. The sequence goes on along the minus strand of JAWQUT010000027.1, from coordinate 72,571 downwards.
CTTTCTGTCGCAAAACTAATATGACGTCTTTTTTCTCCACAGTTACATATACTGTCGGAATCACTAAATTTGCCTGTTTATATAAAAAACATTGCTTTATTAGAAAATCTCTAGGCTTCGAAACCCTTTTTTTTTTCAAACCTGAAGGTCCTGATGGTCAAAATATTCTTCCTCAGTGTAATATCCCTGCGTTTGCCTTTATTTTCTTTATAACACACAGGTTTATAACAATTAGGTGATGATAAGTTGTCATCTTATGAATCTTAAGGACACATTTTTACAACTGAGAACATAAAGTTAACTAGAATGTGCAGTTATGCAGAGTAAACATCACTGAGGTCAAGTAATCCTTAGCATATGACATCCGGGTCTGTGAGTTACCTGCCTAAAAATTTCAATGAAATATTTTTAATGCTCATACATCTCCCATAAAAATAATTATTTTTGTTTTCAAATGTTGGGTCTGTCTAGTTTAAATTAGTCAAAATTGTGTTTATGGTATGAAGGAAGTTCACTGACAGTGTGACATTTTTCCTACAGAGCTGAACAGGAGTGGGGAGATGGTATTCGAGGTTTGGCCATGTCTGCTGCTCGTTACTCTCTGCTGAGACTTCAGGCTGGACCTCCTCACACAAAGAACTGGAGGTAAGTGTTCCCCAGTGTGGATGGTGTTTCCAGTCGCTGGCCCACAAGCCAAAATGTTGCCTACCAAAGGTGTAAAAGATGCCTCGCAAAGTTATTGTAGACAAAAGAGTGTAGTATATCGACTATATAGACTGTAGAGTGTCAGTGTTATGTATTAAGACAGGATTAGAGAAAAATAACTTTATTATCCATAAGATGGAAAATTGGCTAGGTTGCAGTATACATGTACACAGTATTATGAAACATGCAGCCATATTTTAGATATTGTGGTCTTCATGATAAAACCTCACACAGCTGATTATAGAAATTTTACAGGAAAGTGGAGAGAAACTGATCCATCTCCAAAGGTAGATAAGAAGGTTTGCTGCCAGTGGAGAGAGAGGAAATGCGCAAAACAAAGCTTTTTTAAGAGAATGTATCAAATTTGCAAATCATTTTTGATAACATGTAAACGAATTAGATTTGACCATGGTTAAATGTTCATTGTGATTCAAAATTTTTGTTTTAAAAAACGCTGTTTAAAGGATTAGGAGGTTTATATGCAGATTTCAGGTCAGAAACCCTTTTAATCATGGAAATCAACAGATTTGTAAGAGAGATTAGTTAGCATATGCCTAACATCACAAGGGTATACTTGTGAGAAAATTTCAAGTACGTATATGGGACCTGTGGCTTGGAAAAAATCATTCTGTCCTGCTGTTGTAAAATCACCAAAAATCTGAAGGCAGAGCATCTTTCACACGTCATAAAAGCTGCTAAAGAATTAAGTTTGATCATGCACATCCTGCCGGCATGATAGCATAGGAGGTTTGCAGTCCAAAATGATTCAATCAGTATGTCATCTGTACAAATGGAATTTGGGCCCAATATTTTGGAAGGGATTGAAGAGGGACCTGAACATTCCACAGTGATAACTTTTTTCAACAAAAGTCGACTTTGTGAGGTTTTATCATACAGATAACCTTATGCCCTTCACAGGAAGACTGAAATATAAACTTGGCCCACCTTCCAAGAAGGTTGGGCACCCCTGGTATAGAAACCTGGGGGTCATCACCTCGCTGCAACACACTCAAAACTGACATATTAGTGAAAAACAACTTTGTAATGTTTCTGTAGCATTATTTTCTGTAATCCATGTTGCTTTAGAATGTCATTCTATTTGATTTGTCATTCATGATTCATACCATTTGAAATTAGCACCAATGCAGCACCGAACTCGCACAAAATGATTGTAACAACCATCATGGAAATTTTGATCACAAAAGAAACAACATAACACATAAACTACCAAAAAGCATTAGCAAAAGTCAAGCACACATGCTAACCTATCACATTGAAGAGCTTCTCAAAGCAGTGCATTTTGCAGGGAAACTGGTTTAATATTTTGTGTACCACAGTTGCAACATTGCATCCAGTTTTACTTTACCTTAGCAAGCGAAGAGAACCACAAACGTCCTATTTACAGTTGGGTGTTCTTGTGTGTGGAGGTGGCTGGTCAGTCCAGTGTGTGGGAAGCTTCTGCCACAATGGGACAAATGTAGTTGGATGATGCAGGTGGGGGAACAGATGCTTGTTGTTTGCGTACTACTGTCACAAACATACAACTTGGCTATACTGCAAATTTACATCACAAGAGAGGTCTTGAGACTGGAAGGATATTGAAAGTTGACAGACCTGTGGGATACAAATGTTGAAGTTGCTCAATATGATGTTTGAGGTTGTGAGGTCTTGTGATATGAAAGATATATGAAGAACTTTGTCCTATGAAGCAGAGCAGAAACAGTGCCATTGTGATGAAGTAACCATCAGAAGGTGCATGTCTTGGTTTATGTCCTTATCATATCAAGGCCATCACCATCCTTCGTTTACCATCTTCAACAAATTCTTCATTTCTCTTTCTGTCTCTAGGCCACAGTTGCTGGTCTTGATGAAGTTGGATGAAAACCTACAGCCTAAGTATTCGAAAATGGTCTTGTTTGCCAGCCAGCTGAAAGCAGGTATGAAATCTATATGGCTGTACAAGAAATTGCTCCTTTGGTCATGAATGATGGATGATAATTTGTGCATCCCGTTCTGTTTCTCTTTCTCCTTCCCTGCACTGTTGAGAATTGAGATAGGGAGAAGGACAGAGTCTTAGATTTTCTTGCCACTAAGCACTATAATCACTGTTAAATAAATTATTATCTTTTCTCTTTATCACTAGTGGTGGATGATAATTTGTGCATTCTGCTCTGTTTCTCCTCCTTCTTCCCTGTAACTGTTTGAGAAATAAGATGGACTTAATGGAGAAGGACAAAATTCGTAGGCTGTCTTGTCACTAGGCACTACCGGTCACTGTTGATTAAATTGTACTTTTTAATCACTAGTGGTGAATGGTGTTTTGTGTATTGCCTTCCTCTGTTTCTACCCCTCTTTCTCTGTACTGTTGAGAATTGAGATGGGCTTAGAGAGAGAGACAAAGTCATAGGCCGTCTGCCATCCAGCACTGCCATTCGCTAATGATTAAATTGCTCTTTATACTAGTAGTGACAGATTATATTTTGTGCATTCTCTTCATCTGATTCACATCCTCTTTCCCGAGACTGTTGAGAATTGAGACAGGCTTAGGGAGAAAAAATACACATATTATAGGTTTTCCACCTCAAAGCTCTATCATGTACTCAGTGAAGTACTGTCATTTTCATCATCAGGATACAACAGTTCTTTACAGCTTGTATTTTCGTTCCTTCCATAATTTATATTTTGTTGTTCAGGTGACAGTTTGCAGGAATGATTTTATATTTTCTTATTTTTCCAAGGCAAGGGCTTGGTGCTAGTGAACAGTGTACTAAAGGGCCAGTTTAGAGACAGATATCCAGATGCTCAGGCATCAAAGCAGGTAACAACTGACTGCATGCAAAGTTGCTGTTGTTTAGTTTTATCAACATTATGTCAACAGTGATCATAGGTAAAATGCTGATGAGTTGTCATAAATGGAAATTGGTTGATGGAATATTCTGTATGGTGAAAAGATTTCATATGTGATATTGCACATATATATTTATACATGTTTTAATAAAATGAAAGTAAAATCTATGACTTCATAAGTGCTTGTCTTGTTCCTGTTTTCTGCTCTTCCCCCTTGAAGCTTCATCTTCCATTATACTTGATTGAAGATACCCGAGTTAAGTTTTTGTTTGGAGTGCTTTAGCAATATATGTTACAGTATTTTGCTTCAGAATAGGATCCATAGGCATGAAACTGCTCACAGGAGCAAGCTTCTAGATTGTGAAACCTGCCTACAAATCAAGTAGCCATAGGCAGGCCAGTTAAAAAAGTAACAGTACTGAAAGATTATTTTATAGACAGATGAGTGCAGATGAAGAAGTAGTTATCCATGACATTCACACACTTTACATCTCTTTCTCAGTCCTTATCAAATCTGATCAAGGAGTATGGTGTCAAAGGATTTTCTGATGTCAGCATTGCTACTGATGTCTCTGAAGGTCTTTGCCAGCTGTAAGTATTCCTGTAGTTATGCCCAAATATGTTCACTGCTAAATTCACAGATGTGTCAAAATTTTTCGAATAAAGCATATTTTGCAATATGCTTGCATGGGACTTAAAAAGTGCATTGACATAACAGTAGTTTTATGTAAAAGAGCTCCCAGAAGCATGTTCCAAGTGTACTTTGCTCCACTGCATCTTAAGTGTCAGTTTCATCATCAACATCATTATCATCATTAAATAGAGGAAGATGCATCCTTATAGCAACATTGTTCAGGATCACTATTTCTATGAATGTGCACTGCCACAGATGAGAAATCTCTCTTCATGGCAAGGAGAAGTGAGAATTTTGTGGTCATTTGAAAGTTATCTTTCTGCAAGGCACCAAAACAAATTTTGTGCTATCTTTAAAATAAAATAAAATATTACATACAATGTCTCAGTTGTTACCTTTGGAGGTTGCAGTCTTGAATTTCATGTTTTCTGTATTCTCTCATACTTATTGTAGTACTCTGGTCCAGCGCATTTACTGTATCAAAATTTTATTCTCTAACACTTCACAGTCTCCAAATAGTGTTGAGCAAGCCCCAGAATCTCTACTGTTACAGTAAAAGGTTACAATCTCGAACCCATTATAGTGTATCAAGCCATGGTCTCACATTTTTTGCATCAAAGTTCTATCATCGAACATTTCAGTCTCCAAATGATGTTGGACTAGTCTTCAGGAATTTCTATTTCAAAATCATTGTTACCATTTCTGTTGCTTTTGAATTAAACAAAACCTGTTACCTGAACAGGATTCAGAATGCTGGATTGGGAGGACTGAAGCACAACACAGTGGTGCTGGGCTGGCCTTATGGCTGGAGACACGATGAGGACGAGAGAAGCTACAAGATTTTCCTGGGTAGGTTCATCTGTGTATGAAGCTTTGTTTGTTGAGGAGAGTTTCGTTGAAAAAGAGGAGTCAGCAGAAGGACACCTGAGAGTCATAACTGAAGTGTGACCCATTCCCTTTAGAGTGTCAGGAAGTTGCAGGGCCTATGTACTTGCTAGACGAGGGTATCTTCCTCTGATGATGTTCTTTTGCCTTGATTGCTGAGGAGAGAGAGAGAGAGTTTGCTATTTGTGCTAGGAAGGAAAAGGCCTAGAAATCATATATTAGGCAATGACGATAAATAATATTGTTGAAAATGCAAGGAAGAACAAGCATTACATGTTATAACACCCTTAAGAGTAGCATCCAGTCAGTAGTCTATAGCTTGCTTACTCAGGCTTGGGAAGAGGGGAAAAGGAGACGACTACTTGAGATTGAGATTTACTTCTCTAAAGCTTCACGAAATTATTGGTATATTTATCAGAAGAACTCTCCAGGCATTAGCTACATTCAGCAAAAGGAAGAGATGAAGGTCAGAGGCAAAAGTATGCTGAAATCTTATTTGTGCACATTTTCCAGATACTGTAAGGAATGTTGGTGCTGCCCAGATGGCTCTGCTGGTACCCAAGGGCATCAACCAATTTCCAGATGCTGGTGTGAAGGTCAAGGGCACCATTGATGTCTGGTGGATTGTGCATATCCTTTGACACTGTCATCACTAATCACCAGCATTGCGGATTCATGTACCACATTTAGACACATGTAATTCACTCACAAATGACTACCATATAATATTTATCCATGCTGATGAAAGTAGCAGTTTTCTCTTCAATCCTTAATTAAATGTAGATTATTAATATCTTGTAAGTTTTAGCTAAGCCTGTTTGGGGGTTTCTAATTAAACTCAGTGGGAAAGTGAAGAGTAATCACTATATGTTGTGGATCACCTAATTCGCTTTTATGTGTTATGGTATAACCTCTTGGCTACAGTACTATATCACAGAATTTTCATGAGCTCATTACCTGTACATAGGAATACTTTTTTTATATAGGAAATAAGATGTTTAGGCACATTGAATTAGACAAGGGAATGCTACTTCCAAAATATACCAGTACAGGTAAAAGCAGTTTGTAAAAGAAGAGTAACAACTTACATGTACATCATATGAGAGCAAAGGGGTTAACATGACGGATGCTAGAAGTTCTCGAACTCTTGAAACACTGTTTTGTAGTGATTTCTTTGTTTTCATGTATAAATATATGTACTGTGTTTCCTTAACTGTGGTCACATGATGGAGGTCTGCTCATGCTCCTGCCATTCTTACTCAGACAGGACAGGACGTGGAAAAACTGCAAACTGCGCATCTTCACTGTTGCTCGTATCCTTACTGAAGATTGTACTGTTAATCCAGCATTAGTGTTATTTCCGACTTTTTGGATTGCTTCACTACTGGGAATAATAGTCTATTGTCTTTCAGTTTTTTAAGAAACTTGCATTCTACTGTGTTGTGGCCTTGTTTGTAAATAAAAGGAAATGAGACATGAAAAGTGAAAGGGAAGAAAGAAAATATTTCTAATTCAGAGCTAAGCCCACAGAAATAAACTTAAATCAGTGATGAAAGATGGAGAAAGGAAAACAACAGACTTAGTCCCATTTTTGGCATGTATGGTCACATCCCAAGAGAGTTGTAAAACAGGTTATATTGAATTATGGTAGCAGATTCATAAAGAGCATGGTTAAAGAAACAGAAGAGTTCCAGATTGGCCTCTTCAAAATGGTGTGTAACATTCCCACCATACTTACCTCTTTGCTGCCCCCTTGAATGTACTAAATGGATGGGTCTTTATGTAAATGTTCTACACTGTCTTTTATAGTATAGCACCAATTCAGAGAGGAATGCACCAGTTCAGAGAGGAATGCACAGTGGTTGACTGTTTTCTCACAATTTTTCAGAGAGAGGAGAGATGTTGTGTAGAGAAGCTGTGATTGTCCACTGACTACTAAAAAAACAACATTCTGTTATCCGAAAAATTTTCTGACTATGCAGTAGTTGGCAGTGATGTAGACTGCAAATCAAATGGGAGTCGAATGCACTGTTCTTTTGACAATTTTTTGCTCAATGAATTTTATGTTGTAGCGTTTCATGGTCAGCCATTTTGTAGAATAGGATGCACAGGTTTCCTTGACTCGTGTCCCTCTTCAGAAACGGAGGATAATTCCATCCAGATGAAGAAAGACTTGCAGACGTACCTCTACCAGTTGCGTATTGAGGCCGATGTAGATGTAGTGGAAATGGTGAGCACATTAATTTCACACAGTTCATGTATTATGTAAGAAACATAAAACATTTGTCAGTAACAGCAGTTTGAACCACAAGCAAGCCCCAGAGTTTTTGCAGAGGGTCATTCTGGTTTATAGAATTTGTGTCGTGTTATATTTTACTCATGTACGTAACAAATTTGTTTATGTATGAATCCTTGAGTATGTATGAGTTAGGGTTCGTGAGCATATCAGCACAATTACAGTTATATTGTGCCATTCCTGTTGTAAGGCTAAGGTATTGGGTCAGAAATGATGAACTTTATACAACACAAACGAAGCAACATATGGGTTGGGGAAAATGCCTGCTTTAGTAAAATGCAAGCATTTGAAATTAGGTGAAATAATGTAGAAATGAATATTTATTACAGATAATGAACTTTTCACCATTGGTCGCAGGGAAAAGAGTGTTACTTCTGCTTGAAAAGGGCATAAGACTAGCTCTGATCGAAATGATTTGCACTGAATTGTGAAGTGGATGGAAGCGATGTAACTAAGTATCTGCAGGTATCTCAAAATTAATTTTAGTACTGGTCATGTAGGGTTAGGGTGAGCGTATTTTTTTTTCATTCAAACTTGACATGCTTATCAGTTATGTTGAAATATGTAATCTCTTTTTCCTGTCTTCAGAGCAATCAGGACATATCTGCATATACATATGAGAGAACACTAATCATGGAGCAGAGAACAGACATCTTGAGTAGAATCAGAGATCAACAGAAAGGAGTGGTAAGTACATGTGGGATGGCAAGTAGAGAGCACAGAAAGTGTTGTTGGGATAAGGGCTTTTAACATCAAGGTTAGAGGTAAGGGTTAGTAGTAAAGATTTAGATAAGTTTTGGGGTGAAAATGGTCAGAAATGTTTATGTGTGTAAGTTCCATGAAGGGAAAGGTGGTTGCCTTTTGTATTGTTAAAAACTACAACTCTGAGTTTAGATTGTGTAGTTTGTGAAGCCTCAAATTTCTCCTTATGTGATTATATAAATTATTATATGAATGTGTATGAACAAAGCGCTACATCTCTGCCATCCATTTCATCACACTCACTAATCCAGTTTCATCCTCAAGTCTGTGTTGGTAGTTATAGGAAGTTTCCTGTGCAAGAAATAACCAGTGATCTCCATTTGTCTACATTAGACTTCCAACAAAAGTGCTCGGAATGTCCCCACCATCACCCTGTCCCCAGTGCCTGAGGAAAGTAGCACCGATCCAGACAACACCAGTCTCAACCAAAGAACAATGGACAAATCCCAGTTCACCTTTACACCACAAGATGCTAAGACCATGATAGACATGAATAAGAAGCCGTAAGTTGCACCCAAAGTGTTCCTAAGAATAACCCAAGTAGAACAAACCAAAATATGTTTTCTCTGATTTTTGTATGTCATTGATGGGAGTTCTCTGGATTTTTGTCCGTATTTCATTTAAGTTTTTCTTTATCATCTTGCTCCACTGATGGGCAATGAGAGGGGAAGTTGACCTGTTTAAGAAGGCCTTCTGCCAGTATACATGTAAATAAAATGACACATGTTTATTACAGCTTCTGTAAATAGATAATAAGAGGTGCATGCATTGATACTGCATATTTGCCAATGTGAAAGTTGTCATTTGCAAAAAACATACCTTTTTTGTCTTGTTTTGTTTCAAGGAAATAACCATGTCTGAAAAGTGTATAAGTTGAAAGATACAAGGAGGGTTGCAAGGATTCAATGCCCAAACAGAATATTTGTTAATTAAATACACATTTCTTGTGTCTAGAGAATTTAGCTACACATCAGATGAAACCTTATTGGACACAGCTGTTCTCACTAAGGCTTTACCCTTTTAGTCTACTTAATTCTAACCTGTTGTGCATCAACAGCTGTTTCTGAGACCCACTTACAATCATGTCTATATCTCTTCCATGTTGTCTTTCAGTGACAAACACAATGTGCGTCGTATGCACACTGCTGTCAGACTGAATGAGCACATCGTTGAGAAGTCCCACAGTGCACAGCTTGTCATTCTGAACCTGCCTGCGCCACCCAAATCTGAAGCTGGTGCTGAAAACTGTATCCTTTTTTCAGAGGACCAGATGATTGGTGATGATTATCGTGTAAAGTAAAGTGATGTTAGTCATTGCAGAAAAGCAGTGTGATGTAAGAGCAATAGAGCAATTATGAAGGGGAATGGAAATGAGAGAGGTGAAGCAGGCCTTCATGTAAGTCAGAGATAAATGAACAGTGAAGTGACCCCCTGCTTTGAGATTGTAAGTATTGTATCTTCATAATAAAAGAGTTTATTTTAGGCAGGCGGATAGGGGAGATATTTGGGCTTGATGACAGCATTTATGCAGAGATACTTTCCAGTACAGGTTGTTTTGCCCACTATACACGATATTGCCAGTGGATTACTCTTTAGTAGAAGATAGATGGACATGCCTCAAGTATGAGTAGTCTATACATAGTAAATAAAGACAGTCTGTACGTAGTCAAAAAGGTGGCCTAACTGTTGCCCAGGACCAGCATAGTTGGGCATGACATTAAACATAACCACATGATTAGTTAATTTATTATCTCATGAGTATTGTTGGAGAAGGGTGAATGATGATGCCTATGTTTGGTTTGTGTTGCCAGTTTGTCCTTAACCCATATGAAGACATGGAATTCCTGGAGGTGCTGACTGAAGGCCTTGATAGGGTCCTCATGGTCAGAGGAAGCGGACGAGAGGTCATCACTATCTATTCATAAACTCCAACAAGACGGCAACATTTATCAAAATTATGGACCGGAACATGACAGCATGGAGAAACCGATTAGATTAATAATGAAACACGAATTGGATGCGTTTCTTACAGTTGTTTTGATATAAACCTCCATGTATGACACCATTAGTGTGTTAAATCTAAACATGACAAAACGTGGATCAATATTGTCACTGTGATTTTCTGAAAATGAATCGGAGCATATTTGTGTTGCCAACCACATGAAGAATATAAATACCAGTACAACGATTGGATTATAGAAATGCACATTTGGGCTGCAAATCAAAATATGTTGCAATCACATGACAGAAAGGTTGATAACCAAATCATTGTATGCATCAATTTCAATGATTGGTTGTCAGTCTTTGAAATATGAATGGAAAATAAACTTGCTTGGCATATAAATGAAGCTGTAGTTATGCTCTGTATTCTCTTGATGGGACGCAGTAGCTGTCAGGGGAGGGAAGGGGTTATGATGTAAGGAATGGCCACAACAATATGGTCAGCTAGGCATAAAAATGGTACATAAAATTGTAGATTGCTATGGTTTCCTTTGCATCGAGGTGCAAGCTTGATGCATATGATATTATGTGCTGAACCAAGTACAAGCTCGTACGACCCCCACAAGAGTCGGGGAAAATGAACTGACAGAAGGAGATTGCAAATAAAATGTTAGAAAATGAATTTCCACAAAATCTATGCTTCATACAGAGTCCCTAGAAGAAGGGGAGGGGAATGATCACGTCTCATGTGTTCACCGCTACACACCGTCCTCTTTTTCATATGTCGCTTTCACCACAACAGATAACCCTTGATGTCAGCATCCTAACCCCTGCAGCCAAGATCTTGTGTGACACCTTATTGTGTTTGCTTCACTGGTGCATGTTACATGTTGGTTGCTATGTTCACCCACCTCCGGTTTATAGCATTTTATGGAAAAAGTTACAAAAAATGTTATCCTTTTCAGTTGGTATCTGACCATTTGTTATGTGTCATTTTGATAGAATCACCGATTTAAACAGACTTAAGTGTCATGCAGCCGGTCAAGTTGATGCTTATGTTGCTTGATTAGGAACACAGATTCCAGGCTCTGAAGATGATTAAGACATTCTGGTATTGAATATTTGTTTGTTGGGGAAACTGAGAGTAAAATCATTTCTGGACACGAAGCTGTTATTTTGAGAAGAGAATGAACAGTAATTGTAAATGAATGAAAGAGTTTTTGTGAGGTAGTTTAGATCACTTCTTTAGTGTAAGCTTATTCTTCAAAATTGATTTTCTCAGAAATTTGCCATTATATAATTATGACCCCTATTTCTTCCAGCAACATTAGCAAATCCGGAGCTAGAATGATGCCATGTCAAATATCCTTTCACCAGGAAGCCGTTATATCATATCAATAGCTTTATGTAGTTAAGAAGCACTGAAGGATCATTTTGATTGGCTGTAAGACAATATGTATTTCATCATATCTTTTTACAGGGTTAGAGTGAAAACAAATGTTCAGTGTTTTGTCGTATGAATGGGTTCATCTATCAACCATTGACACGATGACCCTCTGCTGATCATGTTCAAAATATCCTATCATATAGCCATACAACAACAGTGACCATGTTACTCTTGAGATCTTAACAAGCATCTTTTGTACATACATTGTAGCTGCAGAAAGTGTCAATATATTTATTTCTTGTGTAAATTCTGAGCTTTCTGCATGGCAATGTCTCATTATGTTAGGTTTGCTTAGCCATGAGTTGCCAAACATGACATGGAGAAGGTCACATATAGAGATCACATGACAGCTTTGTTTTTCTTGGTCACTGACAAAAACAATAACTTTTCGTGTTTACCATGACACAGTATGAGTTAGAAATTGATTTACAGTGAAGCAAACATGTTTTGAAAGATCCACTGGGAGAATTGTAAACACTCTCAGACAAGATCACTGTGCTCTCACTAGTTCTTTGATTACCACTCATTAAACCATGTGGTGCTTAGGTTCAGTTTAAAGTCTTTATGATTTATGCATAAAAGAGAAAACAAATGTGAAAGTTTCTTCCTTAAAAGGGAGCGTGGACTCTACAAAGAGTGTGAATAATGAAGTGAAAAAGGTGGACTGAAATTTTCATCAAAATGCACATCTGCCATTTTAAAGAAAAAGATCATACATGCCAAATTTGGTTGAATTTACCTTTTGGCATCTTTGGAATAAGAAAGGTATATTATGTTCTTTCAATCTGGATTATTCTCTCATTGACAGCCAGTTATGAGGTTTATTAAGTGACGAAAAGAGGCATAGAGCGAGAAATTTTTTTTGCATTTTCTTGATATGACATTTTTCCATGATATGGCAGTGTTGTTTGGATGATGAGTTTATTGTGATCCATGCCATGTACTGAAAACATAAATGTATTGAACTGGTGAATGCACTTGCAAGGTTTGATCATGGCTTGGATGTTGTGGACTGAGTTCATACAAGTCTTTCATGTTTGACATGTAAATGAGAAAATTAATGAAAAGAGTAGTTGGAGTTGATGACCTGTAAACGTTGCTACTTCATAGTTATGTAGATAGAGCCGTTTAGCTCCCTTGTGGCATGAGGTGAAATGTTGACCCAACTGCTGTGCTTTATACTTTTCATGTCACAACCTGCACTGGCCTTCTATTCCTTCAGTACACAGAGTGCAGTAGGGGAAAATCAGTATAGAGCCGTTTAGCTCCCTTGTGGCATGAGGTGAAATGTTGACCCAACTGCTGTGCTTTTAACTTTTCATGTCACAACCTGCACTGGCCTTCTATTCCATCAGTACACAGTGTGCAGTAGGGGAAAATCCCTGGGAATACACACCACTGACTGATAATTAATACTAAGTAATTAATATTTAGGCATTCTTTCTTTTGCACAAAACTAGTTGCTTGTTAATAATTTTAAAAATTACACATAACTGACCCACACTTAAAAATAGTAGGTTGTTTATAATTTGCTGCTCTGTGCAAAATCAATATTCATACAGGCCAGTGTGAAAGGTCAGCTGTTGGATGGCACAGTATGAAGTGGTCGTTGGTGAGGCATGAGAGTTGTGGGTAGTAATATGAAAAGGTATAAATTGTGTAGATTATTATTCTGAGGATAGACTTAAGAATAGCCTTGTCTCAAAATGACTTAAGTGTCGCATTAATATACTCACTGTGAAATTTATGTGCTGTTTTAGACCTGTGTACTAAACATTATGAGGTCAAAGCATATTTTTTTTATTTTGCTCTGCAAACATACAAGTTAGTTAATCTTAGTTAAGTCATACAAGTCTTTTGTGATTGCTACTGCCTTCCAAGTTTTTGTTGCCAGTACGAAATTTTCTGTGCCATTTATCCATTTTCATGCAATTAGACTTGAAGTCGCTTCTTATATATAAAATTATAAAATGGCGATTCTGTATTTTTATTAAAAGCAATGTTTAACCAATAATATTTTCACCACAACTTTCAACCAGTTGTCAAAATTTCTAGTGTCATACTGTATGAATGGTTGCTTTTACTTCTCTTGGAACTCTGCTTGTGCAGTGCATGCTTTGTTTGTTATATTGAATGTTGCCACTTTCTTTCCATTAAGGGATTGCTCTGTTCATCCAACATTGTTACTTGAGTCAAGACTGAACCAGGGCAATCTCAGAAAGAAAAAAGATATACAGTCAACACTGATACACATAACAGGGTTTTTATCTTATCATCTGCACAAGCACTGCATGTTGACACCATGAGGTCATCTGCTATTATTTTGTTAACATTTTGCTTGCCATCTCCAGCAAATGTCAAATTTCCAATACCACTAGTCTACTGCCATTTGTGATGATTATTGAATTATGACAGTACATTCTAAACTGGCCCTCTATTAAATTCTTAATAATCTAAATAATATTTTTCTTACCTAGGTCACTTTTGGGTTGAGTTTATTGTTTAGTGTGATTTTATATTTCTGGGGTCTTGAATAATGGTTTCCTGTCTGTCCGATTGCAGATAGCTGTCCCTGCAGCCAATGTCTCTTAGACTGCATACACTGTACTAAATCTAAAGTGAAAACAGTTCAAAATTGTAAGCTGTGACATCCTAAGTAACTGGTAAGCAAAGTGTTACGGGTATATGCCCTTATAGGTCAGCAGTAATTAACTTTCTTCTGTGGAAATATCACTCGTCATTTCTTTTATTCAGCTTTTGCTGTCAAAATGCTTTGCAGTTGTGCTGATCATTGCTATACCTCTTATAATGTTTGACACTATTCCATCTCATTACCTTATATATTCTGATTCCGTCGAGAAAAAAATTCCTCAAAAATTTATCTAGAAATTGAGAGCTGGCAATAAATAGTTTTGTTACTGCGATAATTTAAGTGAGGGTAACATAGTTGGTCGCTTATTGAGTGATCAAGATCTTTTAAAGTATATATTAAGTTATGGACATTATCTCCAGTGCTTGTGATTCAAAGATCAGCTGCAGGTGGTATTTCTTAGATCAGTCACATTTTTTTCTCTTATTTTTTTATAGACAATTTCTTTTTTAATAGAAGTAGGTTTATGAGTGTGATGAGTTTTTTTCATGTTTGTTTATCCTGAGAGTAAGCTAGCTTTGAATTTTGTAGAAAATATATTTAATGTCTGAAATGTCATTTGTTAATGAAGAATAAATGAATAGTAATGTATCATTTGGTTATCTTTCATGTTGTCGTTCACTTCATAGCTTATCATAACTTAGCCACTTCTAGTGTGTAGAACAAGAGTTTGAATACTGATCAGCATTGCAAGGAAATGTTTTGGACACTCATATTAACATTGTTGATGTTAATACTCAGATTGTCTGTGGATAGAAGGTTCATGTACATTTGCATCGAAAACATGGGAAATGGTATGATAGATACAGGGATGGCAGAGTGCAGAAAACCACATGCAATAACAAATTCATTTTAATGAAACAACTTCCATTTTGAACATAATATTTGAAAATTTTGCTATCAGCTGCTACCATCTATGGTCAGAATTGAGATCAAACTCCTTATATGATAGACAGATGTGCAGATGCCCAGTGTATGAACTGTTTGCATCTAAACTTTTGCTTTGCTTGGCAGAAGAATTCCTGGTATTGGCATTATGTAAGGTCTTTCCCATCCTTGGTACCACCAAGTGGCTCTGGTCGGCTGAATGTAAATCCACCCTTTTGGGCTCATCATGGCTGCAGGCATTAGCAAGAACACTTTACTTGGCTTTGAAAATGGCCAAAGTCAGACTTATGTCATCTTTGAATAAGAGTACCCCTGTTGCTTATGAGATCAAGACCCATGTTGACATATTTAAGAAATTAAATGCACCAATATGTTCCCACCATAATTGCAGTTGTAATGAAAAATGCTGTTTCTTTTTTGTTTTTAGGTGAGAATGTTTACTCTGTATTTTCTCAGACCTGTGCAAAATTTCTATGGCCATTTTTGGAGCATATTGATAAACAGATATATTGATGAGGGGAGGGGAGGGTATTTATCGCACTGTTCAGTCTGCCGCCTCAGTCATGAGCCCTGAGGCAGCAGCTGTCCCAAAAAAATAAAAATTAGTGTAACTACAATGATAATTACCTTCTTTGATGTTAATGTAGTTTGTTGCTCTGCTCAACCAAGACATTACCTCAGAAGGCATCACAGAGAAAATCTGAGCCAAGCTGAAGTAGAATTAAGATATTCAGATTGCTGAGAAATTTAGAATCTGTCTGTGTTTTGTATCCCTAGTGTGGACAGCAGACTTCGCTTAATTCCAACAAATATTAGATGACAGAGTGCTGTATTTTCTATATAAAAGGTCATTGTAAGTACAGTTCATCTATATCACCATTTTCTATGCCATTGAGAAAATGTAGATAAGTGGAGTCAACTGTATGTGAAAGGTTTGATTGGAAGTATCAAATTCTGTCAATTTAGTTTGAAGAATAGACATGAAGTGTCAAAAGCTTGAGCTACGTACTTAATCCTACAATCATTAACCATCTCTAATGTAAAATTCGCTTTCAGTCTGTCTTTGTTTTCATTTTCTTTATTCTCTTTTTCTCATTTTTTAGTTTTTTTCTGGCAGAATGGTGATAGAATACTCTGTAGAACATACATCCCTAGCCTGACGCTAGACCACTTATTAGTGTCATAAGTGTTATTCCTGCGTAGTCTTCCCTCTCCTCCCTAGTGGTCGCAACCAGCTAGTGATTGAAGCCATAAAATTTAAATTCTTAAGTTTTTCTCTAAACATTAGCCTCGCTCACTCTTTTAAAAGTGAATGTTTTTTTATTTGCTATCTTACAAGTAGTAGAGTTAGGCATGGCAAATTTTTAGAGGGTGAATTTTTTTTTTTTTTAGATCAATAGTAGTGGTAATTCATTGTTGATTTACATATTACCCCATCACTAAGACAATTGCTAAAGTCCCCAGCCTTCAAATACAAAAGTAGAATGCTTGATGTTTGAATGCAGCTTTTCTCGGTGTGGTGACAATGGACTTTTTTAAATAATAGGGTTCTGTAAATTACTTTCTCAAGAAACTCTTTTGATGTAGCAGACAACTGTTCCTTTTGTTACTGTTACGATTGCATTATTTGTTATTTCTGTTTTTCACCTTTCCTAAGCATTAACCATGACACCCCTACTTACCAGCTGCTTGTAGTTCACCAGCATTAATTTCTTGGGCCATGAGAAAACTCTATCAGCCTATCTCTTACTTTAATAAAGCTTAAGTGTAGTAGTGATTGTAAAGTCTCAGTAGAAACTGAATACCGACATAGTCGGGATGCAGACTAGATTCCAACTCACAACTCACAACGACAAATGCCTGTGATTTGCATCAAGCACCTCGGATCAGAGCTCAATATATTGTCATCTTCGCTAATTCGCACTCTGCTTAACCCTTTGACTTCCTTATTTCTGAGAAATTCCCAGGAATGTAATACCACTGTTTTATATGGATAGAAATGAAAGAAACTGCATTACTGACTTGTTCATTGACACTGTATTGTCCATTCCTTAGAAAAAAATCATTTATGTTAATAAATATTTCAAATCCTCTGCTTTCTGTGTTTTGATATAAATAATTTATGTATGATCCTTGGCAGTGAAGGGTTTAATCGTAACTTCTGCAAATCATGACATTTCCCAACAAAAAAAAATTTTGTGTGTGTTTTTTTTTTCAAGAAAAGTCACTAAATAAACCAAACTCCCTGTAATTGCAACTTTTTCAGTGCATACAAGGAGTTGCAAGTTTATGGAGTTATCTGTTTCTGTATGTTTTTTCTCAGGTGCCGCTAATCAACCCATATCATAATTTAACAGAGTAAATTATCAATAAAGTTCTCTGCTTTTATTGCTTTTAAGGGAGAACTGAATTTGGTAACTCACAGGAATGATTATATAATCACATATAAGCATATAATGGTCTGAACACAAGTATGATTTTTTTTTTCTGGCCATTAGCAGCAGATGGAAATCTGGATGCTTTTTTCTCCTGTCTCAGCAGTCAATTTTCTGAAAGTCTCTACAACTGTGATACATATATAGGCAGGGTAATACGAGCCTAGAATCAATTGGATCACGTAACAGTTCAATGAGTTAAAAGAAATCAGACAGAACTTATGACTTGCTTCTCTCTTGTTATTAGAAGCTTTTGTGAGAAATGATGGATCATCTTCTAACATTACACTTATATACAGTAGCCTAAGCTTCAGTCATTCAGCAAAGTCAGTAGAATTTGCCTTTGCATTACTTTCCTACTTTGTTGAAAAGCTGTGGAAATGCAGTATATCTGGTAATTGTCATAGTGAAAACTGCTAAATTTATGAACCAGAAACGAGTGGAACTAAAGCACTTTCACAATAACTTTATCTATGTAGGTTCAGTAGGTTCAGTGCAAGATTATGGTAGCTAATCTATTATTGATAGACTGTTACCTTGGTACTGCATGCAACTTGCATCAAACTCTGTCATATATTATTTTTAACCATTATTTCATCTTGTGACACAGTTTACATACGTGTGACATAAATTTCTTCTATTAGGACACATTTTACTGTATAATGACATTATTTTCTTATATCAGTATTTATGACACATAGTGTACAACTTACCCCTTAGTATTTATGCTAGCCTATCTCACAAGGCAATGATTTAAGTGTATCCTTTTGTATAGTCCTCTTGTAAGCCAGTGTTAAAAGAGAGATGGGAGGAATTCTGTTGATTTATTGTTTTTTGTCAGAGTACTGATATTGCTTGCCACACTGGAACATGAAATTTTTGTCCTGCTCATTATATTTAATGTTTACTCACCAGCAACAATACAAGGTGCAATCCAAAATTCCTTTGACTGTGCCTATAAAAACGTGTATAGCTGTTTTAGGTGTTACATTCCCTCACCACCCTCAAAGCATTCAACAAATGGGAAGTCAGCAGTTGATTATGGGAACTGCAGAGTGTGCTTCACACTCTGACATACACAGACTTCCAGAGATACTTCTCAGCTTGGCAGCACTGCTGGAATCACTAAGCTTACTCCAGTTGGAGTTGGATTGTTTTGAGGGTGATGGAACAGTAAAACCTAGAGGAAGTCTGCAAGCTTTTATGAGCACAGTATGGGATCTTTTGGATCAGATCTCATAAAGCCTGGTTTCAGACTCTTGAACATTTCTGGCCTTCACCGGATACCTTATGGAGTGAAGAGCCTGGGATTAACACAAATGATGGTCTTGAATTTGGCTTTTTGTCAGTCAGTATTTAAAGTTTGAGAGTTTACAGTTCGGCATCATCAGTGTGACCAAGAGGTAGAATTCATGTCTCTTGATGCAAAAGGTATAAGGTTTGAATCCCGCTGGCAGCAGGTTTTTCTTGGATATGTTTAATGGGTTTTGAAGGACATTTTCATGTTAGTGACCTGATGGATTGGTCAAAAACCATTATTTTTTAATGTAACCATAACTGTGCTAAAGAGAGACATCAAGACTTCATGCAAATAATTTTGTTTTCATGTTTTTTGCTTCATTTGAATTACAGAAAATGACTTACTTGTGAATGTTAAGGTCAGTATTAGTGGGTCCTTATCTCACAAGAGTATCTTTTTTCATCTTTCTTTCATTTCCTGTGTACAGATTTTTTTTCTTTTGGTTCCATACTATACTTTTTTTTCATATTGTTAGACTTAATTTGTAGTGGCCTGTTTGGTCAATGTTGAGCTTTCTGGACAGCCATTGTGCATGCTCTTTCGTTTTCTTGGCTTATCTTAAATATTCTCCACCAAGCTGTATCATGTTTGTCATCATCGTTTCCCCATCAGAAGTTAAATTTATATCTATGACAAAAGTTCTGCTATTTAAGGATGAAGAACATGTGTTTGTAGTATTCAGCGTTTTAATAATAAATTGTAGAGACATGATATTTGCTAACTCTTCACATTGCATAGTCGCAGATTTGAGGCATGATTTTTTTTCTCTTTTTTTGTTGAGGATTGTACCCCTCACGCTTGCACTTGTCATAAAGTCATGTTATAAACTTTGAAATGGATTTACAAATATGTCAAGACAGATCATTTTTTGCTATCTATCTTGACATGTCGGTATCTGGGAATGTCTGTAAGAGTTTGTTATCGATTAAGAAAAGTTGACTCTGCGAAATTGCAACTTCCACTTAATCGCAATAGTTTTCATACAGGAGGATGCTTTATTTTTTGTACATGAGCTACTTGATAATATCAGTTTCATTTAGTCAGACTTTTTTCATGCTTGTAGAGGTTGCAATTAATTAGAGTCCACTGTAATTGAATGACATGAAAGTTTATGAATCAAGTTTCCTGTCCAGCTTTTTGGTTCATTTGGTATTGTCTAGGAGTGAAAGTAGCACAGGGTCAATAACAGTGGCATCATATCATAACCAAACATTATTTCCTGTTTAAAATATCCTGTATGTATCATACATGTGTCAAACATTTGTCTTTGGCTACTTAAATGCATGTTTGTCCTGTGCTTCTCTGTATTTTTATGTGTCCCTCCAAGCAGCAGTGTTATACATTGGTGTGCTGTCTTGGAATTGTGTATACACCAATGTCTTGGAAATGTGTATCCATTGCCATAATATCAGTATAGTGTTGGCATTATATCTGCTCCACAAAGGAATCAGTTTTTGGAATTGTAAAATTATTTTCTTTCCTGTCTTTGATTCAGAACTTAAAAATGTTGCAGATTTGTCTGTCTTGATTTTTTTCTTCTTCTTTTGGTCTAATTTTGTGTCAGAGATAGCATTACTATCCAGCTTTGACAACTTGCTGTATTTTGACTTTGACATTGGGAGAAGCAAATTGTGATTGTTTTATATGAGAGATCACAAAGAATGTGTAAGGTTCATTGCTTTTAGCCCCTTGTAATAGCAGCACAGTGACTCTGCTTACTGGTAAGTTCTACTTCATCACAACGTGTTTGTAATAAGAGACTTCACTATTTTCCATGCCACTGGATAATCATAGTCCTTGTAATGACAGCATTTTCCATGTCACTGGATAATCACAATCCTTTTAATGACAGCATTTTCCAAGCTTTTGAGGAGTCAGTGGTATATGGCTGAATAACAGTTTTCCAAAAACTAGTCATTTTGCACTTAGCACAAAATTCACAAGGCAGCCCATAGGACTGGTCAAAACCAGCTGTTACATTAGGGCTTGGAAACAGTTATGGAACCATGCTAGTTTGATAGAACATATTTTTGGCTTTAAGCATGTTTAAGTGTAAATGTGGTTTAAGGGAAAATTATGTTAAATTCATTGCTGTGCCAGGTAAGATGTTAGAACATGTTAGAAGAAATCAGTTTTAGAATTCAAACAAATCCACATTGAATTTGGATTGAAGATAGAGGGTTATTTCCATTTTCTTACTACTGTGATTTTATTTTAGTTGAGAAGATCAACTGTTTTTGTTTTTAAATCTGAATTGAAAAGCACTTCTCACTCATATTTAGAATATAATTGAAAGGCCATTGCACATTTGACCTTCCTCAACCAGGTATTTTCTGTTTTTTATGACTTATTCCTAAATCATACATTTATAATACAGGACATACTTCACATAGTTCACACACTTTTCTAGTCAGTCATGAACCCATTGGAAATAAAAATAGCTTGATTAGGATACCCTGTCTTTGTTTAAACAATGACAGATATGCTCAAAGTTTAATTTGGATAGCGGTATTCTGGATGTGATATGATGTGGTTATCTGTCCGTTTAAATCACAGGGTTCATCTATGTCATATAAGGGATCAGGATGCCACAGTTTTAGCTTTCCCATTGTCATTGTGCTTGGCTTGCTTGCCAGGAGTAGTGTTGGAGATGCTTGTCTGTGCTTCAAATGTCAGTAAAGTTTATGACATTGAGAAGAGATAAAAAAAGACATGAATGTGACATAAGAGGAAGTTTTGCCAAACATACTTAGATTATTGCTCTCCAAATTTTTATTTATGAATTCATCTCACCCAAAATCTCTCATCTATATCAATTATTTTTCTAAATAAAGCAGAAAATGCTGTTTACTTCAGTTATGTATATACTGAACACCATTAGAAAGTATCTAGTGTTTTTATGATGGCTGCTCATGAACAAAAGGCTAACTATCAATATTCATCTCCCCTGACAGCCATAGAAAAATTTCATCATAGAGAAAATGAGTGAGAGACTGAATACTTTATAAAAGAAATACAGCTGTACTAGGTACTTGCCCATATCTGAAGTTCTTCAGTAGAGCTAGGTAATGGCACTTTCATAGTCATCATTGATTATCTTTTTGATCTCTATCTGTTATTTGTCAGTAACGAACAAAGTCAAGTTAAGCAGGACTGCCAAACATCAGATACAGCCATTATGCTGAATTTTAACTTTTTAGCAATCATGACTAGCAGAGTCATACAGCTTTGCCTCTGGACCACAAATGTAACTATACCAATATTATGGAGTGTAGATGTTTGAACTTCAAAAGTCAGTGTATTTCTCTATTATTAAGGTAGGGGAAAGTAATGGAAGGAGAGATGCTCTCTTCCTGCGAAGTACAATTCTACTCCAGACTGTCATAACTTTGCATGACCTATCTTGAACCTGAAATGTTTTTTGTAATTATTGAATATTTTTGCCGACTTTCACAACCAACATAGCAATAAGGCTGGCGTCGGACTGATCATACATCATTCATCATACATCATACATCATACATCATACAGGGGGTGTCCGACTGGCCATACACAAACTGTCTCCATACACCATACACATGCATACACTCTACGCTTTTGCAGCTCAGAACAGTTGTGGTTTGAATGTCGTGCGTGTGTTCTGTGTTTCATCTCGCAAAATGATGTTTTTATTAAGTGATCCCCTGATCATTGATCCTGTGATTCAGCATGCTTCGCAGCAAAGAAAAAAAATGTGGTGTAGACCTATCTACTGTACCCGCCAGACAGAGTGAATATGCTACTCTGTACCCTAAGCTGCTACATGACCCCGAAAAATTCAAGAATTATGCTCGGATGTCTCAGCAAAGTTTCCAGGAGCTGCATGATCTCATAAAGCACGACAAAAACAATACGTCCTGTCCATTCATGCTCATTCATGTGTATGATGTATGACCAATCCGACTCGCACAAGTCGTTACCGTGTGTTCATTTCGTGTATGATGTATGATGTATGATCAGTCCAACGCCAGCCTAAGTAACTTATTACTAAGTCGGTAACCATATATATATAAAGGGAAACTAGTCAGGTGTGTGATCAAAAGACTACTTGAACATTTGGTAACAGTTGGAAAACTTAAGGTGTAAAAGAAGCAGAGGAAGACAGAGACAAAAAATTCTGGATGGAGTGGCAAGTTTCATAGGGCACAATAAAAGCAATAGTGAAATGAACAGCAGCCATGGTCCAGCATGGTACTTCAATAAGAACAGGAGGTGGTCAAGCAATGGAAGGTGACATTGCTTAGTAGGGGACACTCCATTTAAAACTTCAACAAACTGACACTTGAAGTATGAGTTATTAGTTTTATGTTATGTTGTACAGATGAGAATGTGTATGATTTGTTGTAAATTTTGTGTGTGTGTAGGTGTGTGATCATATTTATCTGGAGGCTGAGAAATAAATGAAACATATGTTAATAGAGTGGAATGTATTTATGCATCCATTCTTCTAGTCTTAGTGTGTAGATAATGCTAGTCTAGTTTGCTTCTCTTTTATTTCTTTCAGTTATTTTCTTTATTTTCATGCCAACATCTATGCTATTTGTATAAAATGATCACATGAGTTTAAGACCATATCAGCAGCGGGTGAGGGGCGTGTGGACTGCATCATGATCTGGTGCACATTGCCAGAAAATATGGAGTTATGGAAATGTTACCCTGTTGAAAAGTTGGACGGCTGCCAACTGTTCATTAGGGCCAAGTTATATAAGTTTTTGTACGTGTCATATTATAACTATTTGTGCTTGTTTTCTGTGCAGTATACTGGGTTTGGTTAATTTATTTAAATGCTTTATTACTGACCATTTGCGTTTTCACAAAATTTCATCAGGTGACATCACAGATCATCTAGGTATACTGTGTGGTGAAAATTTTACAAGATCAGACAAGCAGATAGCCAGTGATCTTAAGGCACAAGTGAATGAAGGGTTCATGGCTAACCAATGTATAATCCCATTATTTGGTAGCTAACCAATGTGAAAACCCATTTATTTTCCATATTGATCTATATATTCTTAATAATTGAGGAGTTACATTTAAGCCATTATTATGATGCTTATTTCTAATATCATGTCTAAAAGCTACACAAGCTTTGTCTTTTATAATGAAGCTTTCAAAACTGAGAAATTTTCATGAACTTCAAGAATACATGGAAAAGCCAAGAATATGCTCTCTTAAGACAGGGATTCCCAGCCTTGGGCGCAGATACCCCTTTGGATAGGTCATGCAGTTTCCAGGAAGTTTACGCAAAGCACATACCATATCCAGTGTTAAGTTACTGGTTGACCTTAGTAACTTGACTAAATCCAGGTTAGTGACATGACGACAGGATCATATGTAGAATTGTTCGGTCATTTCAAAGGGTACACCGATCAAAATAGTTTGGAAATTATTGTATACTGTAGTTACGTTTACTTATTTGTAGACTGAAATTGCACATACCCTCAGCACCTCATAATCAAGACACTTATTGATTACAGTAAAATTATCCAGTCCCCAATTTCGAGAAATCACAAAAATCCTCATTATATTAATGGAGATTGTTGATTTTAGTTTTCAGCATAGGCTTATAAGTTGATTTCTGATTTAGCTAATTCATGCATTGATTTCTTTGAATGATTTTTTTTCAGTTATTCTATGGAATATGCTATGTACAAAGAGCTACCAGAATGATAAGGCCTATTTTGATGGTATCAGAAGATGGGTAATCTATGAGGGTAGATCATAAAGTTTGTGGCCTGGCTCAGAAAACATGTGAAGTTTAACAGAATGAATTCATAAAGGGATTCCTCAATTTCCCTCGCGAGACAGCATCAAATTTAATTGAGATACAAATTATGCTTTGCAAATGACAGGCTTCTAAATTAGGCTGGGATGGACATCTTCAGAAAATTATTTTCACCAACCTCTGTAAAAAAATCTTCCACTCTGGTGCTCTTTTGAGTTGGGAAAGCAATAAAGATAAGATGAAACCAGGAATGTTAATTTAGGCTCTTTATTGCTTTCAGAAATCAAAGAATATCAGCATGGAAGAGGATAGACTAGTGAAGGTACTCAAGTTCCTGAAAATGTGCACACCAGCCTAATTTAGAAGACTGTCATTTACAGAGACAAAAATTTTATCCTGATAAGATTTAGTGTGGTATCATTGTGGGAATTATGTTACACACCGAGCTTTTCATTTATTCAAAATTTACACTTTTTCTGGGCAAAGCCAAAAAACTTTTTGATCCACCCTCATAAGTATTCACAGTTGACTATGTTTAATCACAAATCCCCTTGGAGATGTGGAAAGTTGTCATTAAATGAAGTTGTAATGGTGCAGTGACATTTATAATGAAGATAGAATGTTGTGTTGGCTGATAAAATTGTGTTCCTAAGTGAAAGTTGATAAAGTGTTTTTCAACTGTATGCAGGGTCAACCCGTAAGTCTGTGCAAAACCACATTATCAAGACTACTTGTGAATGAAAGTAGGCGGTGTGTATAAATCAAAGCAGTGTCAGTCTCTCTTGTTTGTAAGTGAAATCAACTCTGCATAATCGTAACCTGCTTATTAATCACAGCTTCTGCTTAACTGCAGTATTTTCAGATAACAGAACACTGAATTTTCTAATAGAGAAGTCATTTGCTCATCTCACCCTCTTTTAACCCTAAAGAGTTGTGATTAAGCAGGGAGGACTGTGTATGTCTTGATACCTTGGTTTTGCTCTGGTCTTCTGATGGACCTGCATATAGAGTATATAATAATATGTCCTTTTTGTCATCCATTCATAGACAGCTTTGATTTTAATCCAATGCTGTGAATATTCACTAGCGCCCAGGATTAAGTCATTCACATTCTGTAAAAGGAAAAATTGTTATGCTTAGCAGTACACATTCTTTTATTGTAGTTAGTTGCTTAGGCAAGCATGATAAATAAGTACAT
This sequence comes from Ellobium chinense, assembly GCA_033807755.1. Lineage (NCBI taxonomy): Eukaryota > Metazoa > Mollusca > Gastropoda > Ellobiida > Ellobiidae > Ellobium > Ellobium chinense. Next base: position 46,819 of record JAWQUT010000027.1, on the reverse strand, counting down.
TGAGCTGTTGTTGTTGTATTTTTTTGTGGATTTGGGAGGGGAGGGGGGTTTGCAAGTGAAAGGGCTGTTTAAATCCTGGAAGTGGGTCAGATTCAGGGCTTAAAAATCCATGCTTAAATAAAAAGCTTACCTGTCAATTTGTTCGAATTTTTTGTCCTTTCCTATAAATAGGTGGACTAATGGAAAATAATAAATTGAAAGGGATGAAGGAGAAGGGGAGGAATACCAGAAAAAATTGATGACAATGGCATTATTTCAATTATTTTTTCCCCTTGTTGACCTATATAAAGCCATACACCACATATGAATTTACACATCAACAAGGATACTGTGGGAACTTTTACTTATTCTGTCTTGACAATATGAAGCCCACAAGAAGGGT